>OX336420.1:28328088-28928185 GCA_946903255.1 Schistosoma spindalis | reverse complement strand
ACTGAGTCACGAAAAATTAAAATAAACCACTGTTGAAAGAAGGTTTTCAATAGTGTCAATTCTTTGTTTAGCATTTACTGATTTGACCAATGTATCAATTTCTTTGATCTAATTCCAGAAAAACTCCCAAAGCAAATTTACATTTTCAATCAGACGGAATTGTCCAGTTAAAAATATAATAATCTTTCATTGGAATAATTTAAAACACCGACACCGAAAACAAAAACAAACAAATGTCTTCTTTGACACTATAACATATTCATAAGATTTGTGTTTTAAAGGTTACTTACTATTACTTGTCATGTGTTGTTCGAAGTAATACAATATATTTCTTACTGAGTGTAGCGGATGTGCTGTTGAAATCGTGGTAAACAATGAAAGACAAGAAGTTTCAATTCATTTTCCAAGTTTATAGAAATTATTGATATTAAATTTAGACTAGTTAATAAGTAATCAAAGAATTATTCATAGTTTACCATAAAAGTGTTGACTCCTCCTGTAGCTCTTCTAGGGTTACTGCTCGTCCCAAGCCCGTATAAATGAGGAGAGTTGGTAATGGGATCAGCAAACTTATCCCGTAGAAAACAACCTTATTAAAAGTTGCTAGCCAGAATAAACAATTCGTGAGTGATTCATCCCACTATCCAGGAGGCACGATGCGGATGTGTGAGTCTGATTTTGCCTCCCGATAGCAGTGAAGACACCAGCAAAATCAAGTGAAGGCAGTCAGTGTAGCAGCAGTCTCTGTCTGCGGCATTAGGCATCAACGTACACAAAGGAAAAAGGAGGATCCTCAAATACAACACAGAGAACACCAACACAATCACACTTGATGGCGAAATTCTGTAAGAGGTGCAAAAGTATCACATACTTGAACAGCATCATCAATGAACAAAGAGGATCTGATGCAGGCGTAATGGCAAGGATTGGCAAGTAAGGGAAGTACTCTTACAGTTGAAGGACATATGAAACTCAAAATAACTGTTAACCAACTTCAAAGTCATAATCTTCAATATGAACGTCAACACAGTTTGACTGTACGAAGCTGAAATATGCAGAACTACTACAACCATCATCAAAGAGGCAACAGTATTTATATACAAGTGTCTACTCAAGATACTCAATGTCCGTTGACCGGATACCATCAGCAACAACCTACTGTGAGAGAGAAGAAACTAGGAAATGACATTGGAAGTGGATAGGATATTCATTGATGAAACAACCAAACTGCTTCACGAGACAAGCATTAACTTTGAATCCTGAAGGGAAACCGGAAATTGGGAGACCAAAGAACACACTGAGCCGAGAATCGGAAACAAACATGAGCAGAATGAATATCAACTGGAAGAAACTGGAAAGGATTTCATAGAACAGAGTTGGATGTAGAATGCTGTTGGTTGGCCTATGCTCCTCCACGAGCAGTAACAGGCGTAAGTAAGTAAGTAAGTAAGTAAATAAGTGATAAAAGTGGTCTTTAAATGTTAAGATTAGAAGTATAACTAATTGTTAACGAGAGGTCAACAATTTCTCAATCGATATGCTTTGAATTCACTGGTGATTGTTTTTCTCATTGTTGATGGCAAAGGGCAAATTTGATCGATCTCTGTCGACGTTTAGGTTCATTGCTCATATACTTGGACATCAACATTGGAATTCACTTATATACACCTAATAACTCCAAAACAGAACAAAATGTACTTCATGCATTCGACCATTAACAACTAATGAAAATTAGCATGAAAGTTTACCTACATCTAATATCGTATCATTTCCTCAATGAGCTAGTCGAAAGTGGTCAAATCAAGTCATGAATATACACAAGGGTAAAGAGCGAATCCTTACATATAATAACAGAAAGTAGGCAGTCCCTTTGAAATGTCTCGTCCTGCTTCGCCTACTTCTCGTTAACCATTTACTCTAGCTTCTCATTTCGATAACTCATTATTTCATAATATCTCAATAAATCTTCAGAATGCCCATGTTAATCCAGACGCAATTCCGTCTACAGTTGAGAAATTTACTGAGAAATTTGAAACTGAAATAAAACAATTATTATAACGAGATGATGTATTAAGCGAACGGTACTGGATTCAAGTCTCGAAGTGAACATCAAATCGGTGATGCAGGCACACTCAGCTGACGAGTCCCAAATAGGATAAAACGCATGTCCTGGATTCCATTGCTAGGCATCATGCATCTCTGCTTCTTATATTTGTGATATCGAGGCAATATGTACAGGTTACACGTATGCCAATAAGAAACTGATCAGTTGCAGTGCCAAACATCAATAGGAAGATTCAAACAACCAATACAAAAATAAATTATCCAGTACACCTGAATTTCACTTGTTCTCTCACTATTGATTTCAAATCCATGACCATTTGGTTGAAATTCAAGTGAATTAATCGTTATTGGTCAATATATAGGGCCTTCAGCAACGTGGTTGTTCAGACATTGTTGACTTCGTGCACAATGTTAGTTATACCAAAACCCAAATATTGCATACAAACAACCAGCTTCTGTCTGGCAATAACCAATGTAAATAATTGGAGTCCTGGAATCTCAAATCTGTCGTATAATGGGAGACTGGCTAGAATAAATGAATTGCCTTTGTCATACTTGTGGGATATCAATTAGTCAAGACAATTGAGTAATTGTGAGTTGTGCGACATCCATGCACAGCACTGTACAGAATTGATTCACTAACTTCCGGTTTTTTCCAATCTTATAGTAATATGATAGTGGACTAGTGAAGATTTTGTACGCAGCCTGAGACTAGGACTTCATCACAAACTGACATCGATTGGGAATCACATTAGACTTGGATTAATTAATTACTAAATAGTTGTTTCGTCTTATTAAATCTGTCTTCCACGAGATTATGCATTAGCGTTACTGAACAGTTTCAGACTTAAATCCAACAACTACTGAATGTTCACTGGCTTCCAGTGATACATGAGATGATATCAGTCTGTAGGAACATGATGCTTGACGTTGTATATTTCTTGTTAAAAATCATCTACGCTTTCTTGAATAATTTCCACCTATTCTTTAACCCTCTCTCTCTCTCCCTCTCTCTCTGGAGATGTAGACAAAAATCTCGAGGCAATCATTACACCATGCTTTAAATTGTGGGACATTAGAAAAGAAATCATTAACAAGGGATTTCTTAAGTGACTACTTAGTTTTGTTGCATTTGTCTTTTTACTAGGTGATCATTCAAAGTTAATTGGGTGGCATATTTTAACTTACGTAACTACTGGTGATGATAAATCTACTCTGAGTGTTAGTCAAGAAACTTCGACATGAAATTCTAAATGGATTGTGAAAGGAGGATTTTGATTGCTAGATTAATGAAACACACATTTTAATGCATATATATGTATTATCAACTACACACCTTGTGTTTTTATTATAGTTACCATCGTACAATTGTACAAGTATCTTAAACACAATCTGAACAATAAATATACATCTGAATAGGTGTGCTTGGCAATGTATGTATACAATTTATTTTTCCTAATCATTCATTGGCCGATTCGCTAATCAACTACAAAATAAAATTAATCTGAGTGGGCGATACAAACACAAAAATCTTATTCATCATCATAATTATGATAAATATTATTCATCATTGAATTCATTTACACTTGATGTTTACTATTGTACTTGTTTCATGTGTATTAACAGTGGAACTTGAACAAATTGCTTGTAATTAATTATTAACGTGCTTTTTTTCGGTCACATGAATATCATTTATGAAACTGACCAGTTGTTGTTAAACACATGAAAACTACATTCGGATTTCATTTGTTTTCTGGATAAATAAATCACTTTTCTAATTACTTCTTAAATTTAACTGATGCATTTATGCAACTCGAATTTATTACACTTCGATATTATTTGGATTAAAGCTGAAGTACATACATTTTTACATTCACTTTACTCATCCACATTATCACAATCAATATTGTTGTCGTCTTCTTTGTCATTGCCAACGTCATCATCATCATCATCACCATCATTATCATCGTTTTTATCCTCGACCATATCTAAAATATTTCTCAAGCTATTTTCCTTACTCAGATCATTAGTACGGTTCAACGATATTCTCGTGACAAATTATTTACGATTTTACGTGATATGCATTAAATGTCTACTAAGACAATGTTTAACCCAATACAGAACTATTATGACAAATAAGGATGTCATTAATTACTGGTATTTCAAAAACAACCATAGAATCCAGTTGTCATCAGGACGACATACTCACTTTTATCAACATCTCTCATGGTATAGAGAGATAAAAACTGTTTCTGATCACCTGAAATCCTCAAAAAATATGAATTATGAAACAACTATTTCTGACACTGCTCATAATGAATGTATAGATGCTGATGAATATGATTCCAGTAAACATTTCCGATGTTGTTCATATCGAACAATCAGTTCCGAAAGTCGTTCTCATCGATTTGAATTTACCATACAATATTATGCTATATTTGTGTACATATTACTCACTTTATTCAATGTACAATGTATCAGTGGTAAACCTACTTCACTATCTAACAATGGAACTTTTGCCGAAACCTCTTCATTGATTTACTCTTCCGAGTTGTCATCATCAGCAATATCGCCAAATTCATCCTTGTCTCCACCCCCACTAGTAATATCATATAATCACACAATCGAAGCATCAAGTGTGGATGATTTATTGTTACAGAATTTAGATTTATCAACTTTTCAAACATCAAGTTCTACTCATTCAAGTCGCAAAGTACCAATAACAAATGTGATTATGCGTTCACATAGATCTAGACGTAGTTTATCATTTTATATGTCTAATTTAGATACTTCACCATTGCTTTTAACTCCCTTTGCACAAACTTATCCAATGAAAGCAAGATTTTTAAGTATCGATAACAATGGAACTATTAAACTAGTTAAATCCTTTAAAGATACATCTGGTAAGTTATTGCAATGTTATAATACTATTACTGAGTTATTAGTAACGACTTGACCCTTAGTTTGATATATTAATCAGTCTCTCAATAGTATTTGTTAACTATTCAATGAACAATTTCAAATTGCTTTTTCAATGACCTCCTTTGAAATGATGTGTCTTGGACTAAACTATAAAGTTTCGTCTTCAATTTGTGCCAGTCTTCAATGTAACACAACCATCAAGCACATAAAATGTTGTCACCTCTAAGTCACAAATTTTCTGTTGGAACTAGTGAGCTCATGCAACTGCTCAAATCTGTAAGGATGTAAATAATTGTCTAGTGTTGTTGCAACTATACAGCATAGTATATATATCTGAGCATTTTCTTAACATATGTGATGCCCTCCCTGAGATTTCCTGTAATTGTGTTTTCAGCAAACCATTTCCACGGCTTAGACATGTCCAACTATTTTGCGAAATATCGTATGGTTATATGATAAAATATGTTCACAGTTCAGTGTTAACTACTTAATATCCTCATGATGAATTATCCGTTTCGTATGTACAATGTTTCCATTGCATATTAGATATATGTACTAGGTAGTGTATTTTAGGCCAGTTGTATTTTGTTTTACATTCATGAACTCTAATATGATTGTGTTTTGTTGTGACAAACGATAGACAAGGTGTAAAATAATCAATTACTATGATGTCTCTTCTTGAAGATTGTTGTCATTTATACTGTGGTGATGGATAGATAGCAGTTATGAAACAATAAAAAGTCATTGTAATATTTTTAGTTAGAAAATAGTTAAATTTGTAGATCACGTAAAGCACCAATGACATTCGAGGACAGATTGTTAACAAATCCCCGACTAAACCTTAACGCATATATAATTATGAACAAATGAATAGTTTCATTTGTTTGAATTATGTATGAATCACAAGACGATTTCCCTTCTTCTCATTCATAAGAGTTGCTTTTCAAGTAAAAATTGTCTATCGCTGTACATTTATTATGTGTATATTACCTTTTGTGTGACTTTGTAGTAAATTTGACTACAAGTATCTATGAATGAATCGTAAATTACAAGACTATGCAGTTAGGGAAAATGAAAATACAAATTTTACGATAAACGTTACAGTATTCTGGGTGAATGAACAGAGTCTTTGTTGCGAAAAGAATTCACTAACTAGTTCATAGTTAAATTAATTGATACAAGTTACTTTTGTTTCGCCTAAATGTTACGTACATATTTCAAGTCTATTCTCGATATATGTTTATTCAGTAGAACTTATTCAAGTAAAATGACCATGTATTCTTGTACACAACAGTAAATTGCAGTCCAGTTGTCCATACATTTTGAAATTATGTAATTGGTACTCTGGAGTACCACGAAGTTCAGTGAGTCATATTTATGAAGTACGATTTGTCTTACAAAGAGCACAGTTCAAAGTTCATATTGGGTGCTAACTTATTAGAACATCTATCAAGTGAAGTCAGACAGTGAACCATTGAAAACAGTTTCGCTCTAGTCATGAACACTTCGACAGTGTGTTTCCATAGACCCATGTGAAGTTGAACACATGACGTTTACAACTCGATGATTAAATCTGCATTCGAATTGAAGTATAATACGACTGAACAGTAATCAGTAGATGCTAAAATAGTGGCTCAAAATCGATCACAATGGTTTCAGTGTATGCACTCTCTGTCTTCCTTTAAACTAAGAGATTAAAATCACTTCATATCTTTCTTTCTACGAACTAATTCTTTCTTCCTGTACTATCTCCTTATATGCAATCTTTCTTCTATATATTACCACCACTGTGTTAACTACTTCTATGAATCTGGTGCTCATTTGGCTGTGCTGACTGATGCGTTTTGGCAATTTGGACCGATGCATATATGTGCCTGGTCCTACGTTGCAGCTGACTGATTGACTGCTAAAATAGTGTGTACACAACCACAATCAACTCTTCCTTAGGACTAGGATGACTACACTGATGATCACTAAACGGTAACTAATATTATGTTCACATGTTCACTACAACTAATCATGTGGAAACAAATACAGTCCATCTGCAAGTTGAACCACTCAGATTAAGGGTTACATCACAACTTGATCAGCAAAATCCATGAAGCACTAATAGACCAGACAAGAATGATATTTCAATAGTTGGGATCATAAGTCAATTGAAGGTAGACTACCATGGAAAACCTGGAAGCACTGGACGGCCGTTCCGTCCTAGTGTGGGACTCCTCAGCAGAGAGCATCCAAGATCCCGCCCCTCCCCCCGCGATATTCGAACCCAGGACGAAACGGCCGTCCAGTGCTTCCAGCTTTTCCATGGTGTTCTAGCTTCAATTGACTTATGATCCCAACTATTGAAATTACTAAAATCTCCACAAAACCCCTTCTGATAAAAATAATATTGGTTACTACTCTCTGACAATATTCACATGAGTCTGAACATTAAACAATCAAAAAAGGTGATTTTCATTAATCCAGCCCAGTTCTAAACCTTTTTTGATCACATTTTAATCGACTGGTTTGACCTTTCTGTTATTTTTCACATTAACAAAATTGAGTGAGTGTAACAAGGTTAAAAATCCCCATAGAATATTCCAAAATGAAGAATATTTGAGCGAACAATTGTTTTCAATAACTTCATCATCAGGCTCTACAGTTATAAGTCCATAATTATAATATTTTACAAAGGCCAAAAATAAGGCATGTATTAATGAAATTTGACAATGTTATGTGTTAAAAAATTGGTGCACTTTTGCATCTGTTACGATATACATATATACTTCAAAATTGTATTATTTGCAAATTAGAAAGGTCATTCAATAAAGATCAAGATGATTTGGAGTAGTGTTCAATCACAATAAGTAGAATAGTATTATAGCAAAATTGAAAATGCAAAAACAAAATCATGTGAATAAAATGCATAGGAGGAGAATTTCATCTTGTCATTTGAGATAATAATAATAATAAGATTGTTGTGTGAATATAATATGTAATAAGGGGGTAGGGGGTGTTATCAAGGTAATTACGATCAACGAATTGGGAATGATGGATGTGAAGATTAAGATAGAGATAATCAAAAATAATGATAATAAGGAAAATAAATAAAAATAGAGGAAGGGGGTAAGAGGTTTAAAATATGCAGATTAGGTACTGGGTAATCCAGTCGTAGGCCAAGGTAAACATAGAGGCTGGATATATTTTTTCTGGATACATAAATCAGGTCTTCTAGAGTTCATCCAGACGGCTTCGGCTATGTAAAGCAGTCGTAATCTAGCTCCTTGAGGTAGATATTTTGGAACTTGATATAAAATAGAGAAAGCTTCCTTTATTTTGATATGATGTTCACTATCTAGCAAGTGTGAAAGAATAGTGCTGTTAATTGATTTAGTAACTCCTTTTCCCAACCATGCCGGTACATGTTCACGAACACGCAAGGATAAAGCCCTCTGAGTACGGCCTATGTAACTAGCTCCACAGGAGCAGTTGAATTGGTATACACACATGGAGGAGCCCATCTTCGGTAACCTATCCTTGATTAGTTGTGTGAGTACTGGTTTAGTCGAGAAGATTATGTGTAACTTGGCGGCATGAAGCGTCCTTTCGACAGATCTTTTGAGTCGACGTGTTACAATATCACCCTCTATGTCCCCTTTAAATTCAAGTCTCAGATATAAGGTCTTTTCGCTGACTGTGTCACAATGTCTTCTTTTTTTATTACTTTGTACGAGGTATTTTTGACGAAATTATCAGGATAACAATTATTTCGCAATGTGTTCTTTAGTATATCTATTTCTTCATCCATACTGTTTTCAGAACATAATAACTTGATTCTGTGGTTGAGACACTTAACCAAATTTATTTTATATTGAAGAGGTGTGAAGCTTTGGAAACGGGTATACTGACCCGTCCATGTACTCTTTTTAAATATATTTCGCTTTATGGAACCATCTATTCTTCTAGAAAGTAGGACATCCAGAAAAGCTATACTATTGTCTTTCTCCTCCTCGCTGATGAATTTAATGGCTGGGTGGACATTATTGAAAGCGTCTAACATCTCCTGTTTGTCGATATTTTCATCGCATATGATTAGTGTGTCATTTATGTATCGACAATAATAATCGAGCTTACTTAGGATGTCTTTAAGCGGTCCATTTTCTAGTTTGGTCAGAAAAATACTAGCAAGGATCGGGCCTAGAGGTGATCCTATTGCTACCCCATCTACTTGTCTGAAAAATTCATTGTTAAACTTAAAGTAGATATTCATAGTGCATTTCAACAGAAGTTCTTTCATTTTACTTACTGGGATAGGTATCTCTATTTTCTTTTCTAGCAGTTGTTCACATATGTAATCGATAGTTTCAGTCAGAGGGATGTTAGTGAACAGAGATGTTATGTCTAGTGATAGCATGGTTTTGCCATTTATATTCATATTTTTAATGGTATCAACAAATTCAAAGATGTCTTTAACACTATGCTTAGCAAGTTCTTGGTGCAATGGTTCTAATAACTTAACTAGCCATTTTGCTGTTGAATGGTATGGTGAATTTGCCATATCCAGGATCGGGCGTAAAGGAACATCAGGTTTATGAATGGCCTTTCTAATTTGCAAATAATACAATTTTGAAGTATATATGTACATCGTAACAGATGCAAAAGTGCACCAATTTTTTAATACATAACATTGTCAAATTTCATTAATACATGCCTTATTTTTGGCCTTTGTAAAATATTATAATTATGGACTTATAACTGTAGAGCCTGATGATGAAGTTATTGAAAACAATTGTTCGCTCAAATATTCTTCATTTTTGTAACAAGGTTGTTTAAAAGTCAGTAGTAGACCGAGTAAATTATCACATGCTTCCTATACTAAACATTTTGTTTCATTAATGTACTATTTCAAAAAATATAAAACAAGTAGGGATGTGAGAAGAATGCGATCATTTGAATGACTGTCAATATGAGATATGATTGTGAGTCAATTGGGAATGAATTCATTGGATCGGTGATTCTTTCTGTTCATACATGACTAACTTGGTTAGAATGCATGTATGTATATGTGTGTTTTAATAAGATTCTCATTTAGTGTCACCTCAGTCTAATCTGCTTTACCTTTAGTTTCCAACCCAATTAATACTTTTAAACGGTCGACAACTAAGACGAAAATGCGTTTCAGTGTTTTCAATAGGTCACTGATTTGATTCTGATCTGTGATAGAAAACTACCAATCTTAACTGTGTAATTGTCCACCAAAATCCCTCAGCTAAACATGTGTATTTTCGTAGACGTATTTACATGTACTTGCATCGAATTATCACCGTGTGATGATCAATGTCACGTTTGTTTAGTCCTTTAGTGCTGACTCGACATAGCGTGCATCACGTTTTGATAGAAGGTGGTTGGAGTTAATCGACAGAAAGGCATGGCTCAGTTTTCTATCTTGTTGGTACTCATCAGAGGAGTGTGCCCACAATCTTGGAGGAACTGATGCTCTCTTACATCGAAATGTCTTCGACACGATGTCGAGTTACTTTGACTGGTGACCACCTTGCAACCTGGTCGATAGAACCCGGTCAGCATTATGGACTAAGCAAACATCACACTGGTCACTACTTCACGATGAATAAGTGAGAATTTCTCAGTTCTGCAGGAGTCCAGTAGCCTCTAACAAATCAGTGGTTGGATCTCAGATTATGAGGTTGGGTGGCTGAGTTTCGAATTTCACAGGTAGCGTGAGCTATCTTAAGATTGTGGGTGCATCTTGGTGACGAACACCGGCAAACAGAAATCCCGGGTCCAAGACTTTCTGAAAACTATCTCCAACCACTTTACATACGTATTTGTACTCGAACAATATGTTCCGTGGGAATTTATTCTGAACTTCATAACACAAAACTAGTCTGATCAATTTCAAATGGTCTTCAGATATTAACTAATAATTTACACAAACATTTACTGTAATAATGCAGTAAATAGTGTGGTGGTATGGAATTTCATTCTCGATAAAATATAGATATCACTTGATTATCTCATTTGATCAGTTGTTTGGTGGTGTAATGAAGAACTATTTGAAACAAACTTCACTAATCTACATGATGGGCAAAATAATGTATTTACTGTATAAGTACCAGCCATAGAAGCGTCCCTATCATAGCTGAATGAGTTGGCTTCTCCATTTGGATATGATGAAATGTATGTCTGAAAATTTTTTGTATGAGTACAAAATTTGTTGTCAATATCCCTATTAATTGATTGATTGTATCCCTAGAGAAATGTCTGTTTCTCTTTCGAACATCTAGTGCCTATCGTAGTTCCAGATTTAGCGGGGACAAACACTGTGGTAACTTCAGGTAGACACTAATAGAGAGTGCAGTCTATATGCTGTTTACATCCGGTAGATTAGTAATTCGTGTTGTTTTTGTGCTGGTTCAGACTTGTAATATAACTTATTTGTTAAGCGCTCATTTCTGTGTTCCACCATAAACCACACTTTTTATATGACAAGGAGATGGTGATGTTAGTTATGTGTTCAAACCGGAATAAATAGGGAAATGTTTGAAGCTGTAATCTCAGATAGTAAGGGACATAATTTAAACTCAGTCAGTCAGTCAGTCAGTCAGTAACAACGTGGAACTAAGTACGTACGTACATCAGTTCGAGTTGCCATACCACATTAGCACAGAGATTCAGTTATCGAATCAAATCCCATAGTGGTAGAGGTACTGAAAGTATAAGTAGAGATAGGGGACATGAAGGTTTGATGATGTTATTAAAGGAGTATAGTCCAGTGGAATAGATTTGGAAAGAGAGAAAAGGACATGAACAATTCAGAAGATTAGAGTTTGAGAGAACACAGAGAGTGGATGCACCTGCGCCATTGCAAACGATTTTGAGCCATGTCATTCAAGGTCTCTAACCACCGGTTGCTATCGTCTCGCGGTCCCTAACCAGGTAGTCTACACCTACCAACATGACTCAGTCCACTTGTCAGTGACTTCATGGATTTGTACCATGTTTTGGTCTGGCCGCCCCTAGCTTTCTTCCAACCTACTCCTACACCATAAAACATCGCACGTCGGGGCAGTCGGTGGTCGGGCATGCGCAGCACATGTCTCAGCCATCTCAACTAATTAAGTTTCACTACTTCCTCAATTGATTTGCCATCCTTACCTAGTACCCGTTTCATAACAACTGAGTTACTTACTCGGTGGTCCCAGGATATACGAGCAATGTTTCGAAGACACCTATGGTCAAATACTAGTAACCTACGAATATCCTCTACTCTTACCGGCCATGTTTCACTGCCATAAAGTAGGACGGAACGAACTGCTGCGCAGTAAACACGTCCTTTGGTTGATAGACGGATATCTCGCCTACGCCACAAATGACGCAAGTTGGCAAAAGCTAGTCGAGCCTTTTGTATCCGTGCTGAGATTTCGTCACACACCAAACCACAAGGGCTGATGAGACTTCCGAGATAAGTGGAGCGGTCGACACGCTCAACTACTTCACTCCCTATCACTAGTTCGGGTGTCGACGCAACCCAATCCTGAAGCAACATTTTGCATTTCGAGGGAGAAAATCACATGCCGAACATGCTTGCATTGTTGCTTAGAGTGGTCAGCCGACTCTGCATTTTGTCAGCGTCTTCACCAAATAGAACTATGTCATCGGCATATTCTAAGTCAACAAGTGAATCTCCCGGTAGAAGTTCAACTGGAAATTTAGATGAGGAAAGTGTCATCTCTAAAAGGACGTCAACGACAAAGTTAAACAAGAATGGAGAGAGTGGACAGCCCTGACGAACACCACTTGAGGTAATCAATTCTGATGACAGTTCACCATAAGCTCTCACTCGACCAGTTGTGTTCGAGTAGAGAGCCTTTATAAGGTTGATGTACTTCTTTGGTACTCCATTCAGTGACAAGCACTGCCATAGAACCTCACGATCAACAGAGTCAAATGCCGCCTTAAGGTCGAGAAATACTACCATTGTGGGGCGTCTGAATGTGTGTCTATGTTCTAGGACCTGACGTAATGTGAATATTTTATCAATACAACCACGTCCAGGTCGAAAACCAGCCTGGTTTTCTCTAGTCTGCTCTTCACGAGCTTTGGTTAGACGTCGAAGTATTATTGAAGCTAATATTTTAGACACTATATTAGTCAAACTGATTCCTCTGTGATTGTCACAAGAAGACTTTTGTCCTTTCTTATAGACTGGTACAATCAGTGATTGAGACCAGTCAGATGGGATTACGTCCAGTTCCCAGATTCTACCTAAGACCTCAGTCAGTCTCGCTGCTAATACTGGACCGTCATCCTTAAAAATCTCAGGGGTAAACCTGTCAGGGCCTGCTGCTCTCCCACGCTTCAGATTTCCTATAGCTTTTTCAACTTCGTAAAGAGTCGGAGAACTTACATCAACTTGCCATTCAGGTCGACTGGAGATCGTGGGAAACCGAAGTGTGGCTGAAGGCCAGTTGGACTGATCCCTAAAGTATTCTGCCCATCGATCCAATCTCCTAGATTGAGAATGAATAATATGTCCATCTTTCTCTGCGATTGTTTCGCTAACGGTCGGGTTCCTAATACCGGTTTCCTTAACAAGTCTGAACAGTTGCCTGTTGTTACCTATTGCCGCTGCCTTTTCCATCTCTCTTGCTTTCGCTACCCACCACTGTTCACGATCTTTGCGTAGGCTTCTAGTGAGCTTACGCTTAAGCTGACTCCGCTCTTCGTTATGTTCAGAGCCAGATGGAATGAGTTTTCGAGCATCTATCAGTGCGGTAGATGCTGCTGAGATCCAGTGTTTCTCCCTAACTTTATGGTTTACCGTACTTGCAGACATCACTGCTGTTTCTACAGCTTTTCGGATGTCATTCCACGCTGCCTCGGGGTGGGCGTCACTTACATGGCTGTCTAACTGTTTTTCTAGATGTTCCTGAAATATACTCTTAGCTTGACTATCATTTAGTAGGACCCTAAAAGGTTTCCTTGCAGCATGTTTCCTACGTCCAGTAAGACGTAGACAAATACGCGCTCGCACTAGAGCATGATATGAGTCTAAGCATGTGCTCCAGAATGAGCGACAGTCTTCTATCGAGCCCCTCCATCGGTGGCTGATAGCGATGTGATCTATTTGGGTCCAGCGTTGAGACGAATTAGGGGGTCGCCATGTTAAAAGATGTTTTTCCTTATGCCTAAAGTTAGTGTTTGCAAGAAACAGGCGGTTATCTGAGCATAGCTGCAACAGACGGTCGCCGTTATCTGTTCTTTGAACCGCGACACCATAAGATCCACTCAGGTGTCTTTCCTTTTCGCTTAGTTTACCTACTTGAGCATTAAAGTCACCAGCCACTATTACTACATCTGAACGCCTAGCTTTTCGGAGAAGGTCGGAAAGCTTTCTGTAAAACTCATCTTTTACATCATCTGAGCTGCAGTTAGTGGGAGAGTAGGCAGAGACGACGAAGAAGCAACGACGAGTGTCCCTATCTTTTCGAGTCCTTACTGTTCCGTTTAGTCGGACAGCACACAAACGACTGTCTACTGGGATCCAGTCTAAGAGAGCTAGTTCTGCCCCAGGACTCAATGCTATAACTACGCCGTGGTTTCACGAGACGAGGAATGACATTCCGCGTACTCGAATCGTTCGCACTAGCGGGGCGAGGTGATAAAGGGACGTAAGAAGGGTTAGTCGTGGAGATAAGAGAGTTATTAGGAGGTGTAGGAAGGATTTGAATGTGACCAACTTGGTCTTGTGTGCTGTTACGGGTATGAGGGCTGATATCACTTCCCGGTTGCCCACACCGTGGAAGGGTATTTCTTGAGGGACCTGAAAAGGAAATCGGATTAGTGTTGGTCATAGCGACCTGAGTGCGTGACCGGCAGAGCCCAAGGGACAACTGCTTGAGGCCGGTTGCGCACGGCCTTTTTGTGGCAGGTTTTTAATGTGTTAGCTCCGTTCTTCAAAGGGCCTTACCGCCGGAGACGGAAATCCGTGGGGTAAGGTGAGGTGTGACATTTTTAGGGTCAACCCTTTCTAACCCCTTCCTTCCTTGTGAGAAGGCAGCATCGCTGCAGATGCTGGTTGTCCGAGGGAAACACCTTACTGCTGTCACACCTCTGTACAGTCAGCAGTACGACTTCGCCCTCAGACCTTGAGTTGCTGCTTTTTAGTCTTACCGTTCTCCGATCGACCTGCCTGGCATGGTAGAACCTGCAGGAACATGTGTTCCAGCCAATATAGCTCGGTTGGGTCATCACGATAGGCAAGCCCGACCACCACGTCAAGGTAGCAGCTACGGTCGGGTAATTTAAACTAACCAGTCTATGTTTCACCATTATTTGACTGTATCTAGATAATTGATTTTACTGTTGTATTTTGATGGAAAACTAGTTTGAATATATTTTACTAAATGTGTCAGTAATGCGTTGATCACTTCCGCTCTAAAAATAGGGAGTTGTAAAAATGCATATCTAAAATATTTTTCGTGACAATCAATTCTTCCACATTTCTCGAATTTCTTATTAGCTGAAACGGTTACCTATCATGTATAAACAAAGTTCGGAATGAGTATTAGTGCATTCTGAGGCTAAAAAGAAGATTTGAAATTGTGTATCAATCATTCTTCTTATGTATCATAGGTCGTTGTATGCTGGAGTCTCTTATTACGACTAGCACCAGGTATTTACAACCGGTAATATATCATTTATTCAACTAGGCCTTAGATAGTCTCGTTACCATTGACTCAATGAGGTCCCATCACTCAACTGCTAGAGCGAAGTTCGGTTGGTCGCTTCAAGTTTCACTCGTGTAGTAGTAGTCAACGAATATACTCGGTGAAACTAGTTTGTCTATTGGGAGTTTTTGACTAAATTAGCAAATTTTTGAATCAGCCAACCAAACACATTTGATTTACAAATCTACACCATCGAGGCTACATTACAACTTCAATCACCATCGTTATTTTGCACTGAAATATAAAGGCACTTAACCTGAACACACTATTTTTAATACTCCTTATTCAGCCTATTTTATACCTTTTAAACTGTTTTTAATCTATAAATAAGTAGATAATTAAAATGGCCTAGAGAGTTTTATTCGTCAAAAAACTGATTGAAATTGAAAAGTAAGTAGGTTAGTGGTTAGAACATTCAATTTTCAACCTCTCAGTAGCAAGTTTACATCAAATTAAAAATAAAAGAATCATGAGTAGACAGGTTTGGCTCGTTATAATTTCCGACTTCTCAGATGGATTCAAGATCTAGGTAGTGTAGCTTTTTATAGACGAGTGTTCAATCAATAAATGACAAGCTTCAAACAGTTATCTAGTGACTTTTTGGTTTTCTGTGATTACTCTATTTAAATGATATCATGATGAAAGCTACATTTAGATTAAGAATTTTCATTTTCAAAGGAAAATTATTTTATTAATGTAAAAACACACAGATTTCACCAAGTGGAAATCTCTTGTTCACTCCTTAACTGTACCAGCCATTAATTGTCACAAAAACCTCATCTTATTTTATCTAACATTAAACGTTCTTCTGGTAGTAAGTAGAACCAATTAGCATGCTTAACTTGTTTAAACAACTGCCGTCATAGTTCCACATGAGTACCTGTGGATTATGAATTATTGAAGTATTTTACGGTGATTTTATTTCTCGCAGTTATCAGGTAATATCAAAATTATTCAGTCCGTTCTTTTGGGTTGTGTCTCGGTTGATATTAGACCGTCCATTGACCCTAAACAAACAAATATTGTTACCGTAGTCTGAACATAACTTTTGTTAGTTGTTCAATATTATGAATAGCATATATTCATTCCTTTACAACAACATATCAAACCATGAGAAACTAATAATTAAGAAGTAATATGTGGAAATAATACACCCAGGTGTGTGGGTAGACCTTTGTAGGTGAAGAAAAACTGCATTATACTACGATTGTATAGATTTCGAAGGCACGTTGTTGTGGACATTAATTTTTTCAGAACTTCTCCATATATCTATAACAATTCTTTCCTCGACGCATTGTTAAATTTGAAGTAATTAATACTTGAGTAGTTTACTATCGTAGAATTCGCCCGATTTATCCATAAGAGAACCAGTCGTATTTGTTCGAGATTATTTCTACTTTTAAAAATAGTTGGATGGTTGGATCTATACAGTCAATAACTATAGCTTCTTTCTCAATGAACGTAAGTTTAATACTGTTCTTTGGCTAATTCGTGTGAAATCGAAACTAACAGTTGGATTTGACATAAATGAATTCAATAGTCTACAATGTTTAACTAATCAAACAAACAACACATGATGGACAACTACATCATCATCACTGTAATGAAAACAATGCTAGTAATAACTGGAATACTGTGTGTTTTTTGTGGTCATTTTGCTCTTAACTATTCACTTTGATTGTATGGCCAGTTCCATGGTTCTATTTGAATTCTTAAACATTCGTTGTTTAACATTCTGAAATTAGATCAAACCGAAAGTCAAAAATCCAACTAGTCATCACTATTAATTCGGATGAAATCGAAGCATGTAAGTAATTGTGTTAAGTGGTGAATAGGGTTTCAGAGGAAGTGTTGAACTATTTGTGTTAAGATAGTTAGTTAAAAACTGTTTGGTTTCAAGTACACCAGTCCTCAACGATCTTACCATCTTGTACGACTGGTTTCATTACCTGACTTAACATGTGCTGATAATTGACTAGAAATGTGTACGGTCTGTGATAAACGAAACGCATGTCACTTTCAACAATCATATTTTCCTTGGTACCTTACGATTACACATATTACTCTCATATGTATTACTGACCAATTTGAAACGCCATTAGTTTGACTACAGTTTACAAGAGTCACAGAATGTCAATAATTCGTTGCTCAGTGAATATTCAATCAAACAATCACGTTCTAATAAGAAACATGATAATTTTTGCTTATCGTCACATTGGTTGTCAGAACAGCTCTAAATCAAATCTGAATTCATTTCTCACAATTTAACTTGAGGTGATGCGGTCACGTTGGGAAGTTTTGTTTGACTGAGCAATCAAACATAAAAGGTTAACACTTCCCTTCTTCTCACCTTCTCAAGGTCAGTCGTCATTAACAGTATAGTCCTTTAACTAACCTGCAGTATACGATATTGGTATCGATAATTCACAATGACAGAGAAAATATTCGTGTATTGACTTCATTAACAACTTGTTGATCGGATATATCGTTTTCAGTAAATAAGAAACTTCAGTTGAAATGAAACCAACATTCACATTAAAAAGTTTTCAATATTTTGCAATAAAGGTCAAATTCATTCTCTACATGAAATTAGAATCTAGACGAAGCAAAATAAACCAGTTTGATGGCGAATGCAACATGGGAAGAAAGTAAATAAAAATAAAAATGGTAAACATTATTGATTTGGCCAATAAAACCAACATTAAAATACTTACGTCTTAGTGGTTATTTTTAGAAAATTTCTTACATGCATTGACAATGGAATGATGTATACTTTTGGCTTTGGTCAACATTTAAACAGAAGGGGTTTTGTGGAGATTTTAGTAATTTCAATAGTTAAGATCATAAGTCAATTGAAGCTAGACCACCATGGAAAAGCTGGAAGCATTGGACGGCCGTTTCGCCCTAGTATGGGACTCCTCAGCACTGCGCATCCACGATCTCGCCCTATCAGTCTCGCATGCGAGCACTTGACCAACTAGACCATAGTAGAACGAAACAGCCGTCCAATGTTTTCAGGTTTTTCATGGTAGTCTAGCTTCAATTGACTCATGATTTCAACTATTGAAATATAAACAGATGTTTTGAGTATGGAAATACCACTTACTAGAATCAGGTACAGTGATTCAAAGACTGAAGTCATGTATGTGCTCTCCTACGCGGTTCCAGTTCAGAACAATATGACTATCAGTAATCTTTGGTTGCCAACGAGCAACGATCCTATATTTACATGGTATGTGGTAATTTTATGCATGAATCTCCATCATACTAACTAAGGACAAGCTGACTGGTCAAACGCTAGTCATTATAGTGTATGTCGGACTGATTCCGAAATCCAACTGATCGTTAGTTGCGGCTTCACATTTCTGGTTCAGAATCAAAAATCTGTTCTAGTTTTATTAGCTTGGAACAGTTGTAACGTCAGTTATTTTTATTTCAGTTTAGTACTAAATGATTCATGAGTCTTAGGGATTTGTTGGTTGTCATCAGTACACAATGAGTACAATGTCAAAATAAAACAGAGATTTCGTTTCAACTTACTTCAAATGACATTAGTAGTTAATTTGGTGATAGATGTGTCATATTTGAACCGAAATTCTCAACAGATGGTAAATGGTCTGTTAAAGACTACCTCAGAATAAGAGAAAGGGACTAAAATAAGTATCAGCATTCTAGTCTGTTGGTTGATACAGTTTATTCAGTTTCGATTCAGTATCGTTCGCTACATGGTCTAAATAATCTCATTTGACCAGTTAAAATATAATGTCCAAGCTACTAAACAGGAGGAGAACACTCATACTTATTCCTCGTTCGTATTGATCAGTGTTATCTGTTTCCAATTATGTTATTCACTCACTCGACCACATGAACATACGGTATTATAGATAATGTACACAAATAACATAGAATACACACAATCACACTAAAAATGTAGACGGTAGTCATAAATTGTAAATTGACTGAAGTAGGAAATGTTAGCCATTAGATCCTGAATTATTGGTTTCGATAACAGGTAGGGTGATGAGTGCACATTGTTAAGGGGTGACAAACGATTACAAGACAGTTGTTTATTGTTTCTCCAACAACTAAAAATGAAATGTTCTATGGTTGCTTCAGCCAAATGTTATTTTTTGTAAACCCGATAATTTTCAGACAACTATGATGTTTTACAATTATTTCTGTATTAGGAAATATAAGTTACAACATTTATCCTGATAGAAACTATAATGAATGAGTTCACCCTTATTCATTCATTCATTCATGCATTAATCATTTTTGAGACAAGAAGGTAATTCGATAGTGTTTATTTATTTGTACATTACAATCTATTTCGTAAAGTGCATACAATTACAAAGGTGAGAGGGAGAGTGTGTGGGCAAAATGTCACAGACATTTGTGTATAAATTTAATAAAATAATATATCGAATATCATATAATTTAATGACTTTTTTATCACTGAACCCGAAAATTTCTTTCATTTCCATTTAATTAGTTGATTTTGCATGGCTAGGCATTGTTATTTAGTAACTTGTAATTTTTTATTGTGCTAGTTCTCTATCTAGTTGATTAGTAAATTAAAATTAATCAAAATGTTTTAGTTTATTTGTACCACACTTTGTGTACTGCATGTCTGACATTAACGACTGTACAATGAAGAAATAGATTTGGTGGGTTTTTTTCCCATGTTGTCTACTCAGCCAACCAAGTATTCCTTCTTTGTAGTTACAGTTGCATCACTCATTTTCTCGATATATTTTAACACCTCTTATATTCAGTTGTGTCATGTACACAACAAAAATAATAGCTAAATTAAACCAGTATTGTTCCATTGTACTTTAGTGTATGTGTGCATTCAATGAAACACACATCTAATCTGAACCACAACAAGTGAATTGTAGACGAGAAGCAATCAAAAGCCAATTTGCTTCATAGTTGGAAATAAAATACACTTACACAAATGCTGAAAATTTGTCAGGATATAGTTGTATACATTCGTTTGTGTATGTGTATGTAGTGTTTATGTGTCAACACACTGCATGGTGTGTTTCTAGTTGTGTGTGTGCACCGACACAATGTTTTTCTTTCCATCAATTTCGCTTATATAACAAATTATCCTATTTCAGTCTTGTTCAGCTAATAAACCAACAATCTGATGGTGTGGGAAATAATGAAGGACCCTGGAAACAGATAGTTAGATGGAGGTCAATATGTATCTATGTACATATATATCCGATAACTGTAAACTAAGTACACATGTATATTATATAGCATGGGAAGGTGACGGAAAGTGAGTGTGAAATAGTAAGAAGAAAGCAGTCTGACAGATTAATTATTTCATAACACTATGTTACAATGTTTTTGAATTTTCCACTGGGTAGAGAACGTTTCTCGTTCAGTGTTTAATGTTTTATGCTTAATGTTCGTTAGTACTCCTATAGATAAGTTCATATTTCTCGCTTTATAAACATTTAGTTATCTCGTCTGTTATTGTCAATGTGACTTTTATGAAGCAAATCAGAAATAGGGAGATAAGATTAATGACAAGCAAAGTTATAAATGTTTTCTTAAAAAACAGTATTTTGTCAACATACTGATAATTTTGTTTAGCCTTAATGAAGCACTATAACAAGACAGAATGTTAACACATCTGGTTTATTTTCATTTACTGTCTCGGGCCACCACTGATGACCACCAATCATACAGCTGTAATGAGTGAATCAATCATATTGAAATTACTGTTTTGTCGTTTGACTCTGTAGAAAGTGTTTAAATGTGATGAAATTCTTCAAATTCATTTTCACTGTTTAAGGTATGATGATGTAGTCAATTGTTAGGGTTAATTGATTTGACTAACTAACAGGTACAAGAAACAAAGTAAAACTGGGCCAACAGCTGCTTTACATTTGATTCGATTCGATTCAGTTTGATTTAGACAACTGATTAGTGTCGCTAGCTGTCACATAAAATGTGTGTCTCAATTACAATAAAGAAAGCTGTGATTAAAATAACCCATTGTGTCATTGAATAAAAAAAAGGGAATTCAGCAAAGAAAATTTTCTTTTTGACGAAATCATTTACTTAAGCTGTACATTCGTATTTATAGTTATATGGAAAATATATGTATATAGAAAGATAAAAAAGATTGTATCATAAATTGATTCGAGACTCTTATTATCCAATCAAGGAGTAAGCGAATAATATAAGGTTGGAAATAATTTACGGGTCAGAATAATCAAAGATCATTGTTCACTTGACGGATGTGAAGATAAACGACATACATAAAGGTCATAATAATAAAAACTGAATAATAATCAAGAAAACTTGTTCAAGGCGATTAACAAAACTGTTGGATCATTTTCAATTTCTTTCAGGTTGAGTTGTTTTCAAAGATTTGAACTCATCGGTTACCGTCATCATCGAAGATGTTGTTATAATTTAACGTTAGTTACTGAGCTCCTTTATTTATTATTCACCAGGTAGAGTGAAGTGGTATGCTAGAATATTCTAGAATACCACGATATATTTTTCAGCTTGTAGCTACGTAACAGTGAAATATATTTGTATCTTATTTCGACTCAACTTTTCTCGATCGAGAATGGCTTACTTTCTTCACGGTCTATGGTTCAAGAGTACTAAATTAGCTTTTTCTTTTAAAGATTCCATTGACACACAGATCAAGTGCTATTTCTCTTTTAATTCATACAGACACGTATGGTTTTTGCCAAAATAGTAAACAAACAAACGAACGAATTATGTAGGAGATAATTATGATATCTCCAATGCTATTTATTTAGAGGAGTTGCTTGCCAGTGCAATCTGTTTAAGAGCTTTTAAATTTTTCATAAGACACGTTGATGAAAATCAAAGAGTATGAGAACTGGATACACGTTACCAAGCTGTCAATCATGATACTTTCAATGAAAAACTAGTCCGATCAAGACCGCAGATCATTAAGTCAAAGTGTGATCTCATTTTATGTGATTATCAGAAACTGCGCAGCAGTTCGTTCCGTCCTACTTTATGGCAGTGAAACATGGCCGGTAAGAGTAGAGGATATTCGTAGGTTACTAGTATTTGACCATAGGTGTCTTCGAAACATTGCTCGTATATCCTGGGACCACAGAGTAAGTAACTCAGTTGTTATGAAACGGGTACTAGGTGAGGATGGCAAATCAATTGAGGAAGTAGTGAAACTTAATCAGTTGAGATGTCTGGGACATGTGTTACGTATGCCCGACCACCGACTGCCCCGACGTGCGATGTTTTATGGTGTAGGAATAGGTTGGAAGAAAGCTAGGGGCGGCCAGACCAAAACATGGTACAAATCCATGAAGTCACTGACAAGTGGACTGAGTCATGTTGGTAGGTGTAGACTACCTGGTTGGGGTCCGCGAGACGATAGCAACCGATGGTTGAAGATCTTGTATGACATGGCTCAAAATCGTTTGCAATGGCGCAGGTGCATCCACTCTCTGTGTTCTCTCAAACTCTAATCTTCTGAATTGTTCATGTCCTTTTCTCTCTTTCCAAATCTATTCCACTGGATAATACTCCTTAAATAACATGATCAAACCCTAATGTTCCCTATCACTACCTCTTCCACTACGGGATTTGAATCGATAACTGAATCTCTGTGCTAATGTGGTATGGCAACTCGAACTGATGTACGTACGTACTTAGTTCCACGTTGTTACTGACTGACTGACTGACTGACTGACTGACTGACTGACTGACTGACTGACTGACTGACTGACTGACTGATCAGAAACAATTATGATGATTAAAATGTTATAGTACCGGGAAAATTTACTTACCGCTGAATATGTAAAAATTAGCGATACAAAAATTCGTTGTTTACACTTACATAAAAATTACTCCATCAAATCTTCCACTTACCTACATTCAATACACTAACGTAAATTTGGAAGGAAATATTACAGATGATAAAAAATCAAGTCCAATCTAATGTTAATTAAAAGCGATATGTCTGGATTGTAATTGTACACACATACAACAACATGTATGTAAATGCATCATACACTCTTGATTTACAATACCCTAGATACGAAATAAACTATTAAAAAAATATCACGATAGAATGATTTCATCTAATCAGTACTTGTTTAGTATATATACATACAATAATTCTGAATGACATGATCCTACAGGAGAATGGCTACAACTCGATTTTGTCTTAAGAAACAAAGTAAGGCTTCTGTCGTTGTTAAGGTATTTGTTGCTTACAAAAAGTATTTTCTATCTGTAATTACATGTACTTACAGACGATTGTTATTCTTGCATAAACCGATTCTCGAAATGTTAGTTTTTGATAATCCAGTCTACACTTTTGACTAGAAAATAAATGAAATTTGTCTGAAATCACTATTATGTATTATTTTGTTTAAAACTTTAATTAGAGATTAGAAATAATAAAACCACCCATGTTAATTACGTTTCTGTACTTTGTAAAATGTGAATCAATCATGTAAATCCTGATTAGTTATTCAGTATTCTTTCGTCCAAAGCCTTTACTGGTTAGACAAAATACGAAAATGAGTAATTATAACACAGTATTTCATCTATGTAGAGGGTTTGTAGCGAGGTCCCACACTAAGACGACACATATATCTAGTGCTCCCTAATTGTCGATGGTCAGCTAACTAATGTTCATGACTAGTTCATGACATAAACTATAGAATTTTGTCTGTTTGATTCATTAGTGAACTATCCTAAATTCTCAAATGATGTAACATTGGAATTTTAGTTTCCAAATGTTTATTTTAGTTGTAGGGTTGTGTTCAAATTCACTCGATTCCTTATTTAGTGTAAAGTTCCGGTCGATTTGTTCTGCGGGTGATGAATCACTATCAGGTATCCGTTGATGACATCTCTTAACCCATAAATGGTGTATTTTTATTGTGAGAGCAGACGTGTAAAAGTGGCTTGTTATTTTATCACTAGACTGTCAATGTAAAATTCAATTCGCTGGTTCGAATCCCGCTGGCGGGATCGTGGCGACGCACTGCTGAGGAGTTCCATAATAGGACGAAACGGCCGTCCAGTGCTTCCAGGTTTTCAATGGTGATCTAACATCAATCGGTTCATGGTCTCAATCAAAAACTTGACAATCTCCACAACACCTAAATTGATAATTCAATATACTAGTTTTATGTAAGACCATGCACCACTGGGTGGTCGTTTACCTGTAGTTTGGAGTATTCTCAGTTGAAAGCATTATTAGGCTATTTCGATAATGATTTCATGGTTTAGACATTTTTTGATAACGTTTTACTGTTCAGATAAAATGAGGAAACAATCCATCAGTGTCTAACAACATGACAGTTTACAACATCGAACAGGAATACTTCAGTAGAGATAGTAGTCGTCTCGTTTGGTTTATGCCTTCCGGAATTCTTAATACCACGATAATTACCAATCGAAAGCCATTTAAACAAGAATTTTCATTGATATCTATTACTATGTTTGGTTGTCTCAACATTGACGTAAAATAACTTTGAATGTGTATCGTATGTATTTAATTGTATGTAACTAGTCATTTGAATTGTAAATCAATTTGCTTCTGAGGACAAACCTCCATATGTCTTGTGCGAAGATTGGGTTTGAAAACCCCACAAATCGTAACCTGTCACACCAATCCATCAAAAGAACGTTTCAGTAATACAAAACAATTTCTTTATCATCGGTTCAGTTTCTCCGTGATATATGACCCAGACTATGTAACTAGACAAGGTTGATTTTGTTTATTAGTTCAGTCTTCCATCATGTGATCTTTATCAATCAATCAGTCAATCAATCAATCAATCAATCGAAATTCTTCCAAGATATGGTATGTACACATAATTGTTCTTACACTTACGCTTATCATATATTGAAACAAACGTCTGGTGTAATAAATGAAACATGTCTTCTACACGTTTCGTTTATTTATTTTACAATCATTTGAAGAAGAAGAAACCTCAATTTATTCTTTTTGTTCAGTTGTCTGTATACCAGATTTTATTATCCGACCAGAGTACCAGAGAGTGAGAGTTTAATCTAATTATTTGTTTCACATTATTTAATTAATGTCTGGGGTATTGAAATTTAGCGTGAGGATTTTCGATTATGATTAGGTGAACACGAGAGATGTCTTTTTCTCATATCAGATAGTTGAAGAGTGCACACGTTCTATCATTTTTCAAACTCAGAAGTGTACGCTTCTCACCAAGTGTGTAGTGGTTTTCATATTCGATAGTGAGTATTGTTTTTAACAAATATGATCGTAAACTCATCCAATATGTTTAAAGTTGTTCTCAGAATGATGAGGGAACTTAAAGCAACTTTCTACTAAACAGAGTTGCAAGGTGCATTGGGAATATTAAAGTCAATGAGAACGTTTTGTGATTCGCATATTTTCCACTAGTAATCCGACTGATCTATAGAGAAGCTTCTCCTATCTCATTATGATAATTCACAACACTCATTTTTGATAACAAATGTTCTTACGTTTGATGTGTTGGATTGAGTTTATGCAATCACAAGTGAGGTGTTTCAAATCACTGGTAACATCGATTACACTTTCGCTGGTCGTTTTATTTTATGTGTGATTTGAAACTAAAATTAAAGGGCATGTAGATTAGAAGATGGAATTAAATTAATGCTGAATCGCTGTAGGCAGGTTACATGACTGGGTACAAATCGCGCGTCAAATATTCCACATTCTTAGAACATAGTGGAACATACGGTATAATACCAACAATCATTCGGTAAGACGAATCAAAAGAACGAAATCATGTACAGAATAGGCGTAACAATAAGTGCTGCGCATAAATGCTTTTAAAACATGATAGGGCCACAGAGAAGATTTGTTAAACTGATTTAATCGAATGACTGTCTCGCCATATGGTAAAACGGAAACATAAATCACTTCATTCCAATCGAATAGTCTTCACTTAACGTACTTTTCAAGAACTCTAAAGATGTTGAGTTCTATCTCTAGAGTGGAGGTTGGTGACACACTATTGTCTGTTTCGAATGAGAAAAACCTAGCTGTCTAGTGTTCCTTGATATTCAGTACTCCTCCACCAATCACTCAGTAAGGAAGAAGCTATCTTCAAGGTGAAAGTTTCCAAAACTCTATAGTTTGAGAGAGCACTATCTCGTGTTTCACTTGAATTACTCATTCTGAATTCCTTCTACTGCTTCATTACTATTTTTCTTTTGAAATTCTTGTATCAGCATAAATATCATTCCATACTCGAATGAATCGACATGGTAAATTTATTTTGAAGTGATACATATATTCATGTTTTACATGTTATTAATAAGAGTTTACATCGTCCCATTGTTTACATTTATCATTGAATTCGATCAATACTGTGGTTATGTGTGGATACTGAGTGCGTTGGCTAGATCTAATCATTTTGTACCACGTGTTTTAGAGCATATAAACAAGCAAAATGTACTGGGTTCGAGTAGTAATGTAAACATCAACACTAGAATGTAAGTAAATAAACTTGATCAGTCTCAAGTTGGACAAAATGCACATCCTGAATTCCATTTACTGGTCATGATCCACATTATCTCTAATACATTTTTTTAAAATTAGCATAACGGCATATTTAACAATGTCGCACGGTGTTTTGTTTGATTTGACCATGTAGTGGGTGGTATAACCATTTTCTCAAATGAACAAAAGTGTTGAAGACAAAATTTGTACATTTTACTTCTAATAGTTTTTTGTCAAAAATAAATGGGATTTAAAATGTTTTTGTTGCTTCTTACATTAATTACTCTTTTTATTATGATTATTGGCACTTAGACTAAAATTATAAGATCAAACTCTGCATCTAAAAGTGAAACTCATGATGAGGTAACAATCATGGATAGTAATATTCAAAAAACGGAGAAAAAATAATGAAAATGGTAACAACGACAACAATAACAGTAATGATAGGAATGATGATAACAGTATGGTGAAAAATCATGTTCATGTTTAAATGTACAAAGATTAAATGAAAGGTAGATTGATTGTAAGTAAATTGATAGCCTTTAATCTGTCTACTGCTTTGACTGTTAGTCGGAAAGTAAATTTATTCTGCAAGTGTAACTGTTTAGTGGTCGATCTCTGTCCTGAATGGAATCAGTCGGAGTGAGAAAAGAGCATATCCCCACATGTCTGAAACCTTCATGGATATGAATGACTATTAATTATGCATACATACATCGTGTATTATACGACGTAATTTATCTCATCATCCAAAAAATCGTTTCATATACTTTTCTTGTATTCAAAGTAACTGGGTTATGTGCAAGAATGAGTTGGTAGAATATAACTTCACTTTGAGTTTGAAGAAATACAGGAAAATTTATTCTAGATTATTTACGGTTAGATAACTGGAGGAAGTTGATCTTTGTCGAGAAATAACACAAAATCCACTGGTAATAATAATTTGATTTGATGAGTTTTAAGGAAATTAACAAAATGAAAATGTAATACTTACCACTGTTTGTCAGTTAATGATGGGTTATAAACATGATCAAATTGTTTATGTAATTTCAATTGTTGAGTGCTCGCGCTCGAGACCAGTAGGTCCTGGGTTCGAAATTACTAAAATCTCCACAAAACCCCCTTTTGATAAAATTGTTTATGTTTGTAGAGTCCAATTAACTTATTGTATCGAATCGCATCGCATCGCCTCCTCCTCTACTACACCATAAACTAATTGTTCTGTTAATTTCATCACATAAGTACATTTACGTAAATGATGACTGAATTAAAAAAAAACCTTAAAAAAATTATGTATTCCTCCGATTGATATTTTTGCGTGGTTTAATTCCATGGAAGACTAAAATAAACCTAAAATAGTCTATTTCTTACAGTGAAATTAATTCTGGTGTAATCGACATATTGTTTAACAAAGTAAATAGTATAGAAATGCTTACCAGGTTTCATTCTGAAATGCACATACCAATTCATTTGAATGTACAATAGTAGGAGCGTTAAGATAGAGAACCGGACAGGTTTATTCACGATTTAATACATTCCTAACTATCTGTTACTCAAAACTCGAAACATCATTAGTTTGATCTCACTTCATCTACTGAACATGAGATACAAGGTTAATATTATGAACCTAATCCAAGCAATCGACAAACGGTGCAACTCTGTTTTACTAAGATTTGTAAACGTCTTAGCAATTGGAGGGTTGAAAGTCGACCATTGAATATAAAAGAGTCTGTGGTTAATACACAACGGCTTTAGTAATATTAATAAACAATGCGAATCAATGTTCTACTCTTTATTAACTATCATTAACATACAACGAGTGTAACACACAAGTGTTTTCTCTCCCCATGTTCTTGTAAACACTCTTTATCATGCATACTCAGTGATAAAAATATCTTCATTGGTCTCAAGCTAATATTTAGATTACTTCTAGGAATCTCCCCGAAACTGTATATTGTTTCACTTTCCGAAAATTCCCAATCCTGTAATGAGAAATTTATTTCTCAACTTTTCCATTTGTGAATACTTACTTTAAAAATCATGAACCAACTGAACTTATTAGTTTGTGTATAACTCAGATGAGTCCTACAAAGATTTATTTTCTCATCTTGAACAAATCAATTGTACAAATAAATACTACTTCATTATGACATCCTGTCCAATCCTTTCAAGTGTATTTGAACTCTTGTCGTCCATCCAAATACTTGCTTGCATTAACTGTTGGTCAGCCTTTTTCCTCAATAATTATGGTGAGTTCCATTTAGGATTTTAATATTAATGTATTATAGTCTGTTAGCAAACGGTTGTGAATATTTCATTATAGTCTAGGCGACATCGAAAGCATTTACTTCAAGTAGAAGTAAGCCATTCATCTATTTTACAACTATTAAATTAGTTCATTTTATTGCCACCCCCTATCTTTGAGTTTCCGTAAAGGTTCTCAGTGTTTTGTGATCAAAATCCTCCTCGACCTGTGACCACTATTTAATTATCTAAACCAGCAGTTCACTAGTACTCATTTAAACCTTTCGACGTCATCTTTCGATGAAGTCACTAGCTCTGATGTTTGGGTAGAAAGGATTTTCACACTGAATCGCACCGTCCGTTTGATTGATCTTTTTCTTAATAGCACAAAACTGAAGGTGTAGTGACAAGTTTCCAACTCATGATTATTGTGATTAACACTGGAAAAATTGTGTTCATACTGACCTGAGTTAGGTGGAAATAGTATTTGTTGAGCTTGTCTGTCCTGGTTTTTCTTCAGTTCAGTACGTTTCCTCTCTTTTCTTGTATCAACCACCATCTTCACGCAGTCCAAAAATTGTTCTTTTAAGCTATCAGGAAGATATCAACTCACTGAAGACAATGGTGTACGGTGACACAATTTCGTGGATTGGTTGAAGTTAGACATTAACACCGTTGGATGTTGGCTCAGTGGTCTAATGGTTGGGCGCTCAGCGGCAAGACTGATAGGTCCTGGGTTCGAGTCTCGCGGGGTGCGGGACCGTGGGTGCTCAGTACTGAGGAGTCCCATACTAGGACGAGACGGCCGTCCAGTGCTTCCGGCTTTTCCATGGTGGTCTAGCTTCAATCCACTCATGATTTCAACCAGTGATAATAGTAATAGTTGAGTAGTGGTGTAACATTATAATTCTATAATTTTACAGTGATCATAAAGTAATATGAAGTGTCTAACTGAGTAGTTGGAAGAAAGATGATTATGATAATCGAAGTGATTATTTGTAAACGTTGAAAAACTCAGTTAGACAATGGTTAGATTACGTAATAGTTAGATAGAAGAATTAACAGAATATTTTGATAAAAATTCAATTTCATGGTAGCTATGTAACAATTAAGAGATCGATATTAAGAACAGATAAAAACACGAACGGAAAAGAAATTAGAAATTTATTTGAATGAATAGGATTAAGCAAAGTTCAACTGAAACACACTCATATATATATCGATGGTAAAAGCAGAGGGTGTGGTTGTACTGAACTTCTTTCTAGTATAAAGGTTAAGTCTGTGAACATGGATTCCAATAGATTCGGCAATGTGCGAAAGACAAGCTCGTAAACCGTGTGGTGAATTTCCCGGAATGTGGTGAATAACCATGAAAGTCATAAAAACATTAAAATATGATTTATGCAAATTTATTCAAAAATGTGTGTGTGTGTGTGTGGTTTGGTTTCAAAGACTTGGCAGAACTTTCCGATTTTAAAAATCACTAGTCAATAAGTAATATATTTATTCTCTGTAGTTCTAAGGAACCTATTTTTGTATAGAATGTTAGTTTGTTTCATTCTGTGCTCGTTCTTTTCAACTGCAAACGTTTTGGGATTGTTGAACGTAGTTTAAGTTCTTTTGAAACACCGGACTGACACTTTTCAAGTTTTAATTATAGCCGATAATTCTCAAGAAAGGAAAAGAATCTGAAAACCAGAAATGCATTTAGTCACTTTGTATTGAATATGTCAAATGAAGGAGCACTACTACTATAACCCTGAACGTTCATTTATATTTTGATCTTTTAATTTTATCGTTTCAGAATGACACTAGAATAGCTATTTCACACTATAATGATGATGATCCACACGTTCTTTACACTGTCATTGCAAATGTTCAATTTTTTTTACATTACATATTTACTTACTCACGCATGTTACTCCTTGTGGAGGAGCATAGGCCAACCAACAGCATTCTACATCCAACTCTGTTCTATGAAATCCTTTCCAGTTTCTTCCAGTTGATATTCATTCTGCTCATGTTTGTTTCCGATTCTCGGCTCAGTGTGTTCTTTGGTCTCCCAATTTCCGGTTTCCCTTCAGGATTCAAAGTTAATGCTTGTCTCGTGAAGCAGTTTGGTTGTTTCATCAATGAATATCCTATCCACTTCCAATGTCATTTCCTAGTTTCTTCTCTCTCACAGTAGGTTGTTGCTGATGGTATCCGGTCAACGGACATTGAGTATCTTGAGTAGACACTTGTATATAAATACTGTTGCCTCTTTGATGATGGTTGTAGTAGTTCTGCATATTTCAGCTTCGTACAGTCAAACTGTGTTGACGTTCATATTGAAGATTATGACTTTGAAGTTGGTTAACAGTTATTTTGAGTTTCATATGTCCTTCAACTGTAAGAGTACTTCCCTTACTTGCCAATCCTTGCCATTACGCCTGCATCAGATCCTCTTTGTTCATTGATGATGCTGTTCAAGTATGTGATACTTTTGCACCTCTTACAGAATTTCGCCATCAAGTGTGATTGTGTTGGTGTTCTCTGTGTTGTATTTGAGGATCCTACTTTTTCCTTTGTGTACGTTGATGCCTAATGCCGCAGACAGAGACTGTTGCTATACTGACTGTCTTCCCTTGCATTTGTTGGTGTGTATGGGATAGAAGGACCAGGTCTTCTGCATTTTTATTTGTAAATTCATCTACTTTTCTATAGTTTGTTGATAAGTAGCAAAATACCACTATTAAGTAATTGTAATTGTTTTTTTCGCACATTTATTTACAATGATCATGATTAATAACTTTGGAAATGTCCTCTCCTATAATTATACTCACAGATTAATGAATTATTAATGTGTATAGACATTTAAGTTGTAGTTTTAACCACAATTTCATCGCCTTTTTCATAAATAAAGAAATAAATAGAGATAATGAATTAATTTATTGAAATTGTTTAGTCTTTTTGGCGGAAAATAACATCCCACTATACATTAGCACGGAAAAACAAAGTAGACAGTTGTTACGTTTAATTAAAAAAGTATTATTTGTGTTTACAAACTAAATAATGAAGATTAATGAAGATGATAATATGAATAATTCAGTTTACAATGAATTGATTTTGACGATAATGATGATGATGATGATGATGATGATGATGATGATGATGATGATGATGATGATGATGATGATGATGATGATGATGATGATGATGATGATGATGATGATGATGATGATGATGATGATGATGATGATGATGATGATGATGATGATGATGATGATGATGATGATGATGATGATGATGATGATGATGATGATGATGATGATGATGATGATGATGATGATGATGATGATGATGATGATGATGATGATGATGATGATGATGGTGATAATGACAAGACTATTAATAGAAAAGTAGAATGACCATAATGTCATTCTTAATTGTTTCTAGACAGTAACATAAAACAATATAATAAATGACTATCGTTTTTACATACACAAACACCATTCTGATCAATATGGGAACGGCAGTAGACTAGAATGGAATAAAACTCTCGGTTAGGACGAGATCGACCTCAAATCGAGCATTGTTATTTCCAGCTTTCATAAACTTCTGACTTGAAAGAAAAGTGGTAATTGTTGACTTCAACTGAACTCTTCAAATCGTCTAGAGAAGAACGCTTGGTTTGAATTTTGTACTTGTTGGCATTTGTCAACAAGGCCGATTTGAAACTGAGAACCTACATGTCTGTTTGGGAATTCAGGCTTGCATTACTGACCTCCACAGCAAATGTTATTTTCAGTAATCTATTCAGATTCCGATTAGTCAGTACTATGAATGGATTATTTGCACGATGTGGTAGACCCCTATACGATACTCTTCATTTAACTGAAAGATTTCGGAAAAATGAGAGTTGAGCTCAGTACATGTTACTATTTTGCATCCAACACGGTTAGAATCATTTTCGAAGCACAAACTCCTCTTACGTGAAATCATTTTCTGAACAATTCATAGTCTGAAACTACTTTTTTCTTATTTCAGACGTTACGTTGGAAATGTTGGACAACAGTTTCACTGTTGTGTAATGTGTTTGAAAATCAGCACTTAGAACTAGAAAAAACAACAATGGTTGTGATGATGTAATCACTCAGTGCGTAAATGTCACAGTTCTACAAGTGGTAATCTGAGTTACATCTAGTCCAGTAGCAACATATCTGACTGTGATATTCAGTGTTTCCTGTCGCTTACTTACATTCGCTAACATCGAACGGTACACACTATTATGTCAGGTTATTTCATCCAGTGAGTGTTTCGTAACATAATTAGCATTAGTCCAGCTAACCCTGAAGAAGTCCAGACAGGTTAGCTGGACGAAACGTTGGAATTATTGAAATTTTAATCTCAGATTATTTCAAATATAATTTTCATCTATAATGACTTCTGTATATACTCGGCGCCCAATTTCTGTCAAACTATTCGTTCTAATCTTGACGAATATTCGTATAAATAATTAGCAATAATTATTAATTAGCTTGAGATTGGTCACATTCAAGTGAATTCATGTGTGGCTGTGATCGCATACCACAAAAGGGCAACGAACTAAGTAGAAACAATAACTCAGAGACCCCCCAGTTGATTTACGTTCATGTTTATGGAAGTCTCTGTGAATTACCCACCTAGATTATCCATCACACGATGACTTCAGAACGTATCGGAAATCGTGATAGAGGTATCGACTGGACCATAGAAATACAATATGAATTTTAGTGCACAACTAGTGAATTTCCTAGTCGAAATTTTGATGATAAGATCAAGTGCAATTTCAATAGCTTCTTTTTAGAAGATATATTATACAAGGATGATAATTAATTTAGAAACACTAATCTAGAAGATACTCGATTCAACCCTAACCGTTATGTATGGTTTCTTGTAATTTTAATAATATTCTTTATTTCACAAACTATTATATGAATAAACAACATGTATCAATTTATCCTTTTATCATACTAACTAACCAGACAGATTTTATTCCATTCGAGCATAGATTGATCAAAGTGTTGACTGGAGAAATGTCTTTTAGAACAATAATCAAAATATATAGCATTCATATATATTCAATAAATACACTGGATTTCGAATTGACTAATTCCTACTGTTTGCTTGATTTATTTTTGTTGATAGTTGTGAAAATCTTGTCATATGATAGAGCATGAGGAGATCTACATAGTTTATCCTTCAACTGTAATAAAAAATATTCTTCTTTGGAAAAATACCATTTACACTAATCAGACTTTTATTTGTTTATGTAATATTCTAATCATATGGAAATTAACTCAAAAGAAAAAGTACACTTGCATCTTATTAACATGTCTCTATAAATAGGATTTAAGAAATTCATAAAATGATTATTTAAGTGATATTTGTCTTTATGATGTGTTCACATTAGTTTCAGATTATTATTATTATTATTATTATTATTATTATTATTATTATTATTAGACATATGTTTATATATGTAATACTAAATGTATAGGCCTTTTTCACGGAACAACCATTGATTTTTGTCAGTTAATATTTCTTTCCAAAAATTGAAGCAGCCAAGGTAATGGCAATCGATCGAAGACTCTAAACGACTAAAAATAACAGTCGAAAGAATAGTGGATACTTCTAAATCCTTGTCCGGTCAATATGGTGCGTTAAAACAAGTTGACTTCTTAGATTGTTAAGTGGTTCAAATGTCTGTAAACAGAATAGACGAACCGTTCTCTGAATCAGCTATCGTGTCTAGTAATAATTGACCACTGATTACTCCAGATAGGGAAGGACATTGGTATATAAAACAAGTACAACTGAGAGAAATACCAGTAAATCAGTACAGGATGCTGTTCTAGGTCTTCAAGAATACATCAACTTTTTTCCTGAAAGACTCTGTGGAAGTTGTTTGGGCCATTTCAGATGGTGGGGAATTCCACGACTTGACTACGCGCAAAGAGTAGGGAGTATTCTCAAAATCCATATCGCAAATAGATCTCCGTATGGAGTAGTGTTTACTTCACTTTCTTTTGCCTGAAGCCTCAGTAATAGTTTTTTAGTGACTTTCCTTAATAATATGATGTTTTTGTATGCAAAATTATTATTCATAACATCTGGTACACTTACAAGTAGTTAAAATTATCTTTAATTAAAAAGATCAAAAACATTCGTCTTCGACTGCAAACACAATTCCGAACATATTCTGTGATAATGGGGTCGTGATGTAAAACTAATAAACTTGTCTCTCATTTAACTGAACAGTGTTTCTGTAATAAGGTCAAGACATAACTTCAAGGAACAATAAGTTGACGGTTTTGTTCTACTCAAATAAGACAATTCCTTAACTCCAGTAACCAGACACACATACTGAACAGTCTATTTGTTTTTGCTCTATTGACCACAAAAGTTAGTTGACGTTTAAATAAACGTTAGTTATTAGTTGTGAATTCTTCTTTGTCGTCCCAACACTGGTGATGTTGTCCACAAAACGATGGATGCTTCACAAACAAACAAACCCCCCTTGAGAATGAAACACATTCTAAAGCATCCACCTAATCTACAAATTTTCTCCATCATTTCAAAATTAGTCAATAGACTTTCAGTTTAAATTGTTGCTTAAGTGGACTTAACTGTTCAGCGCTCAATGCAAATGTCTTTAATTGATGCATTATCTGACCAGTATTTCCTCAGTTTTGTAGTTTACATCGCTGACGTACTTTGTTTAAATAAGTATTGAAGGTTGACAGGCACTGGATAATTGTTTTGTTCTACTACGGAACTCCTCCTGCTTAGATCGTGTCCACAATCTCCGGTCATCACAGCAACTGTTTAACATTCAGATCATTGAATCACTACCCAATAGTTTACATTCGTAACTCCAGTCAATTTGTGACCTTACACGATCTCTATCCATTGACATGAGTGGTTCCTGTCTCACACCAGAGATTTTTCAGCACCGGAAATCTTCTTGTCGGGACTAATCAGTACTGAGTACAGGATTGTTATAGGATGGAAGGTAGAGATTGTTCAATATTTCCTAGTTGTTACAGAATTTTATTAGTCTAAAAGTACTTTCGGATAAAACTATTTCCATTCATAACTAACAAGTGACCAGCCTAAAATAAAACAAATTCTTAATCTATTTGTAAATGAATGTAAGCTTATCTATCGTATCATTCAATTTGTCATACACTCATAATTCTAACAAATATATTTAATAAGTTTCATTTATTTTATGGGAATGAAATTATTACCATTTTTTAAAAATCTTTATCATGACTATTAGAAAGAATATGTTATCTTTTATGGCTGTTACTATATTAGATAATAGCAAAGACCCACATTACCCTCAACTCGATTGCCCATTGAACATGCCCATTTATTTATTACTTGTACAGTTGTAAAACCAACACGTTTAACTAAAATAAAATACGCACCAATCTTATTGCTACAAAGTGGTGGTCTTTTTTTCTGAAATTTATTATCGAATGACAAAAATTAAGGAAACATGTCAAAACAAGTAACTGGCATGACAAAAGTGAACAAAAACTATGATTGGGAATTTGATTTGTTTAGTTGTTTGCAATTTGCTTTCTTTTCTCTATGTACCTACATGTCAGCCACTATCTTCGTTAGTAGGTGTAGATACTTTTGCAAGTATTTATTCATGTGAGTATTCTTCGTTTTTGTAAAATGAATTATTATTGGTTTACATCACAGACTAGCACTAATTGAAGAACTGTTGATAACCAGTGATGCGTTGAATAACTGTTTTGTCACAACTTTCGTATTCTCAACAACATTTATTTAAGACCACATATGAGATCTAATCCAGGACCTAAACATCTGCTGGTGGAAATAATACTTTAAGACCATTGACTTAAAATCCAACGGTCCACGTTTTCAGTTTTAACTAATTCATCATAATGGGTGACTATCATTCAATTCAACTGAAAACAACTATCATATTCCCTATGTGGTTAACTCCTCAGATCAACGCTTCATTATAAAAACTCATCATGATAATCAACTAACCACCGCCCCATCGATAATGAATATGAGAATTTCCCAAACTGATTAATTGATTGATTAGAGAAATGTATGGATTAACTTACTGGATGTATTTATTTTCACCTCATGTTAGTGGATAATTAATTTCCATTTGAAATTTTAAGATGTTAACCATAAAACATTAAGATTAATTAGATAAATATTGAAAACTAAAGAGTCTTAGTTCTACCACTAAACAAAAAGCTCTCGTTTACCCTTCGAAATAGTTAATTAGTAAGGTCGTGTGATTTCACCTTGTCTTTATTCAGGACTCCAATTTATAAGTCACTGTTGGTATGTGTACATCCTATATGGATGCCTCGATATTGCCTTCTAATTACACGTTTTTAGTACATTTGGACTGTGACTAATAGTGGAGTCTAGGACGTTCACTAATTCCTATTCTGGATTTCTCAGTCAAACACACCTTCACTCCGGTGTCGTTGTTCATATTTTAGCTCCTTACTAATTCAGATTATCCCGAGGCACTAGGACTTGAATTCGTAACATTTGACACGGTCCTATGAGAGCTATTAACGAACAACGGGAAAGGCACACTTCAAGTAAATCGAATCAGGTTTTCTGGATATTCTGGCTAAACTTATTGGTCAACTACTAACTTATATCTAACAACGTTCATTAGTTCCTTAAGTTCATGGTATATCCAAATCTGAATCTATGTCATTGTGAATAACACCTTAGAAGAAGCTTAATGTTTGCCATTGAGTATCACAATTTAGTCAATTGTATCTTTTTTACTTTCAAAGTAATTAAATAAGATGTCAACTTGACACCTTGCGCATGTTTGATGAAATCAGTGTTTTCAGTCACTTCTATTCCTTTTAAATTCTCTAAATCGATTAATATTCTTCCCATGTAAGCATAACTAACAGTCTACCATGTTGAGATCTAAACCGTCCAACAACTACAAAATGACAGACATTAGTGAGTCAGTGAAAATTAGGTGAAAGTAGATTATTTCATTTTGTTTTGGCGTTCCTGTTGTTAGTTAACGAAATAGTTGTTAAGAAATCACTGACATATTCCAATATCTATGAAATCATATTCGTTTTGTCTTTGCGTTTCTTTCTTGTGTATATATGTTTATAACGCTAAACTTTGTTGTCCTTCTTTCTTCTGTCCAACTAGCACTGATTACGATTTCGATAATTGCTGAGTGGTCAACACCTATGAACAAAGACAACTTACTAAAATTACTACGACCACGTGATGGATCGAAAGTAATCCTGCGTAAATTTGCCAAAAACATCTGTATCTGTATGCATCTGAATGGGACAGTGTATACAGAGGTATGTAACTTTTTAACTATGAAGTTGCCTCAATACATTTTGACAATTTAAGACCCACTGACCTTGGACAGATATCTGCACCAATTGTTATGAAAATATTGAACAGAATGGGCAGCGTTTTCAACTTACTGATCCCAACTGGATAAATACTATAAACCGTGCTATTCTAACTTGACTTAGCTTCTTATTTATGCTATTATTATTCATTTAGTACAAAGGTACCGAATATATATGCACTACATAAGTCACTTGATTTGTGTGTGGACTGTGATACTTCCCGGGTGCCCAGACCTAAGCAGGAGTTATACTATTCAACTGCATGGTCGGATTTCAACAGTTCACGAATAGTGTTGAATATCCTTGGTAGGCGTTTTCCTATTCTTGTTTTAATCTATTTAATGGGCAGTAACGTTCTAATAGCGTTTCAGCATATTCATGTGGTAGTAAGTGACTAATGAGCATCGAGTTGAGTCATCATTTATTGAGGAATTTGTGAAGATTAAAGTTGTTTGATGATGGGGCATAAGTTGGAAAATGTCAATAATCTGACTCTATATCAATCATTAGTTTGGTACCAATCTATCAAGGCTAATGTAAGTTTACAAACGTTCCATTCACTTAACTACCTCAATTACTATTTCGCTGAATTGAGCCACTTCGTTCATTCGTAAATTATCATCTCATTCTTCTAAGGCGCGACACAAATGCGAGTCGCTATTTAAATGTTAATCTTAAAAGACTCTGGATTTAACCACTTTACTCTTCCAACTGGATTACATATTCTATGTACTCTCAACGTTCACTGGATATCCGATTAAGTTATCGATTCCTGAAAAAACTGATTAGGGTGAGCACTCATAATGAGTAGTATTTATAGTTCTCAGGTCTGATAAAAAAGCTTGATAAAACTTCAGAAGATTTGACAAAACAAATAGAAAGTAGGAAGATTTGAAATAGTTTCTTAATTGAAATATTTACACACTCAGTATCCATTGAAGCCATATAATGAGAAGTTGTTTCTTTCATGTACATTTACTCGTTATTTATTGTCTTCTTTACACAGCGTATAATTAACCAGACATTAACCGATAACTGTGAATGGCACCTCAGAGCATCAAGGCATGGGATAGGCTTTGAACGCCAACTAACCGAAGACGACATCATCGACGAATCTCAAAAACACTTCCCTTCTAATCCATTTACTAACGCAACAATCTATGATGGAAGGTCTCCAACGTTAAATGTAATTGATGAGAAATCCTATACATTAGCTTCCGGTTGGACTCATCAACTGTGGCAACCTGAAGCGACGTGGCAAGTTTATGGATTCCGGCCAAAAGGATTACTAGCTGTTATTGAGAAACAAAGAAACTCCTCAGGTTTCCAACGTTTCTTTTCAATCAATAAAGGAGGTTTCAACCAATCGAACGTAAATAGCACCTCAACAACATCTCCATCATCCTCAAGTAATACTGTGAAAATAGGTTCACAAAAAATGTTAGTTTTAGAAGCGCCTGCCTATCACTTCAACACATTGCATCATAAAGCAAAACTTGAACATTGTAGCATGCTGAAAAACAAACTCGCAAAACTCGTACAAACGGAATTACTTATGAGTTTACAAATCCTAGGTAAATATAGACAAGCCTTTCGGAAATTCACACTTCTTATTTACAAACATCCAATGACTAATCATAAGTATAATATTAATAAGGTAACATCAAATACTCTAGCGGAACTGCTAGATCAGTGGCTGATGCTTCTGGACTATAAATGGCGCCAGACAATTAGATTAACCTACAAAACAGACTCAATATCCAATTATCAAGTGGAGAATTGTTCGTTGAGTTTCAAATCATCGTTTGAAATAAACACTGTTGGTAATGATAGTGATGATAGAATACTAGTCAAATTTTATGAAACACAACTGAAAACAAAGATATATTATGATCTATTTGAAATTGTACAGGATATAGTCCAGTGGACTGGCGAACAAAAACGGCATTGGCTTAAGAACCCACGGGTTATGAAATTATTTCATTATTTACATATCAAATGTCCATCGTCCAAAAAGTTGAGGCAAGCCTCATTTATATTAAGACAATATCTACCAAATTACTCACCAGAAGTCATTCATTCCAAGAATAATTTTCATTTTGGTCTCATGGGTAGCTTGGAGCTGGCAACATTTAAACAGTTCTTAGCACATGACATTAAATTAGCTAACAAACTAATTGATCGGGCTGTTTATATGAAATTTGAAGAGTATTATTTTTGGCCGATATTACGACATGTAAATACGAAAGCGGTCGTGGAACACTCGATTTTCTTTGAAAATGATGTGCGCAATGAAATTAAACAAATGCCTTCGAATAGCATGTGCTATAGGCTATTTATGAGGAACTGGAAATTTTATAGAGAAAATGATTCACCTAGATCATGTTTAAAATAATACTACTTCCTAAATTTACAATTCCAATTATGTCAAACTACTACATAGTAGTATAAATCTCTTCACTAAAGTTCTAGATTTTTATTTGGTTGTTCATTGTTATCGCAAGTATCATTTTTATAGTACTTAACCCACTTAATACATTTCAATAAGTTGTTTTTTATTTGGAAATGAACTGTGATGCATTTAAAACGATGATCATTTTTATTGTATTTAATATTGCTACTATTACGACCACCATTAGGACTATTGATATAATGTTGGACAAGGACGTTTACAACTGATACTCTATTAACATTAACACTATCTTCATATTCAATTTCATTTGTATACAAGCACTATTTCGTCAGTAATGTTTGAGTTGAATACTAATTAAATGTAAATGGTCGTTAAGTTTGATTGTGAATGACAGTGATGAACAAGTCAACAGTACAAGATTATTCTCAAATGAAAGTAAATAACAAATATATGTCCACATTCTTTTGTATATTAAAACACATGTATATATTATACATACATATATCTGCAAATTATATAAATAAATGTGTAATGTTAGTATTTAAAATATTCTCTTTTGCAATTGTTCAATACATACTTTATAATGCTATATTCATGATGATATTATGAAGCTAAAAAGAAATAGGAATATAAATCGAAATGGGTATCCAAACTTCCCCATCTGATTGTTATGTGTTTCCGTTCTAATTGCCTTCATTTTTTACTACAACTACTATCCTTTGATTATGTTTGTAATACGCAATTATACATAAACATACACGTATACTAATACACACTCAGACAAACACAAACGAATAAGTACACTTATTGTATACACTCATGAATTACCAATGTTCCTTTTTCTTATTGTTAATAATAAGTGAGAACAAAAACATTTGATGGATAAAAAATAATTGGACTTTTTGATGAACACCAGATTATTGAACACTTATTTAGAACCTTTTTTGTCTGAAAAGTTGTCCATGATATACATTCGTGGCTACCTAAATTTTAGTGGTGATAAATTCTGTGTGTTAGACAACTTAGTAAGATTTCATTATCACAGTGGACAATAATATCAGTGTTACGTTCTTCGACTACCCAATCACACACATATATACATACTCTCCATATCAACCCCAGTCTGGTGTAAGAGTGAGAAAACTAGGAATATGTGGGAAGCTCTAGCTGCCGACCGAATCAAAGTGTACACGACTCATATGTACGCGCATGCGTATGCCTCCTTCCACATTTCCTACCTATTGTTTGACCTTAAGCTAGCATGTGCACACAGGAACGTGATATTTCTGGACTAGCTCACCTTACCAGTCATACGTTGACTTTGAAGTATCATTTTGAGTTACAAAGCTTCTCTACTATCCCATGGATATTTAACGTTGGTAATACGTTATCTATTATATAATGGAAGGAATGATCTTTATAAACTGTTGCTCTACATTTACTAACTTTGACTGGGTAACACTATTGATTATTGAATCAACTTATTGGAATACGTAACATTCGTAGCGTCAGATTGATCCCACTTGTTTGTTCTTCGTAGTGTTGGTGTCTTATGACTACCTAGTTCGGGTTCGTGCACTAACTTTTTCGGAGGCATCGGATGACTATAGTGTTTAATACAAACAGGCTAAATCTACACAACTGTATACTCATTTCGATGGAGCATGCAACTACCAAACTCATTACTTTAGTTCTATTGGTTAGTTTCTGCTCAGTTGTGTAATTAGTTTGAATGCTTTATATGCGAGTCCTTCTAACATACCAGTGTCTAGTTACCCGTTTATCTATCCGTTAATTACACTTAATTATTACATTGATTTATAAATATTTGGGACATGCTGATGAGCAATTGAGAATCCGGACAGTTTGGACTCATTTCAATTCACTGCAGATTAAACCAGTCTAATGCAATGCTGGATTTATTTCATCCTAATCCCTATACTATTGTTATTTCAGTCCAGCTGTGTTCGCTAAATCTTGTCATACTTTGATTGTTTATTATTACTGTACTTGCCAGTTAATTCAATTACTTGAATATACATTCAGGGCCATTCGTATTTGAGTTCTTACTTAATCCATTCGTCCTGGGTCATCGAATTGGAGACAACGAATATAACTGTGACATAGCTCAAAATCCGTCAAAGCGCAGATGCGTCCAACATTAATCTCCTCCTACATCTTCGGCCTCGATATTGTTTCGAGATTTTTATACTGTTTCAGTCAGCCAAAGAAATTTAGCAAATTATCGCTCTTGACTCAATTTTAAACAAATACTTGCCTCGGTTGAAACTATATCGAATTACTGAAATTTTTTATTTCGTTCACAAAATGAAGAAATAGTTTCACTGATAGTAATTAATCTTCCATTTGAGCGGCTGGTATTATCGTAGTTTCTCCAATTATATTTATGGGATTCATGGTATGTACATCAACCCAAAGAAAATGAGTCTGACAAAATAAATAACAAACTAAAAGTCGTGCAAATACTTTATTTTTTTCAAAGTGTTATGGAAACTAGTTAGCTGAAACATACATTATCCACAAAAATGCACTGCAATGGTTTAGGTATAAAAATATATTACAGACGATATTGTTGAAGTTTTGCTTTTTCTAACAGTACGTCTTCAGCTGATAACTCATTTTGTTTAGTTTGACAAAGCTGACCAATGTTTCTTACAATTTCATTGGGTGTCTTTAAAATTGTCTGATTATATAGGGGTTCGTAAAACGGATGCCACATGCCTTGAATTGAAGGGCGTTTAGTCGACCAGTATTTATATATTGGAAAAATATTCACCCCGGAACGAGTACGTAAGAAATTAATCCAGTTAGCAATTTCTTCACAAGTCATATCTTTTGCACGTACATACTGCCAGTTACCACATACTAAAAGAATAATAATAATTCGTAAATATTCAAACCTACGATACTCAGCAACTAGAAGAGGAGGTCTATTTCTTCGTGGCTTTACATAGATAACGGTTGCTGGATTATCTCGAGCGAAGTCCACTAAGTGATTTTCAATATAATCTCTGTGTAAAAATTATTAATAGTAATAGTACGAAGAAAACGCAAAATAATTCCACATCAATGGTAAAGGTTATGGGTTGAAAAGTTTGGCAGTGCATATATTTTATGTACTAGTTGCATACAAATATGAATATCAAAACCTTATTATGAAGAGATTCTAGAAGTGATTGTTAAAATGTTTGTTGACCACAAAACTCAAAAGTTATTGCATTAACAAACCTTTAATAACTCTATTGGTCGAAATTATGAACGGTTAACTTGAAATTATGGGGTTCTCGACCGAATGGATAGGGGAATTTTCGTCGATTCAAACACCACTAGTGGTTTATAAACCGGACACTTTGTTATAACTTGTGGCCTGAGTGCCCTGTTGATGGATAACACAATAATAACGCCAATCAGAGAGTAGTGAATTATCGACCGGACCAAGGACGCGTAAACACGTGCGAGCAGTCTAGATTCCTGATTGGTCCTGCGTCCTGCCTAGCCCAGTTCAGAACACCAATCTCAGTCTCTGCAGTACGAATCATGTATTTCAAACATACTCGGTTTATATACCAATCAAACAGACCACAACGTACTATAAAATAACATTTGTACAAAATTTGGTCAAATGTGGCTGTGAATATGGGAGGCAGTGACTAATAGACAAGGCATAATTCAAGAATGGTAAAACATATAATAATGGTTCATAGGTTAAAATAAAGCTTATAATAATATGAATAGTTCAGTCATTTAAAAATTATGCGATAGAAATATACGTTTAGTATTGGTCCATAGATGGATCTCAAAGTTACCATTCATTATGCTTATCGGGACCTAACACACTTGTAGTTGAACTAATGAACTAAGTAGGTGGAATGAGATTGATACTGACTTATTACTCAAGGAAGCTAGAAATAATCTACTAAACAAGAACTTCGTTTATTTTACCCAAAAAGATTTCAATATTCATTGACCATCTGAAATAGTTAAGAATGAAGCCTGCCAACAGTACTTAACAACCTTAGTACTCAAAGTTTATGTCACGAGACCATGCACTGGAAGTTTGTTTTTTACTCGATTATTGGGGTAGTACTATCTACTACCAATGAAAACAACAAATAACTTATTCATCAGGTACTTAGGTATGAGTCATATTGTAAGTGTGAGGGCTGATGATACCACCCAAATATCTGAACCAAAATAGGTGAGACAGGGTTCGAACACGGGGTCTTCTGGACGAGAGTCGAAAGTCATAACCACTAAACAACCGCTCCATAAAACTGTTCAATCTTTGGTTAACTGAAAATCATAAAGAATGGAAGTCATAATTATATGCTTGCTAATCACTAAGGTAAAAAGTCAGATACGGAAATGTACAACGATTCACTTAATTATGAAGTCAGGAATTTAACAAGACCGTAAACCAGCAACAGGTATCTATCATAATGGATTAGAAAGTTAAAGAAAATGTGTTTTATTTATTCATTTATTTGAACACATAAATAGGGGTACAAGAGGGCACCAAATATATATGCGCCACAGCACAAATGTTTATTACGATATGCGTTCATTCGAATGATTAGACAATAACAGAATAAGATATTAAACACATATTGTGGTGTTGTAACCAGCACAGACAAATGTATTTCAAAATGGCTCAAATGAGTAAACTTGCCAAATACAACACTAACAAGTTGCAAGTAGATTTAAAAGATGTGAAACAAATGACGGAATTAAATGATACCAACACTAAGGGAGGACCAAACGAAAGACACAGTTTAAATAATACATCTAATGTGTAGAGAAAGAGCAGTTGTCTGGATTCGGTCACCCTTAGTCTTCATTCAACTCGCAAGTTTATGCCTAATCTTTGAAGAGCACTTTTATACTTTTTTATTGTCACAGATACCATAATTATTTAGACTTATTTATTAGTTCTACCTAGCTATGCTAATTTGGAATGAAGAATTGGGATGGTGAATGTTTGTATCACGTCCTACGTTAATTGTGAGAGTGACTGACCTCCAACCTATTCCTACACTGATAAGAATAGTGTGGAGACTTTGGTGCTGGTCAGAAATCCGTGATACATATTCCAACCATCTTTATGGATAGACAGCTATACAGGACATTATTCACTTAGTGGACCCAATACAAGCGAGTGGTACCTACATGATACATAGTATCAAATAACTGCAGTCTATGCATATACTCCACTTTCAGTGATCACGTTTTGAACACGTGAAATAATAAGGAGAGGATCGGCAGAGTACCTCCCAACTTCCCTGTACGGGCTATGTGGGGGAAAATCCGCCTTCCCTCCCAAAATACTCTAATTACTACTTACTCACTTACCCTTGTCAACCAACGTGGAGAATAGGCTCCCAACCATTCGGCCATGTGTTTATAATTTCTGCCATGAAGGTATAACTCACTAACTCCACATAATAGGGTAGTGATTACGAAAGTGAGAGAAAAGGCGAAAACACTACGTTTAAACCAGATTGGTGGGTACGGAGGATCCACTGAGGGATGGAAATCTATGATTACAGGCCAATGATGTGCGTAGGCTCCAGAATGCTGAGGGAATGAGTGGTGCAAGAACCTATTTTTGGTAACTGGATACTATGGAGCGGCACCTACAGGCGTTAGTTCACTCCCTTGAGGTTAAAGGTTCGAGGATCAGCCACTTGCATAAACTATTTACTCCGATTTCGATGCCTCGGCAGTATCACATCTGACAAAAACTTATTTTGTGTGAAGCATACCACTTTTGGAGCCTAGTTGCGCCAAATTTTATAAGAACCAAACAAATAAACGGTGAAATAGCTCAATAAGAAGCATTTACTTGTCATTTTCAAGCCATAAATGTGAGCTGACAGGAGCTAAATGAAACCGTTGTATTCACGTCAAGATTTTAACAACCGAAAGCCCGTTTGGATTGTTTGATTTGCCAGATTAAGTGAATTGGATAATGGTTTCATTTGCTCTACTTTTCTACGCCAAATTATGCATTAACTAGCATAACTATGTCACTCATGTGCAAAAGATCAATGCAGAGTGAATACGATTACCCCTAGTGATCAAGAAAACCCCAACTAATCAACTGATGATAAAAAACAAAGGGTTACAAACATACCTGACACCTTGACTATCTCGTCGAAATTTACAGCACTTTAGTGTTATTCGCTGTAATTGAGGAACGAATCTTGGAGTTGTAGTTCCATAAACAGCATGTAGTATGGCTCTTGGTAAGGCGTTACCAGACATGTAAAGTGATTTTAAGATCTATTTATTGATTAATTTCCAATACTGGGGATTTTTGTTTTTATGCTTTGTACTAGAAAATCAAAAAAATCCGAATAAAGTGTAATTTCTAGTCAATACAAAAATACTTGAACTAAACAGAAAGCCATAAGAAAACAAGAAAAAGCTAGGCAATGCAACTGGAAAAGTTGTGAGGACCACAAAATTATCTGATAATCCTTGAAGTCGAACATATAGATAAGGAATAAATTGAAGTGTTCGTCCAACTTATCGAGTTTTGGATCCTTTCTGAATTTCAGTACATGGAAATATCAAAATTTTGAAGAGGTTATCAAATCATGAATTTGATTCACACTAACTGACTCACGTTGGCGTGACCCATTAATAATAGATTAGCAGAAACAGACAGGCGAACCGGCAGGTTTTTGTTTTTGCTCAGCTTCTAATTTATTTTAAGCTTTTTTTATTTATCTATCTTTTGACTATTCAAGTGAAGATGGGTCTCCTGCATAAACTCATCACACCGAAATCATCTACGATGGGACTACTCGTATTTTTAAATAGGTAGTGCCAGTTTAAAATAAAACTATAAAACTGATGTCTCGAGCCGATGGGAGTAATACATGTAGCTCCAACACTTAGCTGTAGTCTTAGAGAGAACAACAATGAATTTAAAAGGTTTGAGTTACTCATTTGAACGGAGAATGATAGATATATAGACATATCAAAAGGCATCCCAAATATCCTGGTTCAATGGCAGGAATACGAAAAGCATGATTCAGTTCCTACCATTGAATACGAACATTTACTCAAGCACGTATGACAACTGTCGATAAAAGCTTATGATTAGAAGTGGGTTAATCAGTAATTACTGACTATGTGTCCGTAATAGAGAACAGGATTAGTTTAAAGACGGTTTATAGAAACGAAGAAAACCTGGAATCCAGACAAATAGCAAAGACTTGAAGAAAGTGACGGGAGAAAACCAGCGGAGAAAAAGTAATGAACGACTAAGGAAAAGTTCCGTATGAAAGAACTACTTTAACACCAACAGAATCTCAGAAAAATAAAAAAAAAGTTAGTCAATTGATATGCTTACAAAATACAGATTCAGATTTGTAAAGTAAGGACAGAAGGCCTATGGCCTATGTTATTCCTTTTCTAGTATGCTTCTGTGAGTGTCCAGACTTCTCTTGAACGAGTCAATTGAGGGTGCGGACACTACTTCGGGCAGCAGGTTCCAAGTATTGATGACTCGGTGTGAGAACCTGTATGCTACGGGTATTTTGTTCGTTCTTGGCTTTTCTACTCGCCTGCTATGTCCTCTGAGATGTCCCGATCTAGTGGGAAGAAAAAGAGAGAGTAAGTTAGGTCCAAAATCGTTTCTCAGTATTCTGTACATCAAAATTAAATCTCCCCTTAATCTGCGATAGGACAGTGTGAAGAGATCTAGCTTTCCAAGCCGCTCTTTGTATGGTAAACCCCTTAGTTCTGGAATTGCACGGGTAGCTGCCCTCTGTACTTTTTCTAGGATATCCGAGTCACCTTTTAAACATGGACTTGCAGCCTGAACGCAGTTCTCAAGTTTAGTTCTCACTAAAGACATGTATACTTTGTTGAACATGATAGTATCTAGCTTTGTGAATGTCCGTTTTAAAGCCCAGAGGGTTCGAAACCCCTTGGCTGCGACCTCCCGGCAATGGGTCGTCGTCTTAAGATCCTGACTGACTGTCACCCCCAGATCCTTATGAGACCGAACCACTGGTAATTGCACTTCCCCTATGTTATATCTATTAACATTTGAGTCCCCGAAGTGCATGTAGACACACTTTGCCGCGTTGATAGGCATCAGCCACTCTTTAGACCAATTAATTATATTATTTAGGTCTGCTTGAAAAGCATCTGAGTCTGTGTCTCCAGTTATTACTCGCCAGATCTTTACATCGTTAGCGTATAATAACATTGGAGACTGTACTTTACTTGGAAGATCATTTACATACAGTATAAAAAGTAAAGGACCTAGGACGGAACCTTGAGGTACTCCACTAAGTACTGGTCTCCATATGGAGCACTTGGAATTTATTCTTACCTTCTGTCTACGACCTACTAGGAAATCCTTAATCCATTTTAAAAGGGGTCCAGCAATACCAAGGTTTTCCAACTTTAATAAGAGTCTATTTGTTGGCACCTTGTCAAAAGCCTTACTGAAGTCTATGTAGACAACATCCACTGAGTTTCCGTTGTCTAGCGCCTTTATCCAGAATTCCCTTTCTAAAAGGAGGTTTGTTGTACAGGATAGACCCTTTCTAAAACCATGTTTAACAAGTTATTTGTTTCAATAAATTTCACTATTGTCCTTTTGACTATTCTTTCCAATATTTTAACTACAACGCTGGTGAGGCTTACAGGTCTGTAGTTCGATGGAAGTTGTCTTGGTCCTGTTTTATGTATGGGAGTGACGATTGCGTCCTTCCAGTCCATAGGTAATACACCTTGATTAAGTGACATATTGAATATCACAGTCAGTGGGGCCGCGATATATTGTGCAATATGTCTCAATATTTTAGGGTGTAGTTCATCTGGTCCTGTTGACTTTTCCATGTTTAAGGTGCTAAGAACCTTAAGCACATCGTCTTAGTCAAAGTCCACAGTGAGCAGGTGGTTTATTGACTCTTTATTTTGGTCTGGTTCTTTGTCCAAAGGAGGTTCCTGAGTGAAAACTGCCCCGAAATAGTCAGCCATAGCCTCTGCTTTGTCCGGATCTTCCTCTATCATTTCAAATTCACTCCCTTCTTTAATTAGATTTGGAATCCAATGATGCATCCTTGTTCTGTAGATTATGTACGAGAATATTCTCTTGGGCTGCTTGAGTGCTGATTGTGCCAACTGCATTTCATATTTTCTTTGAGCTTCTCAAATTTTTGTTATACACTTGTTTCTTACCGATCTTTAGTGTTCCATCGTACCTGCTGTGCCAAGGCGGATGGCGACATCCCAACATTTCTTCTTTTGTCTTATTAAACGTCGAATATCCCTGCCTATCCAGGGATGTCCGTGTTTCTTCTTCTTTGGGACTGTCCATGGTATGTATGGTTGTGTTACCCGGTTGTATAACTGCCTGAAATGCGTCCATGCCTCTTGTACTGATGCTCTTGAGTCAATTTCCCAGTTTTCAGCCGATGCTGCGGAGTTGATGGTCTCCATATCTGCCTTCCATATGTTAGGACGCGCCGGCGCAACTGTGTGACAGGCAATCTCGGCCACGAATTTGAATAAGATGACTGCATGGTCACTTTTCCCTAGCGGTGGGAGGAAAGTCATTTGACCAACGTCATCACCGTGTGTGAAGACTAAATCTAAAAGAGAGGAGTTTCTTAAGGCATATCTTGTGGGAGTTCTAATATGTTGGAACAAAGCTAATGCAATCGATGTTTCTAACAGTTTGAAATCGAATGACGTTATCGATGACCCAACTTCTAAGTTCACCCAGTTTATATACGGTACGTTAAAGTCGCCTACTACAAGGCTTTTACCCTTGTTACACCAGGACTTAAGTTTACTTAGGAGAAAATCATCTACCACGCATTCTGGACTGCGATATTTATTTATTTATTTTAACACATAAGTATAGGTACAAGAAGGCACCAAATACATATGCGCCACACGAATCTCATTTGATATGTGTGAGGGCTGTGATACTGCCCGGGTGCCCAAACCGAAGCAGGTGGTTTTCTTAGGGGGCCACACCCCGAGCCTTCGACCTGAAGATCTGATCCACAAGGCAGTGGAGCATCGTAAGGAGATGCAGTCCCATGGTAGCCGGTGACCAACGATTGGTTCATACGCCATTTGTTCCTTCAGGATACTGGAGCCCATGTGCACCATTGGTTTGGGATCCGGTTATAGCGCCGGACATTCGCTTTTCGTCCTCTCATTTTTGCAAACAACACCCCCGCCACGAGAAGGCAGTGAGTAGGACATTCCTGGCAGGGGCTGTATACGCGTGGCCATGTGAGAGCATTTTGAGAGGGAGAGCGGACTGCGATATACTACAACTAATTCAATGTCTTGCCGTCCACATTTCAGCCTACATCGCACCAATTCACATGTTCCTGAAACATGTGCCACTGTCTCAGCTACTCTTATAGTTAGGGTACTTTTCGGGTACAGGATAACCCCGCCTCCCCTACGATTTAATCTATCAGCCCTACTGGATAAAAAAACCAGCTAAGTGAATTTCATTATCTAATATTTCCGGAGTTAACCAAGTTTCTGAGACAGCAATAACATCCGGTTTCTCTTTATCCACCATTGACTTAAGCTCCGCCATTTTATTTAGTGCCCCCAAATGCCCTGGTATGGCCGAGAGTGGGGAGAGTCCGCTCTCCCTCTCGAAATGCTCTCACATGGCCATGCGTATATAGCCTCTGCCAGGGAAGTCCTACTCACTGCCTTCTCGTGGCGGGGGTGTTGTTTGCAAAAATGAGAGGACGAAAAGCGAATGTCCGGCGCTATAACCGGATCCCAAACCAATGGTGCACATGGGCTCCAGTATCCTGAAGGAACAAATGGCGTATGAACCAATCGTTGGTCACCGGCTACCATGGGACTGCATCTCCTTACGATGCTCCACTGCCTTGTGGATCAGATCTTCAGGTCGAAGGCTCGGGGTGTGGCCCCCTAAGAAAACCACCTGCTTCGGTTTGGGCACCCGGGCAGTATCACAGCCCTCACACAGATCAATTGAGATTCGTGTGGCGTATATGTACTTGGTGCCTCCCTGTACCTATACTTGTGTTAAAATAAAATAAATATTTTATTTAGTAGGCTGCGAGCATTTGTGTAGCATACCTTTAAGTCTGTGGAGAACTTTCCCTTACACCCAGAGTGGTTTGGGGATCGTATTGCTCCGAACTTTTACAATTTGAAAACCCTTAAGAATGAGGTTTTTTTCGCCGTTTCGGCGACGCTCATTTATTTCCACTTCTGTAGCTCGTCTCTTAATACGATCAGCTAGGCTGAGATCCTCACGGACATACATTCCGGATCCAATCAGTTTGCGTGAGTTACCTAAAATCAGGTTCCTTTCTTCAACCGTGGCAAATGTTACCTTCAAGAGGCGGTTTTTCTGAGGGCTTTCAGAATCCACCTTTCGTCCTATTCTATAAAGCTTACAAATGCTAACTCCTGAAACTGTATCTGGGAGTAGTTTGCTTATTAAGGACTTAATGTGACTGAAGTCGTGTTCGAATCTAGCCTTTGGTTCCTTATCGGAAGGTTCTCTTAACTTATGAAAAATGACTGACCTCTCAGAGAGATCTGTCTTGACACTCAGTGGAATTTTTGTTTCTGATACCGTCTCTTCCAATGACTTGCTAACCATCTGCGGTTTGCCTACAGCTTTTTTCTTCTCATTTCTCTTTCACCGTGCTGGAGTCCATTTATCCTCACTCAGGACAGCCACACTGGGACTATTTGGAACGATGACAGTGTTATCCGGGTCTTCAATTTCCACTAAAGGTGTATGATTTCCAATGTCAATATTTAGCGGCACTTCACTCCTCGTTAATGTTAACGATGTTTTTACTTTTCCATTAATCACAATCGGGTGTTTAACGTGTTCGGTAGCAGCACTTACTACACTGACACATTCTTCACTGTCAGTGCTCGTGATGTCAGGACAACCGCCATCGTTTTTCTTACAGGCCAAAGCCAATAGGCTCATAGCCTTTGGATTAATAACTTTTTATTTGTACAGCAAAACATACAAAGCCAATGCGAGTTTGGCTTCGAGCATCTTTTGTATGCCGTAGGACTTAGACGGGTACACATCTTATGATACCACTTTTTACATTCACCGCACTGCATTCCTTCCTCAACGGGGAACAAGCACTTCGGTTGTCCACATTTATAAGTCTTACTAACCATTGTAATTTGATTTAAAACTTTTAAAACACACTATGATCACAACGTGAACACGAGTGTCAGTCAATGAGTAAGCAAGAAGGCACCACAAGACAAAGTTTAGAAAAAATCTCAAACTATGACCAAAGTACTTTTAGTTAAAGTAGACCAAGAATGCTTTCTGTTCCCACTAGTAAGCAAAGCAATGATAATCACAACTAGTACAAAAATCACTCCACTTTTTGAAACGAGCGCAACTATATAAATACAATACTGTCTTCTTAAATGCAAGCTTTTTCTTCAGTTTGTTAAGTTTTGGATTCAATAATTTTGTACCGTCAGATACAGGAACAAAAGTAGTGAAAATACTGGAGTGAAAAGACATGGGTCTAAGCAATATGATTATATATGCCTAGACCTACCCCAACTAAATATCCAAAGTGTAACAAAAACGTATGAAAAAAGCAAATCGTGAAGAGCTATGAAAATAAACCGTTATATCTAGTAAAGTAGTGTGTAATGAAAACCAATAGTATATACAATAATGAGGCTTAAGAAGCGTCAGCTAATACACTGTAACGGAATTGTTCGAAAACCTTCCATTGACTGTCCAAGTTTTCAAGTTAATTAGCTGTAAGATAATTTTCAGTTGGCAGCAAATGGTTGTGAACTGAACAGAAGAATCTTTAGGCAATCGAGCTTTACGTTCGGGAGTAGTGCATCACCAGTACTTACAGGTATGAACCAAAGTAAGTAATCAAAGATATTTTAGCAAAGTGGTTCTCATGACTGGACGAAACAGAAGCTCTCGCTTAGATGGACTTCATATTTGGTGACAGTACACCACTGGCGCCTCCAGCAGGAATATTCTCCCATGTAGCGGTAAATAAATCCCCAAAATAAATAATTCTGGAGGTCTTCGACGTTTGGTGCTGATCATGTTAGCTTTACTGAGCACACCTAGCTAAAGGCGTCCAGTCACGTATCTTCACCAGGTCATAAGTGAGTACGCCGTGCTATATATCCCTTTCGACTGTTAGCCAGCTTAGACCTAACGTTCCTCGACATACATATAGCCTTCCAAATATGTATTCGAACTCCTTGACTAGATTAGTGTAGATCAGTTGTAAAAGTGTTACTGGTGAGGGAGTTGACAAATTACGAATACTTGTGACATCTTTAAAACACAAACACTTGGCGTTTGACATCACTTGCCCGTTAACTCGATATGTGGCTCGTGTAAAATTGTGATCCAGATCGGTGTTATTACACTTAACTTTACTACTATAATAATGGACTTAATCAGAAATTGTAGATTTACCATGATGTAACTGTCTAATCTACAAGATCTTACATTGAAGTCACAACATTATCTGTACCTACTCGTCATATCATGACAGTAGGCAGTCGCCGTTGAAGAATACACTTGAATTTAGAAGAGAATAATATATTTGACATGAAAAGCAAATAATTATGTAGTAGTAGCCACACTCGCATGGCTGAGCCATGCTCGAAACCTTTAGAACGTGACTATTACTCTGCTTGGGAGAATTCGCTAGCTGTTTATTGTTTAGGTTCTGCGTTTGGATAGTTGGAGTGTCTTCTTGGTTACGAAAAAGACCAAAATCATCATACTCACTATTTGAGGCGGGATATGTCCAGTTTTCATCATGCGGTGACTGATGTCTGCGATAAAGGTATTCTCAGTACTAGGAAACGTGAAATGTATCGTGTATGAAAACATTTAAAAGAGGAAAAGTGAGTCAGTGACTCAGCAAGCGCACAAAACTGACTTTATAGGCAAAGCAACTGGAAGTAATCCACAACTACACAAGAGTAGAATAAAAATAATCTGATGATGAAGACTAGAAACTGAAGGAGCAAGGTGTTGAATCGTTGCAGTAATCTCTGTTAGTAATGGTGGGTGTTGTTTATCTCTGCTTTCTGTTTTGTCGCAGTTCTATGTGTCTCGATTGACCTAAATATCCTCATTTAACTTGCTCTTATGTTTTTTGCGCTATGTTATGCCAGATAAATCAAAATATTTCCGGTCTTTTATTGTAAGGTAGTGTTGGGTTGTCTGTTTTATAGATTTTCGAGTTCTCATTACCGTAAATGGTTAACATGTTGTTTTAAAGGTGTTGGGTACGTTTTTTTTATCTCAATGCATCATTTTAATGCTTTGGTTAACGCCGATTTCAGCACCAAACTCTTCTACCTCCTGGCGTGGCATTGTCCTAGTTCATATATTTAGCTTATTAGCTTTGTTTCTGAGGTTGATTTAGTCCCTGAAGCCTGTCTATGTAGTAAACAGGCTTTTTAGGAGCCATCATTCCTGTTTGGTTCACTTAGGAGCGGTTATCACGTGATTAGTAGAATGCAATATAGATCTCTGTTTAGGAGATGATTTAAATTATTTTAGGATTTACGGTTTAGTAACCACGACAAACGAGTCGTCAGTTCGTAGTGGCATTGGACCCTAACCACACAACCTTCAAAGCTGAACACGAGACAATTGGGAAAATAGATATTCAAAATCTAACGCGAGAAAAACCCAACGATGGACAAGGCAAAAATAAAAAATTTAATTAATTCAGATTCATCGAATGGCTTGGCTCATCCTTGCAGGCGTGATCATTCTTGTGTGTCTTTTATTCAAATTAAACATATTGTTCTATCTTCCGCGTAAATATGTTCTTCATCATATATTGGTGATTGTTACAATACAATGAGTCAGTGTAGTTGATAATATGACTTCCACATAAGATCATGTAGATTAAGCAGTTATACCATGACAATTCTACAATCTTAGGATTAGGTCTATTATTAGCGTAGTACCAATAACTAGATAGACGATGATTCTACAAGTTAATCGTTTCAGGAGTGCCTGAACCCTCAAATAATGCAAGATCTAATGATTCAAACTTATTTTCTTAGTCGTATCCTAGGGAATAGGGTGATTTTAATTTTCACATTACTTGGGTTTTGCTGACGTTAAAGTTTTTACATTTTTTATAGAGTAATCTCAAAGTTTTATGCTCAGCGACTATATTTTGATAAACTTTTGATTTAATCTGTCGACGACTGGGACATCCTGGACACCATTCTTCCCTTAGACGTTGTAACGACCGAAATGCCAGTATTCGGTTTAAACGCAGAACTGACGAACCAAAATTTATTCAAATAGGTCAGACTACGTTCTTCCATATAGCTTACAGAACGTTTTTGAGACAATCGTATAAAATTATATCAAAACACAAACTCTGTGCTCAATTTAAACGGTTCTAACTTAGGAAATAGAAAAAACTATATCAAAAATACAAAATACCCCAAACGGTACAGCCTGTGCTATACAGTCAGAAGTTTCTAACGCAAAGTAGCGCGCTAAACATTAAAAGAAACAGTTAATACCAAAGGGTTTGATACCTGAGAATCAATAAAAATATTCCCAACGAAATGGGATCAAATATCTGTTTGCAGGGATTCCAGCAATCCTCCCAAGCAGACCGTCAAAAGGTTAGCAGTCACACAATGAACCACGCCATGACCTTCAGCTTAGTCAAGCACGACTCCATTGTCAATAGTCTGGCAACATGCAATAGAAAATTAGGTAACAAAAGACGAGTCTTTAATCAAAATCACATTATAGAGGCTCAAATGAGGAAGACTGAAGAACAAAAGGTGTGGTTAAACGAGACCTGAACAAAGGTTAAAATACACGGCAGGGAGGAGAAACAAATAAATGACATTACTGTCCGACAAAAAAGCTGCAGAGGGATTTCCATCGTTCTCTTTCCGTTACGGACGTGTTCTAGAGGAAGGAATCTAGGCAAAATTATCTTAGAAACTAGAAATATCAGGCTTTAACGTTTCGTCACAATTGACTGATCACTGAGTGATGATTAATGTCATGCGTGTCTAGTCCTTATTAGCGCAGACCGAATTCTATCGATCATTTTGTAATATGGCCACTAGTCTAGGTGACTCGACACTGCGTGCACTATTGTGAGATTAGGTGTTGGTTGGAGGTAGTCAGCAGGAAACCCTGGACCCGGGTTTCGTGCTACTTGGCACCCGTCAGCAAGGTGTAGCTGTAGCCTTGAGGGAACTGATACTCCCTGACGGATTCCATCCCGTGTCACCTAGCTTCATAATAAAAGACGTTACCACTGAGCTATCCGTGCCGCGACCGACCTTCTGTAGGATTGAGATGTAATCACAATCGATTGATCACTAGGTGGTGATTAACGTCATGCGTGCCTAGTCGCGGCCCGGATAGCTCAGTGGTAACGTCTTTTATTATGAATCTGGGTGACACGGGATCGAATCCGTCAGGGAGCACCAGTTCCCCCAAGGTTACAGGTACACCTTGCTGACGAGTCTCAAATAGCACGAAACCCGGGTCCAGGGTTTCCTGTTGACAACCTCCAACCACCATCTAATCTAACGATTCCTGAAAACCACGTCATCCAACGGCATGCGACTTGCACATCTTCACGGCCCTTCTGAAAATATGGATTTGAAGATATACTGCCGTATGTCTCTCTCTAAATACTTTTCGGCTTCACGGTACCTGACGCTACGTGGGGGATTCGTCTGTCACTTATTGGTTGCTTTTATGGTGTTGATTTGACGTACCAGCGTTGCACTATGAAAATAAGTGAGTGCAAGACGACGTTGCTGACTAACATTAGTGATGGTTAGGAGATAACGACAATCCACTCATGATCGTAGAGCAAACGTTTGTTAACTTAAGGCTCCGTATGGTCTGGTGGGATGTGACTAGCCAACTGTATTGATGCTAATTTGTTATGCGAAATACCTCTTCGAGCAATGTTTGCAATCTTGAGCTAGTTTAACTTCCTGCCAAGAATTCCTATTATAAGCAAACCTGGACAATTGCGCTAAAATAACGTCTACTTATGACCATGCAAATTTTATAATAATAAAAATGAGCTGAACTAGCCTTGGTGAAAAAATCAAAAAAGGGGATATGGCCATTTGTGTATCCGAATGCTGTTTTCTGTACTATATTTTGAAACTGCACACGATCCTAAATTTTCAGCTTTTCTTTGACCCATCTCCATTTATACAGTTCTTTAATCATTCATTACCATACTTAGGCTTATCTCCTTTAAATTATTAGGATGCTCTTCTTTAAAAATTAACTTAACAAAAGAGGATTAATCGAGGTAGTCACACCTTAATTATCTCATCATAAGTGACCTAACTTCAATGATTATGAACATTCTCTGTTCTATTTCTCGTCTTTCCACTTCTTACTCTCCTCTTCAACACCCTTATGAGATGCCACCGAAAACATCTATGGCTTCATCCTGAGCCATTTTAATGCCTCAGATATTGTTAGGTTGAAGCTTAACGAGTTCACCTAAATTGCGAACGAGAACGAGGTTCGATGACCAACGACCAGTGAGCTAGCTAATGACGCGTCCTAGCCCCGCTATCTAGAGAGAGAAGACCAGGCTTGAAATGAGAGTATATTCTGCAACAACCAGAAAACCAGTAAACCTTTCCACAAGACAATTTTAATAACGTATATATACAAATATACATAAATATATATATATATATATATCGATATTGCCATGGATTGCCGTGGATTCGTTCTCGATCACCAGTTGCACGTCGCGACGCAACGCAACCTCTCTAAAATGCTCCAACCCTTATCGTAGCAATTCGAGCCTTAATAACATTATTTACATTCATATATGAAAAGTGTTATCCTCCTGATTCTATGGTGAATGTGTCTTATAACATATCAACCCGAGTAACTTATTACAGTGAAGCCTATATTATCTGTAGCAGTTTGATCTTTCATTCAAACTGGCACGGCTTACGCAACACATTGTTGTTTGAAAATAAATTATTATTAAAATAAGCAGTTAAATGGATTTATTCAAATAGGTAAGCGTATGAAAAAGGCACCTAGCAACTGGCGTAACGAAGTACTTAACTTATTTACTTGCACGTATTGTCCCTCGCGAAGGAGCCAAGGCCGACCACCAACATTCTACATCCAACTCTGTGCTATGCAATCCGTTCCAGTTCTTTCCAGTTGATATTCACTCTGTCCATGTTTGTTTCCAATTCTCTGTTCAGTGTGTTCTTTAGTCTTCCACTTTCAGTTTCCCTTCAGGATTCCGAGTCAGTGCTTGCCTCGTGGTGAGGTTTGATGACGTCCTCAATGAATGTCCTATCCACCTCCAACATTTTTTCCTGATTTCCTCCTCAACGGGAAGCTCTTTCGCTGTCTTCTGCAGTAGGTTGTTACTGATGGTAACCGGTCAACGGACATTCAGCATCTTGAGTAGGCATTTATTTACATATACTTCTGCCCCTTTGATGATGGTTGCAGTAGTTCTCCAAGTTTCAACTTCGTACAGTAGGACTGTGTTGATGACCTCGTTCAAGATTGTGAGTTTGATATTGGTTGACGGTTGTTCTGAGTTCCATGTTATTCAACTCTAGGAATATTGACAGTGTTTTTCCAATCCTTCCTTTACGTCCTCATCAGATCCTCCTTCTTTATCGATGATTATGTTCAAATACGTAATACTTTTGCACCCCTTACAGAATTTCTGCATCATCTGTGATTGTGTTGGTGTTGTTGTATTTGAAAATCTTGCTTTACCCTTGTGTATCTTGAGACCTACTGATGCAGGAGCATCTGCTACAACGATTGTCTTTATCTGCATTTGTTGTTGTGTAGGGAATAGAAGGGATGATTCACTTATGAATCCCAAATCTACTGTGCTTCTTTCGAGATATGGAAGTCCCAACAATACAGTCAACCATCAGACGACAGAGGAAGAGAAAGAGTAAGCAGTATTTTATGGCCCCGGTCCACACCTAGAATGCATTTTTGATCTGCCTTCCCTGAAGGTCGTATGAATCCCGGATGATTTTGACAATCTTCTGAGGTACACCGTAGTGTTTCCAGAATGTTCTCCTATCCATACTGTCAAAGGCTTTCTCATAATCAAAGAAGTTGGTGTATGGTGACGAATTCGATCCAACTGATTGTTCAAGGACTATCCGCAGTGTTGCGATTTGATTTTCAATTGATGAACGTCCTCTCAATTTTCTTTTTTAGCTGATCTTCCTCCTGTAAAATCTTTTCATCGTCTTTTCCAGTCGTCCTGGAAAAAAAATATGTAAGTGCATGTCGGAATACACTCGTACGCACGTGAAAACACAAAATGGGCGAAGAAAAAGAAAAACAAACTCATGCTCACGTAATAGCGTAAAAAAGGATTTTTATAATATCGTTATATTTTGCTTTTTCTTTTTTGTAATAAAAGAATAATAAAAATATATAAGCATATTAAATTCGGGTTTTTTTTAAAAAAATTATATATAGTACCAGGGAAAATCGAGAGGATATAAAATGTAAACTTGTGTCTTACGTGCAGTAATCGTTCAAATGTTCTGGAAATCTTACTCTTCTTCCAGAACGCGTTGTTTTGAGTTTATTTTCGGATACCGCCGAAGTATCAACGTGTGTGTCTGCTGTCGATTGAGGTATTATAAGGGCAAGAGTTGTGTCGTGCGGTTGTATTGAAGGAAAATCGACGTGAATAGGATTTCCTTCTAAATACGCTGCTTTGAGGAGATCGATACTGATGCTATCGTTGGTTACGTTCTTATCGATTATATAGTACTTAGATTCGCGTTGAAGAACTTTGTAAGGTCCTTCGTACGCTGATCCGAGAGGTCGTCGATGCGAGTCTCGACGCACGAAAAAGTGTGCACTATGTAGTAAGTCAGGTTGAACGAAAACATCAGTTGATTGTGGTCGAGTGGAAACAGGTTTAACTGAACGCATTGCGTTTGTAAGCCTGTTCGCGTAGGAGGTTAGATCCATGTCCATTGAAGAGGATGAAGGATCCACGAACTCTCCTGGAAGTCGAAGGGTCGTACCATAAACGAGTTGAGATGCAGTGTATCCAATGTCAGATTTCACTGCATTGCGTATGCCTAGTAAGACGAGTGGAAGAGCGTCAGTCCACTAAGAAATGTTTGAGGCTGATAGTGGCGCTTTTAGTTGTCGGTTAAAACGTTCTACTAACCCGTTTGCTTGTGGGTGGTAGGCCGTCGTTCGGATGCGAGTGATTCCTAATATTGCGGTCAGACAACGGAAAAGTTCAGATTCGAACTGACGTCCGCGATCTGTAGTAATGGTTGTTGGGCGGCCGAAGTTTGCTACCCACCTCTCAACGAAGGCGCGGGCCACTGTTTCAGCAGTAATATCTTTGATGGGTACTGCTTCTGGCCATCGAGTAAAACGGTCTACGCAGGTTAAAAGATAAGAATATCCATTTGAATCTGGTAAAGGTCCTGCCAAATCCAAATGAACATGGTCGAAGCGAGCATCGGGAGTTTTAAACGAGCCTAAGGGACATTTGTTATGTCTAATAACCTTAGATTTCTGGCAGCTTACACAGGACCGTGCCCACTCCCTCACGTCCTTATTCATACCAGGCCAGCAAAACCGTTCTGCTATAAGCTTGATGGTTGCACGAACACATGGATGAGAAAGTCTGTGCAACGTATCGAAGACGTTGCGTCGATATTGCTTCAGCACGATTGGACGATCCCTGCCTGTAGATGTGTCACAAAGTAAGGTTTTCTTACCTGTTCCCATCTGTTTAATGCGCAGTTTAAGTGTTGTTGAGGCCAACTCATGCTGAAGATCACTGTCTTCTTTTTGAAGTTGGGCGAGTTTTAAAAGGTCGATTCCTTGGGAACTGTTCAAGGAATTTAAACGAGACAAGGCGTCTGCAACTACATTGTTTGCTCCAGAAATGGGTTGGATATCTGAAGTCAACTGAGAAATGTAGTCCAGTTGTCGAGACTCACGAGGTGAGTACTTGTCCGAAGAAGAGCTTAAGGAGAAGGTAAGTGGTTTATGGTCGGTAAAAATGGTAAATTCACGGCCTTCGATATAGTGTTGAAAATGCCGGACAGCACAATACATAGCTATGAGTTCCCTACCGAATGTGCTGTACCTCGATTCAGTGTCTAGCAACCGTCTAGAGAAAAATGCCAAAGGTTGCCAGGAGTGGTTAACCCATTGTTGTAAGACTGCTCCGATTGCTGAGTCGGATGCGTCTACTGAGATGCTAATGGGCGCTTCAGGGTCCTGATGAGCAAGCATTGCTGCTCGGGCGATATGTTCCTTAACCGTGGAGAATGCTTTTCGAGCGGTGTCATCTAGATTAATGGATTTCGCATTTCCACGAAGTTGGTCGGTAAGGGGTTTCATAAGTAACGCGCATTTCGGTATGAATCGTCCATAAAAACTTACCAGACCGTTAAACGTGCGCAATTGCCTGATGGTGGTCGGTTATGGGTAATCCAGAATGGCCGCCACTTTTGTTCTAAGGGGTCGAATGCCTTGCGCATCTATAGTGTGTCCTAAGAAGTCTAAGGATTCGGTTCCGATTTGGCATTGCTGAATGTTTACGGTAATGCCATGTTTTTGTAGTCGGTCGAAAACAATGTCCAGATGCTGGAGATGTGATTCTCTGTCGGGACTTGCTATTAGGCAGTCATCAACATACTCATGTACGAAGTTGAGACCTCGAAAAACGTCATCTATGAACCTTTGGAAAGTCTGTGCCGCGTTTCTCAGACCGAAAGGCATTCGCAAAAATTCATAGAGTCCGAAAAGCGTTATAATAGCGGTTTTTGGAATGTCTTCAGTGGCCATAGGAATTTGGTTATAAGCTTTTACCAAGTCGATTTTTGAAAAGACAGTTGCACTTTTCAAGGTAGCTGTCAAATCGTGAATGTGGGGCAACGGGTAACGATCGGGAATGGTTTTTGCATTCAATCTCTGATAGTCACCAGTTGGACGCCAATCGTTGCTGTCCTTTTTAGGGACCATGTGCAACGGAGATGCCCATGGGCTATTTGACGGTCGTATGATTCCTAAGTTTATCATATGGTCGAATTCGTTTTTCGCCAACCTTAACTTTTTGGGGGCCAGTCGGCGTGCTTTCGAGAAGACAGGTGGTCCTGTAGTAGTAATGTGATGTGTAACATTGCTGGTTTCACACGGCAATTTCGGTTGCAATTGGTAAATGCCAGAATATTTATCGAGTAGTGGTTGGTAAAAGGGGTCTATAGTGTGCTTAATAGTGACTGGAGATAACCTGCAACCAGAAAAAGAAGTCAGGCAAACAGATAAATTAGTGTTTCCGTCCATTAGCCTCCGTTTGCGCGTATCGATAATTAAGGTGTGGTGTTGTAAAAGGTCCATACCAATGATTGGCATAAAAACATCTGCAACAACAAAGATACAGTGAATGGGTTTGCGTTAACCCACGTTAAGATAAACATACCTTTTGCCATACGTAGCGATAGGCTTTCCGTTTGCAACCTGTAGATTTAAAACCGGCTCGTGTAGCCGGTCGTTGGAATTCACTGGGAGAACGCTAACCTCTGCGCTAGTATCTACGAGGTAGCGAACTCTCGTTATCACATCAGTGACATATAAAAGATGGCTATGTTCGCCGGCTACGGTCGCCGTTAACGCGTGCCGGCTTGGAAGTTTCCCGAAACGTTCTTTGCGTCGACCGATTTCGCGTTGGGGAAATCGCAGGGTTTTCTGCAATTTCTGACGAACTTTCCGTACTGGTTATGATACCAGCACCAATCAGGATTATCCGTCTCTCGAGTTCTAGATACAGATCGCCTACGTGATGTGCTTCTCCGCGGGGTAAGTGATCGTTTACGGTCGTTACAGAGTTTCAGATAACGCGTAAGTGTATGACATAACTGTGTTATATCATTCTGGGTCGTTTGAGGCTTTTCTTTGACTGAAAAAACCTGGGCGTTAGAAGATCTAGTGATTTCGAGAATGCGGTCGGCAGATGCAGCTAGCTCGTCTACGGCGTTGTTTTGGAACGAGAACAAAACAGCTTGCACCTGTTGAGGAAGTTTGGATAAGAAAAGTTGTTTGAATAGGCCGTCACCAAAGGTTCTTTGGCCAATGACTTCTCGCATTCTTTGCAACATGTCTGTGGCAGAACCGTGTTGCAGGTCGATGTTGTTTAGGAGTTGGTCTAAACTTTGTCGATCGGTTGGATCTCCGCGTTTAAGGACGGCATGTTTCAGGCTTTGGTATGGATCAGAAACATCCCTAGTAAACATACTAGGTGTTACGTACCTGTTAAATTCGCGCAGTAGTGCATTGACTACTGCGAGGAATTGTGTACGAGTATCGTTCACACCTTGCTCGAAGAAGTCGGCTTCTGCGTAACAAAACCAGGCTTCGATGTTTTCTGGCCAGAAAGGCATAAGTTGGAAAGAGGGTGAGGACACAGTCTTGAACTTATATATCTTAGGGGTCTGTTCAGTCATAGTAATATATCAAGTACGAAAGGTGAACGAGTGAGAAATATATATATAAACCCGAAAACACGGAAAAAATATCACAATATTAAAAAAAGATTAAAATAAGACAATGATATATAAAATCACAAAAAGGAACAGACTCACAGTTTACAATATGGTATACCAGATCACGTCGGGCTCACCAATGAAGATGCCACAGGTATTCGGAGTTTGACAACGCTTTAACCAGTAACACCTTATAATATGAATCGTACCCACCAAGTGAAATCAAAAGACAGAAGCGAGGAGGTTTGAAGATATATATGATAGGCTATCAATATATCGAGTATCGTCTGATCTAATCTCGCTAGCGATTGCAGTAAATGCTGAGAAGGGCGTTCCCACACGTGATCTGGTGCGGATGCTTGACCGAGCGCCTTCAGCTAGATGAGTCCACTAAAACTGTGGTCAGCATCCAATGTCGAAAACTTACAGAGCTATTTGATTTTGGCGAATTATTTACCGCTACATGCTTTTAGAGCTACAGAACTGCAATAGTGAGATAAACCTAAAACACTTCAATAAATGATAATCATGCACTTTTGATCAACCTAAAATGTGAGACGTAAATCTTACCGGAGTTATGTGATGGTGAATTATCACAGATTTTTACCACTTTCAATCTGCGTTTAATGGTATTTTGATGAGAGGAGTTCCTAGTAAACCGGAAGTGTGACCTAAGTAAGTCCTCTTGAAATGTGAAGATATTATCTGAGGTGAATATTTTCCTCTAGATTTGAATGTCATCTGTATGAAAGGGAGTTTAGAGAATAAATTAAGTCATTACCGAACAAATGAAGGGGAGTGATTCGAGAATGATGCCTTGATGAAGTCCGCTAGTCGTTGAAAACCAATATGAGTGGTCTAAACTTCGACGGCCTACGATCTCTCATTTAGATTAACTGAGGGATAAATCATTGGACGTTCACCTATACTCATAGTATTTAGTTTCTGGATCAGAGTGCAAACATCAACACTATCGAGTACCTTTGCGGAATCTGGATGAACCAAATGGTTGGGGTCTCGACAGATGGTTCAGTTATTCCAGGTAGTCAAATGATCTATATCACAGGGTCTGTTGAGTAGGAAATCGTGTTGTTATACAAACAAAATCGCTACTAATAACCATTCACGTAGCTTTCGTTAGTGTGGAGAGCAGGAAAGCTGGTCGATAATTAAACCCTTTTTTCCTGGTAGGGTTCCGGTCGGAGGATAATTTTATGTGGGCTCTGAACTTCTTTGATTTCGGGCGTATGAAACTAAGAAGCTTAGGTCAGCAGGGGAAAAGGAGTTATTGAACAAGGGTGTGATATGCTGGAAATAAGTGGACTGGGAATCCCTGGATGCAGCTTATGGAATCTGTGTACTGTTACGTAATCCCGAACCATGATACCTAGCGAGATATTTGTCTTCCCTTTCACAAGGCTGTATAACAAACGAAGGAATGATATGAGGGCGTACTTGCTCTGTTACAGGTAGTTCAAGAATAGTGGGACCGCAACCTTCAATTCATGCTCAGAAAAAATGTAATCCAGATTAGAGTTTTCTTCAATTAGTCCTCAGCGAGTATGTTCAGCAACATTTTTCGACAGACCAAATTTTTGTACCAAATGTTTGATATCAGTCGTCAATTCGGAATTACTATATAGGGAGAGGAGATTTGACAGATTAAAATCATACACCGGAAGTATTTGAGGGAACTTTGTGAAGATGCCACAGGTATTCGGAGTTTGACAACGCTTTAACCAGTAACACCTTATAATATGAATCGTACCAACCAAGTGAAATCAAAAGACAGAAGCGAGAAGGTTTGAAGATATATATGATAGGCTATCAATATATCGAGTATCGTCTGATCTAATCTCGCTAGCGATTGCAGTAAATGCTGAGAAGGGCGTTCCCACACGTGATCTGGTGCGGATGCTTGACCGAGCGCCTTCAGCTAGATGAGTCCACTAAAACTGTGGTCAGCATCCAATGTCGAAAACTTACAGAGCTATTTGATTTTGGCGAATTATTTACCGCTACATGCTTTTAGAGCTACAGAACTGCAATAGTGAGATAAACCTAAAACACTTCAATAAATGATAATCATGCACTTTTGATCAACCTAAAATGTGAGACGTAAATCTTACCGGAGTTATGTGATGGTGAATTATCACAGATTTTTACCACTTTCAATCTGCGTTTAATGGTATTTTGATGAGAGGAGTTCCTAGTAAACCGGAAGTGTGACCTAAGTAAGTCCTCTTGAAATGTGAAGATATTATCTGAGGTGAATATTTTCCTCTAGATTTGAATGTCATCTGTATGAAAGGGAGTTTAGAGAATAAATTAAGTCATTACCGAACAAATGAAGGGGAGTGATTCGAGAATGATGCCTTGATGAAGTCCGCTAGTCGTTGAAAACCAATATGAGTGGTCTAAACTTCGACGGCCTACGATCTCTCATTTAGATTAACTGAGGGATAAATCATTGGACGTTCACCTATACTCATAGTATTTAGTTTCTGGATCAGAGTGCAAACATCAACACTATCGAGTACCTTTGCGGAATCTGGATGAACCAAATGGTTGGGGTCTCGACAGATGGTTCAGTTATTCCAGGTAGTCAAATGATCTATATCACAGGGTCTGTTGAGTAGGAAATCGTGTTGTTATACAAACAAAATCGCTACTAATAACCATTCACGTAGCTTTCGTTAGTGTGGAGAGCAGGAAAGCTGGTCGATAATTAAACCCTTTTTTCCTGGTAGGGTTCCGGTCGGAGGATAATTTTATGTGGGCTCTGAACTTCTTTGATTTCGGGCGTATGAAACTAAGAAGCTTAGGTCAGCAGGGGAAAAGGAGTTATTGAACAAGGGTGTGATATGCTGGAAATAAGTGGACTGGGAATCCCTGGATGCAGCTTATGGAATCTGTGTACTGTTACGTAATCCCGAACCATGATACCTAGCGAGATATTTGTCTTCCCTTTCACAAGGCTGTATAACAAACGAAGGAATGATATGAGGGCGTACTTGCTCTGTTACAGGTAGTTCAAGAATAGTGGGACCGCAACCTTCAATTCATGCTCAGAAAAAATGTAATCCAGATTAGAGTTTTCTTCAATTAGTCCTCAGCGAGTATGTTCAGCAACATTTTTCGACAGACCAAATTTTTGTACCAAATGTTTGATATCAGTCGTCAATTCGGAATTACTATATAGGGAGAGGAGATTTGACAGATTAAAATCATACACCGGAAGTATTTGAGGGAACTTTGTGAAGATGCCACAGGTATTCGGAGTTTGACAACGCTTTAACCAGTAACACCTTATAATATGAATCGTACCAACCAAGTGAAATCAAAAGACAGAAGCGAGGAGGTTTGAAGATATATATGATAGGCTATCAATATATCGAGTATCGTCTGATCTAATCTCGCTAGCGATTGCAGTAAATGCTGAGAACGGCGTTCCCACACGTGATCTGGTGCGGATGCATGACCGAGTGCTTTCATCTTGGTGAGTCCATTAAAACTTATGTGGTCAGCATCCAATATCGAAGACTTACAGAGCTATTGATTTTGAAGATTTATTTACCACTGTAGTTGTCCCCAAACAATGAAATTTGCTTCTAACTACTGCTGTGGTCTGTTTTTCAGGCACAGTCGAATAATACATTGGGAACTTACAAACCAAACAACATGAAGACGAAATTCCAATTCAGGTACCAAAAGCTTATTCGTAAACTACGACTAGTCAAAAATACATTATTTTACCAATAGTCATGAGAAAGCCCACCAAAAGCCTTCAGTTTTTGAGTATACATAAATAAATTTCCTACACATCGAACCAAACCAGTGTGGAACCGAAAATCTTCAGAAAAAGCTCAAAGTGTGAGTAAAATAAATATAAACGAGACTCAGCGAAAATAATGGTCAGTTATATACCTTGATCTACTTCTGGATCATTCAGTAAGAAGAGCTTCTATGTGTCCAAAAAGAACACTTTTCAGGTAAGAGCCGCAAGGACTCTTCACGCCATACTATATAGAATCCCATTTGTTTATACTCGCAGGTGATACTTGTTACTTCTGAGGGAGGTGAATGTGCAAACCAAAACCCCACTATCTGGAGTGTCAAGTGTGTTACCACGAAACAGCTGAAAGTCGTTAAGAGAAAGTTCATCTTTTGTGATGCCTTTTGTACGACAAATTTTATAGAAATCCCTGAGTGTCTCTCGTTCGTGAGCTCTTAGGTCCCCGGAATTTTTTATCATGATCCTGCACATTATAATATAAGCAGTGCATTGGAAAGGGAAAACGTTCGGGTAAAACAGATACAAAGTTAGTTATACCGAGAGAGTTATCATCAAGCAACATATCAGCATTCGATGAGCTGGGTTCCTTACGTTTTTCGGAATAAGCAGATTTGATTTGCCAGCTTGTGTTGAATCGATCACGTCTGAATTGTCAGATGTACTTATATAATCGTCCGTGTCTAGCTTTTACTGTCTAGTTGTTCAACAGGCAAGTATTCGATTTCTGGTGAAGCTCGTTTTAGGTTTCTCTCGTGTTATCTGGTAAATTTGGGTTGGGTTTCACAGGTCCTAAATTCTCCGGAGGTGTGATATTATACCGAAACTAGTAGTGACTGTCACTACATCAGAAGAATCTAATTTATCTGGAGTAAGATAGGTAATGATGATGACGTAGGATGTACTGGTCTGAGGAGCCTTGACACTTGATGGTGAGTACACTGACAGGGTTGAGCATACATCGAATACACTCCTATAGCAAGTGTCATAATTAAGGCAAGCTTCCATTGATTTGTCTCCGTTTCAGATATTTCGTCAATTAATACTAGACATTTATAGTCTATGTATTTGCCAGTATAATTATGTAGTGACTGATGAACTGACCATAACTTGCCTGGTAATGTTCAGAAGATCAAGAGATTTATAGTAGATAGTAGATAAGCATAGTAGGTAAACCATTCTATCTGCTTAACACATTCTGGTACTACAAGCCGTCGACTTGGAGACGCTTCTGTAGAGATATTACTGTGAGCCTACACTTAATTGCAGAGTGGCCTGAATACACACTAATATATTGCTCAACAGTCAAATGTTTGATATCAGAGGAAGTTCGTTATGTGTTTCTCTTAAGTTTCCTGATAATTCTAGATTGAAAAGAAAAACCTCGAAATTTCCACATTGCAGGCGAGACGGGAAGGTATATTACCGAGGTTGAAGTACATACCATGAATCCCATAAATATAATTGGAGAAACTACGATAATACCAGCCGCTCAAATGGAAGATTAATTACTATCAGTGAAACTATTTCTTCATTTTGTGAACGAAATAAAGAATTTCAGTAATTCGATATAGTTTCAACCGAGGCAAGTATTTGTTTAAAATTGAGTCAAGAGCGATAATTGGCTAAATTTCTTTGGCTGACTGAAACAGTATAAAAATCTCGAAACAATATCGAGGCCGAAGATGTAGGAGGAGATTAATGTTGGACGCATCTGCGCTTTGACGGATTTTGAGCTATGTCACAGTTATATTCGTTGTCTCCAATTCGATGACCCAGGACGAATGGATTAAGTAAGAACTCAAATACGAATGGCCCTGAATGTATATTCAAGTAATTGAATTAACTGACAAGTACAGTAATAATAAACAATCAAAGTATGACAAGATTTAGCGAACACAGCTGGACTGAAATAACAATAGTATAGGGATTAGGATTAAATAAATCCAGCATTGCATTAGACTGGTTTAATCTGCAGTGAATTGAAATGAGTCCAAACTGTCCGGATTCTCAATTGCTCATCAGCATGTCCCAAATATTTATAAATCAATGTAATAATTAAATGTAATTAACGGATAGATAAACGGGTAACTAGACACTGGTATGTTAGAAGGACTCGCATATAAAGCATTCAAACTAATTACACAACTGAGCAGAAACTAACCAATAGAACTAAAGTAATGAGTTTGGTAGTTGCATGCTCCATCGAAATGAGTATACAGTTGTGTAGATTTAGCCTGTTTGTATTAAACACTATAGTCATCCGATGCCTCCGAAAAAGTTAGCGCACGAACCCGAACTAGGTAGTCATAAGACACCAACACTACAAGAACAAACAAGTGGGATCATTCTGACGCTACGAATGTCACGTATTCCAATAAGTTGATTCAATAATCAATAGTGTTACCCAGTCAAAGTTAGTAAATGTAGAGCAACAGTTTATAAAGATCATTCCTTCCATTATATAATAGATAACGTATTACCAACGTTAAATATCCATGGGATAGTAGAGAAGCTTTGTAACTCAAAATGATACTTCAAAGTCAACGTATGACTGATAAGGTGAGCTAGTCCAGAAATATCACGTTCCTGTGTGCACATGCTAGCTTAAGGTCAAACAACAGGTAGGAAATGTGGAAGGAGGCATACGCATGCGCGTACATATGAGTCGTGTACACTTGGATTCGGTCGGCAGCTAGAGCTTCCCACATATTCCTAGTTTTCTCACTCTTACACCAGACTGGGGTTGATATGGAGAGTATGTATATATGTGTGTGATTGGGTAATCGAAGAACGTAACACTGATATTATTGTCCACTGTGATAATGAAATCTTACTAAGTTGTCTAACGCACAGAATTTATCACCACTAAAATTTAGGTAGCCACGAATGTATATCATGGACAACTTTTCAGACAAAAAAGGTTCTAAATAAGTGTTCAATAGTCTGGTGTTCATCAAAAAGTCCAATGATTTTTTATCCATCAAATGTTTTTGTTCTCACTTATTATTAACAATAAGAAAAAGGAACATTGGTAATTCATGAGTGTATACAATAAGTGTACTTATTCGTTTGTGTTTGTCTGAGTGTGTATTAGTATACGTGTATGTTTATGTATAATTGCGTATTACAAACATAATCAAAGGATAGTAGTTGTAGTAAAAAATGAAGGCAATTAGAACGGAAACACATAACAATCAGATGGGGAAGTTTGGATATCCATTTCGATTTATATTCCTATTTCTTTTTAGCTTCATAATATCATCATGAATATAGCATTATAAAGTATGTATTGAACAATTGCAAAAGAAAATATTTTAAATACTAACATTACACATTTATTTATATAATTTGCAGATATATGTATGTATAATATATACATGTGTTTTAATATACAAAAGAATGTGGACATATATTTGTTATTTACTTTCATTTGAGAATAATCTTGTACTGTTGACTTGTTCATCACTGTCATTCACAATCAAACTTAATGACCATTTACATTTAATTAGTATTCAACTCAAACATTACTGACGAAATAGTGCTTGTATACAAATGAAATTGAATATGAAGATAGTGTTAATGTTAATAGAGTATCAGTTGTAAACGTCCTTGTCCAACATTATATCAATAGTCCTAATGGTGGTCGTAATAGTAGCAATATTAAATACAATAAAAATGATCATTGTTTTAAATGCATCACAGTTCATTTCCAAATAAAAAACAACTTATTGAAATGTATTAAGTGGGTTAAGTACTATAAAAATGATACTTGCGATAACAATGAACAACCAAATAAAAATCTAGAACTTTAGTGAAGAGATTTATACTACTATGTAGTAGTTTGACATAATTGTAATTGTAAATTTAGGAAGTGGTATTATTTTAAACATGATCTAGGTGAATCATTTTCTCTATAAAATTTCCAGTTCCTCATAAATAGCCTATAGCACATGCTATTCGAAGGCATTTGTTTAATTTCATTGCGCACATCATTTTCAAAGAAAATCGAGTGTTCCACGATCGCTTTCGTATTTACATGTCGTAATATCGGCCAAAAATAATACTCTTCAAATTTCATATAAACAGCCCGATCAATTAGTTTGTTAGCTAATTTAATGTCGTGTGCTAAGAACTGTTTAAATGTTGCCAGCTCCAAGCTACCCATGAGACCAAAATGAAAATTATTCTTGGAATGAATGACTTCTGGTGAGTAATTTGGTAGATATTGTCTTAATATAAATGAGGCTTGCCTCAACTTTTTGGACGATGGACATTTGATATGTAAATAATGAAATAATTTCATAACCCGTGGGTTCTTAAGCCAATGCCGTTTTTGTTCGCCAGTCCACTGGACTATATCCTGTACAATTTCAAATAGATCATAATATATCTTGGTTTTCAGTTGTGTTTCATAAAATTTGACTAGTATTCTATCATCACTATCATTACCAACAGTGTTTATTTCAAACGATGATTTGAAACTCAACGAACAATTCTCCACTTGATAATTGGATATTGAGTCTGTTTTGTAGGTTAATCTAATTGTCTGGCGCCATTTATAGTCCAGAAGCATCAGCCACTGATCTAGCAGTTCCGCTAGAGTATTTGATGTTACCTTATTAATATTATACTTATGATTAGTCATTGGATGTTTGTAAATAAGAAGTGTGAATTTCCGAAAGGCTTGTCTATATTTACCTAGGATTTGTAAACTCATAAGTAATTCCGTTTGTACGAGTTTTGCGAGTTTGTTTTTCAGCATGCTACAATGTTCAAGTTTTGCTTTATGATGCAATGTGTTGAAGTGATAGGCAGGCGCTTCTAAAACTAACATTTTTTGTGAACCTATTTTCACAGTATTACTTGAGGATGATGGAGATGTTGTTGAGGTGCTATTTACGTTCGATTGGTTGAAACCTCCTTTATTGATTGAAAAGAAACGTTGGAAACCTGAGGAGTTTCTTTGTTTTTCAATAACAGCTAGTAATCCTTTTGGCCGGAATCCATAAACTTGCCACGTCGCTTCAGGTTGCCACAGTTGATGAGTCCAACCGGAAGCTAATGTATAGGATTTCTCATCAATTACATTTAACGTTGGAGACCTTCCATCACAGATTGTTGCGTTAGTAAATGGATTAGAAGGGAAGTGTTTTTGAGATTCGTCGATGATGTCGTCTTCGGTTAGTTGGCGTTCAAAGCCTATCCCATGCCTTGATGCTCTGAGGTGCCATTCACAGTTATCGGTTAATGTCTGGTTAATTATACGCTGTGTAAAGAAGACAATAAATAACGAGTAAATGTACATGAAATAAACAACTTCTCATTATATGGCTTCAATGGATACTGAGTGTGTAAATATTTCAATTAAGAAACTATTTCAAATCTTCCTACTTTCTATTTGTTTTGTCAAATCTTCTGAAGTTTTATCAAGCTTTTTTATCAGACCTGAGAACTATAAATACTACTCATTATGAGTGCTCACCCTAATCAGTTTTTTCAGGAATCGATAACTTCATCGGATATCCAGTGAACGTTGAGAGTACATAGAATATGTAATCCAGTTGGAAGAGTAAAGTGGTTAAATCCAGAGTCTTTTAAGATTAACATTTAAATAGCGACTCGCATTTGTGTCGCGCCTTAGAAGAATCAGATGATAATTTACGAATGAACGAAGTGGCTCAATTCAGCGAAATAGTAATTGAGGTAGTTAAGTGAATGGAACGTTTGTAAACTTACATTAGCCTTGATAGATTGGTACCAAACTAATGATTGATATAGAGTCAGATTATTGACATTTTCCAACTTATGCCCCATCATCAAACAACTTTAATCTTCACAAATTCCTCAATAAATGATGACTCAACTCGATGCTCATTAGTCACTTACTACCACATGAATATGCTGAAACGCTATTAAAACGTTACTGCCCATTAAATAGATTAAAACAAGAGTAGGAAAACGCCTACCAAGGATATTCAACACTATTCGTGAACTGTTGAAATCCGACCATGCAGTTGAATAGTATAACTCCTGCTTAGGTCTGGGCACCCGGGAAGTATCACAGTCCACACACAAATCAAGTGACTTATGTAGTGCATATATATTCGGTACCTTTGTACTAAATGAATAATAATAGCATAACTAAGAAGCTAAGTCAAGATAGAATAGCACGGTTTATAGTATTTATCCAGTTGGGATCAGTAAGTTGAAAACGCTGCCCATTCTGTTCAATATTTTCATAACAATTGATGCAGATATCTGTCCAAGGTCAGTGGGTCTTAAATTGTCAAAATGTATTGAGGCAACTTCATAGTTAAAAAGTTACATACCTCTGTATACACTGTCCCATTCAGATGCATACAGATACAGATGTTTTTGGCAAATTTACGCAGGATTACTTTCGATCCATCACGTGGTCGTAGTAATTTTAGTAAGTTGTCTTTGTTCATCGGTGTTGACCACTCAGCAATTATCGAAATCGTAATCAGTGCTAGTTGGACAGAAGAAAGAAGGACAACAAAGTTTAGCGTTATAAACATATATACACAAGAAAGAAACGCAAAGACAAAACGAATATGATTTCATAGATATTGGAATATGTCAGTGATTTCTTAACAACTATTTCGTTAACTAACAACAGGAACGCCAAAACAAAATGAAATAATCTACTTTCACCTAATTTTCACTGACTCACTAATGTCTGTCATTTTGTAGTTGTTGGACGGTTTAGATCTCAACATGGTAGACTGTTAGTTATGCTTACATGGGAAGAATATTAATCGATTTAGAGAATTTAAAAGGAATAGAAGTGACTGAAAACACTGATTTCATCAAACATGCGCAAGGTGTCAAGTTGACATCTTATTTAATTACTTTGAAAGTAAAAAAGATACAATTGACTAAATTGTGATACTCAATGGCAAACATTAAGCTTCTTCTAAGGTGTTATTCACAATGACATAGATTCAGATTTGGATATACCATGAACTTAAGGAACTAATGAACGTTGTTAGATATAAGTTAGTAGTTGACCAATAAGTTTAGCCAGAATATCCAGAAAACCTGATTCGATTTACTTGAAGTGTGCCTTTCCCGTTGTTCGTTAATAGCTTTCATAGGACCGTGTCAAATGTTACGAATTCAAGTCCTAGTGCCTCGGGATAATCTGAATTGGTAAGGAGCTAAAATATGAACAACGACACCGGAGTGAAGGTGTGTTTGACTGAGAAATCCAGAATAGGAATTAGTGAACGTCCTAGACTCCACTATTAGTCACAGTCCAAATGTACTAAAAACGTGTAATTAGAAGGCAATATCGAGGCATCCATATAGGATGTACACATACCAACAGTGACTTATAAATTGGAGTCCTGAATAAAGACAAGGTGAAATCACACAACCTTACTAATTAACTATTTCGAAGGGTAAACGAGAGCTTTTTGTTTAGTGGTAGAACTAAGACTCTTTAGTTTTCAATATTTATCTAATTAATCTTAATGTTTTATGGTTAACATCTTAAAATTTCAAATGGAAATTAATTATCCACTAACATGAGGTGAAAATAAATACATCCAGTAAGTTAATCCATACATTTTTCTAATCAATCAATTAATCAGTTTGGAAAATTCTCATATTCATTATCGATGGGGCGGTGGTTAGTTGATTATCATGATGAGTTTTTATAATGAAGCGTTGATCTGAGGAGTTAACCACATAGGGAATATGATAGTTGTTTTCAGTTGAATTGAATGATAGTCACCCATTATGATGAATTAGTTAAAACTGAAAACGTGGACCGTTGGATTTTAAGTCAATAGTCTTAAAGTATTATTTCCACCAGCAGATGTTTAGGTCCTGGATTAGATCTCATATGTGGTCTTAAATAAATGTTGTTGAGAATACGAAAGTTGTGACAAAACAGTTATTCAACGCACCACTGGTTATCAACAGTTCTTCAATTAGTGCTAGTCTGTGATGTAAACCAATAATAATTCATTTTACAAAAACGAAGAATACTCACATGAATAAATACTTGCAAAAGTATCTACACCTACTAACGAAGATAGTGGCTGACATGTAGGTACATAGAGAAAAGAAAGCAAATTGCAAACAACTAAACAAATCAAATTCCCAATCATAGTTTTTGTTCACTTTTGTCATGCCATTTACTTGTTTTGACATGTTTCCTTAATTTTTGTCATTCGATAATAAATTTCAGAAAAAAAGACCACCACTTTGTAGCAATAAGATTGGTGCGTATTTTATTTTAGTTAAACGTGTTGGTTTTACAACTGTACAAGTAATAAATAAATGGGCATGTTCAATGGGCAATCGAGTTGAGGGTAATGTGGGTCTTTGCTATTATCTAATATAGTAACAGCCATAAAAGATAACATATTCTTTCTAATAGTCATGATAAAGATTTTTAAAAAATGGTAATAATTTCATTCCCATAAAATAAATGAAACTTATTAAATATATTTGTTAGAATTATGAGTGTATGACAAATTGAATGATACGATAGATAAGCTTACATTCATTTACAAATAGATTAAGAATTTGTTTTATTTTAGGCTGGTCACTTGTTAGTTAAGAATGGAAATAGTTTTATCCGAAAGTACTTTTAGACTAATAAAATTCTGTAACAACTAGGAAATATTGAACAATCTCTACCTTCCATCCTATAACAATCCTGTACTCAGTACTGATTAGTCCCGACAAGAAGATTTCCGGTGCTGAAAAATCTCTGGTGTGAGACAGGAACCACTCATGTCAATGGATAGAGATCGTGTAAGGTCACAAATTGACTGGAGTTACGAATGTAAACTATTGGGTAGTGATTCAGTGATCTGAATGTTAAACAGTTGCTGTGATGACCGGAGATTGTGGACACGATCTAAGCATGTGTTGTAGATATACACTTAGGAGGAGTTCCGTAGTAGAACAAAACAATTATCCAGTGCCTGTCAACCTTCAATACTTATTTAAACAAAGTACGTCAGCGATGTAAACTACAAAACTGAGGAAATACTGGTCAGATAATGCTACATGCACCAATTAAAGACATTTGCATTGAGCGCTGAACAGTTAAGTCCACTTAAGCAACAATTTAAACTGAAAGTCTATTGACTAATTTTGAAATGATGGAGAAAATTTGTAGATTAGGTGGATGCTTTAGAATGTGTTTCATTCTCAAGGGGGGTTTGTTTGTTTGTGAAGCATCCATCGTTTTGTGGACAACATCACCAGTGTTGGGACGACAAAGAAGAATTCACAACTAATAACTAATGTTTATTTAAACGTCAACTAACTTTTGTGGTCAATAGAGCAAAAACAAATAGACTGTTCAGTATGTGTGTCTGGTTACTGGAGTTAAGGAATTGTCTTATTTGAGTGGAACAAAACCGTCAACTTATTGTTCCTTGAAGTTATGTCTTGACCTTATTACAGAAACACTGTTCAGTTAAATGAGAGACAAGTTTATTAGTTTTACATCACGACCCCATTATCACAGAATATGTTCGGAATTGTGTTTGCAGTCGAAGACGAATGTTTTTGATCTTTTTAATTAAAGATAATTTTAACTACTTGTAAGTGTACCAGATGTTATGACTAATAATTTTGCACACAAAAACATCATATTATTAAGGAAAGTCACTAAAAAACTATTACTGAGGCTTCAGGCAAAAGAAAGTGAAGTAAACACTACTCCATACGGAGATCTATTTGCGATATGGATTTTGAGAATACTCCCTACTCTTTGCGCGTAGTCAAGTCGTGGAATTCCCCACCATCTGAAATGGCCCAAACAACTTCCACAGAGTCTTTCAGGAAAAAAGTTGATGTATTCTTGAAGACCTAGAACAGCATCCTGTACTGATTTACTGGTATTTCTCTCAGTTGTACTTGTTTTATATACCAATGTCCTTCCCTATCTGGAATAATCAGTGATCAATTATTACTAGACACGATAGCTGATTCAGAGAACGGTTCGTCTATTCTGTTTACAGACATTTGAACCACTTAACAATCTAAGAAGTCAACTTGTTTTAACGCACCATATTGACCGGACAAGGATTTAGAAGTATCCACTATTCTTTCGACTGTTATTTTTAGTCGTTTAGAGTCTTCGATCGATTGCCATTACCTTGGCTGCTTCAATTTTTGGAAAGAAATATTAACTGACAAAAATCAATGGTTGTTCCGTGAAAAAGGCCTATACATTTAGTATTACATATATAAACATATGTCTAGTAATAATAATAATAATAATCTGAAACTAATGTGAACACATCATAAAGACAAATATCACTTAAATAATCATTTTATGAATTTCTTAAATCCTATTTATAGAGACATGTTAATAAGATGCAAGTGTACTTTTTCTTTTGAGTTAATTTCCATATGATTAGAATATTACATAAACAAATAAAAGTCTGATTAGTGTAAATGGTATTTTTCCAAAGAAGAATATTTTTTTATTACAGTTGAAGGATAAACTATGTAGATCTCCTCATGCTCTATCATATGACAAGATTTTCACAACTATCAACAAAAATAAATCAAGCAAACAGTAGGAATTAGTCAATTCGAAATCCAGTGTATTTATTGAATATATATGAATGCTATATATTTTGATTATTGTTCTAAAAGACATTTCTCCAGTCAACACTTTGATCAATCTATGCTCGAATGGAATAAAATCTGTCTGGTTAGTTAGTATGATAAAAGGATAAATTGATACATGTTGTTTATTCATATAATAGTTTGTGAAATAAAGAATATTATTAAAATTACAAGAAACCATACATAACGGTTAGGGTTGAATCGAGTATCTTCTAGATTAGTGTTTCTAAATTAATTATCATCCTTGTATAATATATCTTCTAAAAAGAAGCTATTGAAATTGCACTTGATCTTATCATCAAAATTTCGACTAGGAAATTCACTAGTTGTGCACTAAAATTCATATTGTATTTCTATGGTCCAGTCGATACCTCTATCACGATTTCCGACACGTTCTGAAGTCATCGTGTGATGGATAATCTAGGTGGGTAATTCACAGAGACTTCCATAAACATGAACGTAAATCAACTGGGGGGTCTCTGAGTTATTGTTTCTACTTAGTTCGTTGCCCTTTTGTGGTATGCGATCACAGCCACACATGAATTCACTTGAATGTGACCAATCTCAAGCTAATTAATAATTATTGCTAATTATTTATACGAATATTCGTCAAGATTAGAACGAATAGTTTGACAGAAATTGGGCGCCGAGTATATACAGAAGTCATTATAGATGAAAATTATATTTGAAATAATCTGAGATTAAAATTTCAATAATTCCAACGTTTCGTCCAGCTAACCTGTCTGGACTTCTTCAGGGTTAGCTGGACTAATGCTAATTATGTTACGAAACACTCACTGGGTGAAATAACCTGACATAATAGTGTGTACCGTTCGATGTTAGCGAATGAAAGTAAGCGACAGGAAACACTGAATATCACAGTCAGATATGTTGCTACTGAACTAGATGTAACTCAGATTACCACTTGTAGAACTGTGACATTTACGCACTGAGTGATTACATCATCACAACCATTGTTGTTTTTTCTAGTTCTAAGTGCTGATTTTCAAACACATTACACAACAGTGAAACTGTTGTTCAACATTTCCAACGTAACGTCTGAAATAAGAAAAAAGTAGTTTCAGACTATGAATTGTTCAGAAAATGATTTCACGTAAGAGGAGTTTGTGCTTCGAAAATGATTCTAACCGTGTTGGATGCAAAATAGTAACATGTACTGAGCTCAACTCTCATTTTTCCGAAATCTTTCAGTTAAATGAAGAGTATCGTATAGGGGTCTACCACGTCGTGCAAATAATCCATTCATAGTACTGACTAATCGGAATCTGAATAGATTACTGAAAATAACATTTGCTGTGGAGGTCAGTAATGCAAGCCTGAATTCCCAAACAGACATGTAGGTTCTCAGTTTCAAATCGGCCTTGTTGACAAATGCCAACAAGTACAAAATTCAAACCAAGTGTTCTTCTCTAGACGATTTGAAGAGTTCAGTTGAAGTCAACAATTACCACGTTTCTTTCAAGTCAGAAGTTTATGAAAGCTGGAAATAACAATGCCCGATTTGAGGTCGATCTCGTCCTAACCGAGAGTTTTATTCCATTCTAGTCTACTGCCGTTCCCATATTGATCAGAATGGTGTTTGTGTATGTAAAAACGATAGTCATTTATTATATTGTTTTATGTTACTGTCTAGAAACAATTAAGAATGACATTATGGTCATTCTACTTTTCTATTAATAGTCTTGTCATTATCACCATCATCATCATCATCATTATCGTCAAAATCAATTCATTGTAAACTGAATTATTCATATTATCATCTTCATTAATCTTCATTATTTAGTTTGTAAACACAAATAATACTTTTTTAATTAAACGTAACAACTGTCTCCTTTGTTTTTCCGTGCTAATGTATAGTGGGATGTTATTTTCCGCCAAAAAGACTAAACAATTTCAATAAATTAATTCATTATCTCTATTTATTTCTTTATTTATGAAAAAGGCGATGAAATTGTGGTTAAAACTACAACTTAAATGTCTATACACATTAATAATTCATTAATCTGTGAGTATAATTATAGGAGAGGACATTTCCAAAGTTATTAATCATGATCATTGTAAATAAATGTGCGAAAAAAACAATTACAATTACTTAATAGTGGTATTTTGCTGCTTATCAACAAACTATAGAAAAGTAGATGAATTTACAAATAAAAATGCAGAAGACCTGGTCCTTCTATCCCATACACACCAACAAATGCAAGGGAAGACAGTCAGTATAGCAACAGTCTCTGTCTGCGGCATTAGGCCTCAACGTACACAAAGGAAAAAGGAGGATCCTCAAATACAACACAGAGAACACCAACACAATCACACTTGATGGCGAAATTCTGTAAGAGGTGCAAAAGTATCACATACTTGAACAGCATCATCAATGAACAAAGAGGATCTGATGCAGGCGTAATGGCAAGGATTGGCAAGTAAGGGAAGTACTCTTACAGTTGAAGGACATATGAAACTCAAAATAACTGTTAACCAACTTCAAAGTCATAATCTTCAATATGAACGTCAACACAGTTTGACTGTACGAAGCTGAAATATGCAGAACTACTACAACCATCATCAAAGAGGCAACAGTATTTATATACAAGTGTCTACTCAAGATACTCAATGTCCGTTGACCGGATACCATCAGCAACAACCTACTGTGAGAGAGAAGAAACTAGGAAATGACATTGGAAGTGGATAGGATATTCATTGATGAAACAACCAAACTGCTTCACGAGACAAGCATTAACTTTGAATCCTGAAGGGAAACCGGAAATTGGGAGACCAAAGAACACACTGAGCCGAGAATCGGAAACAAACATGAGCAGAATGAATATCAACTGGAAGAAACTGGAAAGGATTTCATAGAACAGAGTTGGATGTAGAATGCTGTTGGTTGGCCTATGCTCCTCCACAAGGAGTAACATGCGTGAGTAAGTAAATATGTAATGTAAAAAAATTGAACATTTGCAATGACAGTGTAAAGAACGTGTGGATCATCATCATTATAGTGTGAAATAGCTATTCTAGTGTCATTCTGAAACGATAAAATTAAAAGATCAAAATATAAATGAACGTTCAGGGTTATAGTAGTAGTGCTCCTTCATTTGACATATTCAATACAAAGTGACTAAATGCATTTCTGGTTTTCAGATTCTTTTCCTTTCTTGAGAATTATCGGCTATAATTAAAACTTGAAAAGTGTCAGTCCGGTGTTTCAAAAGAACTTAAACTACGTTCAAAAATCCCAAAACGTTTGCAGTTGAAAAGAACGAGCACAGAATGAAACAAACTAACATTCTATACAAAAATACGTTCCTTAGAACTACAGAGAATAAATATATTACTTATTGACTAGTGATTTTTAAAATCGGAAAGTTCTGCCAAGTCTTTGAAACCAAACCACACACACACACACATTTTTGAATAAATTTGCATAAATCATATTTTAATGTTTTTATGACTTTCATGGTTATTCACCACATTCCGGGAAATTCACCACACGGTTTACGAGCTTGTCTTTCGCACATTGCCGAATCTATTGGAATCCATGTTCACAGACTTAACCTTTATACTAGAAAGAAGTTCAGTACAACCACACCCTCTGCTTTTACCATCGATATATATATATGAGTGTGTTTCAGTTGAACTTTGCTTAATCCTATTCATTCAAATAAATTTCTAATTTCTTTTCCGTTCGTGTTTTTATATGTTCTTAATATCGATCTCTTAATTGTTACATAGCTACCATGAAATTGAATTTCTATCAAAATATTCTGTTAATTCTCCTTTCTAACTATTACGTAATCTAACCATTGTCTAACTGAGTTTTTCAACGTTTACAAATAATCACTTCGATTATCATAATCATCTTTCTTCCAACTACTCAGTTAGACACTTCATATTACTTTATGATCACTGTAAAATTATAGAATTATAATGTTACACCACTACTCAACTATTACTATTATCACTGGTTGAAATCATGAGTGGATTGAAGCTAGACCACCATGGAAAAGCCGGAAGCACTGGACGGCCGTCTCGTCCTAGTATGGGACTCCTCAGTACTGAGCACCCACGATCCCGCACCCCGCGAGACTCGAACCCAGGACCTATCAGTCTCGCCGCTGAGCGCCCAACCATTAGACCACTGAGCCAACATCCAACGGTGCCAATAATCATAATAAAAAGAGTAATTAATGTAAGAAGCGACAAAAACATTTTAAATCCCATTTATTTTTGACAAAAACTATTAGAAGTAAAATGTACAAATTTTGTCTTCAACACTTTTGTTCATTTGAGAAAATGGTTGTACCACCCATTACATGGTCAAATCAAACAAAACACCGTGCGACATTGTTAAATATGCCGTTATGCTAATTTTAAAAAAATGTATTATAGATCATGTGGATCATGACCAGTAAATGGAATTCAGGATGTGCATTTTGTCCAACTTGAGACTGATCAAGTTTATTTACTTACATTCTAGTGTTGATGTTTACATTACTACTCGAACCCAGTACATTTTGCTTGTTTATATGCTCTAAAACTACGTGGTACAAAATGATTAGATCTAGCCAACGCACTCAGTATCCACACATAACCACAGTATTGATCGAATTCAATGATAAATGTAAACAATGGGACGATGTAAACTCTTATTAATAACATGTAAAACATGAATATATGTATCACTTCAAAATAAATTTACCATGTCGATTCATTCGAGTATGGAATGATATTTATGCTGATACAAGAATTTCAAAAGAAAAATAGTAATGAAGCAGTAGAAGGAATTCAGAATGAGTAATTCAAGTGAAACACGAGATAGTGCTCTCTCAAACTATAGAGTTTTGGAAACTTTCACCTTGAAGATAGCTTCTTCCTTACTGAGTGATTGGTGGAGGAGTACTGAATATCAAGGAACACTAGACAGCTAGGTTTTTCTCATTCGAAACAGACAATAGTGTGTCACCAACCTCCACTCTAGAGATAGAACTCAACATCTTTAGAGTTCTTGAAAAGTACGTTAAGTGAAGACTATTCGATTGGAATGAAGTGATTTATGTTTCCGTTTTACCATATGGCGAGACAGTCATTCGATTAAATCAGTTTAACAAATCTTCTCTGTGGCCCTATCATGTTTTAAAAGCATTTATGCGCAGCACTTATTGTTACGCCTATTCTGTACACGATTTCGTTCTTTTGATTCGTCTTACCGAATGATTGTTGGTATTATACCGTATGTTCCACTATGTTCTAAGAATGTGGAATATTTGACGCGCGATTTGTACCCAGTCATGTAACCTGCCTACAGCGATTCAGCATTAATTTAATTCCATCTTCTAATCTACATGCCCTTCAATTTTATTTTCAAATCACACATAAAATAAAACGACCAGCGAAAGTGTAATCGATGTTACCAGTGATTTGAAACACCTCACTTGTGATTGCATAAACTCAATCCAACACATCAAACGTAAGAACATTTGTTATCAAAAATGAGTGTTGTGAATTATCATAATGAGATAGGAGAAGCTTCTCTATAGATCAGTCGGATTACTAGTGGAAAATATGCGAATCACAAAACGTTCTCATTGACTTTAATATTCCCAATGCACCTTGCAACTCTGTTTAGTAGAAAGTTGCTTTAAGTTCCCTCATCATTCTGAGAACAACTTTAAACATATTGGATGAGTTTACGATCATATTTGTTAAAAACAATACTCACTATCGAATATGAAAACCACTACACACTTGGTGAGAAGCGTACACTTCTGAGTTTGAAAAATGATAGAACGTGTGCACTCTTCAACTATCTGATATGAGAAAAAGACATCTCTCGTGTTCACCTAATCATAATCGAAAATCCTCACGCTAAATTTCAATACCCCAGACATTAATTAAATAATGTGAAACAAATAATTAGATTAAACTCTCACTCTCTGGTACTCTGGTCGGATAATAAAATCTGGTATACAGACAACTGAACAAAAAGAATAAATTGAGGTTTCTTCTTCTTCAAATGATTGTAAAATAAATAAACGAAACGTGTAGAAGACATGTTTCATTTATTACACCAGACGTTTGTTTCAATATACGATAAGCGTAAGTGTAAGAACAATTATGTGTACATACCATATCTTGGAAGAATTTCGATTGATTGATTGATAAAGATCACATGATGGAAGACTGAACTAATAAACAAAATCAACCTTGTCTAGTTACATAGTCTGGGTCATACATCACGGAGAAACTGAACCGATGATAAAGAAATTGTTTTGTACTACTGAAACGTTCTTTTGATGGATTGGTGTGACAGGTTACGATTTGTGGGGTTTTCAAACCCAATCTTCGCACAAGACATATGGAGGTTTGTCCTCAGAAGCAAATTGATTTACAATTCAAATGACTAGTTACATACAATTAAATACATACGATACACATTCAAAGTTATTTTACGTCAATGTTGAGACAACCAAACATAGTAATAGATATCAATGAAAATTCTTGTTTAAATGGCTTTCGATTGGTAATTATCGTGGTATTAAGAATTCCGGAAGGCATAAACCAAACGAGACGACTACTATCTCTACTGAAATATTCCTGTTCGATGTTGTAAACTGTCATGTTGTTAGACACTGATGGATTGATTCCTCATTTTATCTGAACAGTAAAACGTTATCAAAAAATGTCTAAACCATGAAATCATTATCGAAATAGCCTAATAATGCTTTCAACTGAGAATACTCCAAACTACAGGTAAACGACCACCCAGTGGTGCATGGTCTTACATAAAACTAGTATATTGAATTATCAATTTAGGTGTTGTGGAGATTGTCAAGTTTTTGATTGAGACCATGAACCGATTGATGTTAGATCACCATTGAAAACCTGGAAGCACTGGACGGCCGTTTCGTCCTATTATGGAACTCCTCAGCAGTGCGTCGCCACGATCCCGCCAGCGGGATTCGAACCAGCGAATTGAATTTTACATTGACAGTCTAGTGATAAAATAACAAGCCACTTTTACACGTCTGCTCTCACAATAAAAATACACCATTTATGGGTTAAGAGATGTCATCAACGGATACCTGATAGTGATTCATCACCCGCAGAACAAATCGACCGGAACTTTACACTAAATAAGGAATCGAGTGAATTTAAACACAACCCTACAACTAAAATAAACATTTGGAAACTAAAATTCCAATGTTACATCATTTGAGAATTTAGGATAGTTCACTAATGAATCAAACAGACAAAATTCTATAGTTTATGTCATGAACTAGTCATGAACATTAGTTAGCTGACCATCGACAATTAGGGAGCACTAGATATATGTGTCGTCTTAGTGTGGGACCTCGCTACAAACCCTCTACATAGATGAAATACTGTGTTATAATTACTCATTTTCGTATTTTGTCTAACCAGTAAAGGCTTTGGACGAAAGAATACTGAATAACTAATCAGGATTTACATGATTAATTCACATTTTACAAAGTACAGAAACGTAATTAACATGGGTGGTTTTATTATTTCTAATCTCTAATTAAAGTTTTAAACAAAATAATACATAATAGTGATTTCAGACAAATTTCATTTATTTTCTAGTCAAAAGTGTAGACTGGATTATCAAAAACTAACATTTCGAGAATCGGTTTATGCAAGAATAACAATCGTCTGTAAGTACATGTAATTACAGATAGAAAATACTTTTTGTAAGCAACAAATACCTTAACAACGACAGAAGCCTTACTTTGTTTCTTAAGACAAAATCGAGTTGTAGCCATTCTCCTGTAGGATCATGTCATTCAGAATTATTGTATGTATATATACTAAACAAGCACTGATTAGATGAAATCATTCTATCGTGATATTTTTTTAATAGTTTATTTCGTATCTAGGGTATTGTAAATCAAGAGTGTATGATGCATTTACATACATGTTGTTGTATGTGTGTACAATTACAATCCAGACATATCGCTTTTAATTAACATTAGATTGGACTTGATTTTTTATCTTCTGTAATATTTCCTTCCAAATTTACGTTAGTGTATTGAATGTAGGTAAGTGGAAGATTTGATGGAGTAATTTTTATGTAAGTGTAAACAACGAATTTTTGTATCGCTAATTTTTACATATTCAGCGGTAAGTAAATTTTCCCGGTACTATAACATTTTAATCATCATAATTGTTTCTGATCAGTCAGTCAGTCCGTCAGTAACAACGTGGAACTAAGTACGTACGTACATCAGTTCGAGTTGCCATACCACATTAGCACAGAGATTCAGTTATCGATTCAAATCCCGTAGTGGAAGAGGTAGTGATAGGGAACATTAGGGTTTGATCATGTTATTTAAGGAGTATTATCCAGTGGAATAGATTTGGAAAGGAAATAAAGGACATGAAGAATTCAGAAGATTAGAGTTTGAGAGAACACAGAGAGTGGATGCACCTGCGCCATTGCAAACGATTTTGAGCCATGTCATACAAGATCTTCAACCATCGGTTGCTATCGTCTCGCGGACCCCAACCAGGTAGCCTATACCTACCAACATGGCTCAGTCCACTTGTCAGTGACTTCATGGATTTGTACCATGTTTTGGTCTGGCCGCCCCTAGCTTTCTTCCAACCTACTCCTACACCATAAAACATCGCACGTCGGGGCAGTCGGTGGTCGGGCATACGTAACACATGTCCCAGACATCTCAACTGATTAAGTTTCACTACTTCCTCAATTGATTTGCCATCCTCACCTAGTACCCGTTTCATAACAACTGCATTACTTACTCTGTGGTCCCAGGATATACGAGCAATGTTTCGAAGACACCTATGGTCAAATACTAGTAACCTACGAATATCCTCTACTCTTACCGGCCATGTTTCACTGCCATAAAGTAGGACGGAACGAACTGCTGCGCAGTTTCTGATAATCACATAAAATGAGATCACACTTTGACTTAATGATCTGCGGTCTTGATCGGACTAGTTTTTCATTGAAAGTATCATGATTGACAGCTTGGTAACGTGTATCCAGTTCTCATACTCTTTGATTTTCATCAACGTGTCTTATGAAAAATTTAAAAGCTCTTAAACAGATTGCACTGGCAAGCAACTCCTCTAAATAAATAGCATTGGAGATATCATAATTATCTCCTACATAATTCGTTCGTTTGTTTGTTTACTATTTTGGCAAAAACCATACGTGTCTGTATGAATTAAAAGAGAAATAGCACTTGATCTGTGTGTCAATGGAATCTTTAAAAGAAAAAGCTAATTTAGTACTCTTGAACCATAGACCGTGAAGAAAGTAAGCCATTCTCGATCGAGAAAAGTTGAGTCGAAATAAGATACAAATATATTTCACTGTTACGTAGCTACAAGCTGAAAAATATATCGTGGTATTCTAGAATATTCTAGCATACCACTTCACTCTACCTGGTGAATAATAAATAAAGGAGCTCAGTAACTAACGTTAAATTATAACAACATCTTCGATGATGACGGTAACCGATGAGTTCAAATCTTTGAAAACAACTCAACCTGAAAGAAATTGAAAATGATCCAACAGTTTTGTTAATCGCCTTAAACAAGTTTTCTTGATTATTATTCAGTTTTTATTATTATGACCTTTATGTATGTCGTTTATCTTCACATCCGTCAAGTGAACAATGATCTTTGATTATTCTGACCCGTAAATTATTTCCAACCTTATATTATTCGCTTACCCCTTGATTGGATAATAAGAGTCTCGAATCAATTTATGATACAATCTTTTTTATCTTTCTATATACATATATTTTCCATATAACTATAAATACGAATGTACAGCTTAAGTAAATGATTTCGTCAAAAAGAAAATTTTCTTTGCTGAATTCCCTTTTTTTTATTCAATGACACAATGGGTTATTTTAATCACAGCTTTCTTTATTGTAATTGAGACACACATTTTATGTGACAGCTAGCGACACTAATCAGTTGTCTAAATCAAACTGAATCGAATCGAATCAAATGTAAAGCAGCTGTTGGCCCAGTTTTACTTTGTTTCTTGTACCTGTTAGTTAGTCAAATCAATTAACCCTAACAATTGACTACATCATCATACCTTAAACAGTGAAAATGAATTTGAAGAATTTCATCACATTTAAACACTTTCTACAGAGTCAAACGACAAAACAGTAATTTCAATATGATTGATTCACTCATTACAGCTGTATGATTGGTGGTCATCAGTGGTGGCCCGAGACAGTAAATGAAAATAAACCAGATGTGTTAACATTCTGTCTTGTTATAGTGCTTCATTAAGGCTAAACAAAATTATCAGTATGTTGACAGAATACTGTTTTTTAAGAAAACATTTATAACTTTGCTTGTCATTAATCTTATCTCCCTATTTCTGATTTGCTTCATAAAAGTCACATTGACAATAACAGACGAGATAACTAAATGTTTATAAAGCGAGAAATATGAACTTATCTATAGGAGTACTAACGAACATTAAGCATAAAACATTAAACACTGAACGAGAAACGTTCTCTACCCAGTGGAAAATTCAAAAACATTGTAACATAGTGTTATGAAATAATTAATCTGTCAGACTGCTTTCTTCTTACTATTTCACACTCACTTTCCGTCACCTTCCCATGCTATATAATATACATGTGTACTTAGTTTACAGTTATCGGATATATATGTACATAGATACATATTGACCTCCATCTAACTATCTGTTTCCAGGGTCCTTCATTATTTCCCACACCATCAGATTGTTGGTTTATTAGCTGAACAAGACTGAAATAGGATAATTTGTTATATAAGCGAAATTGATGGAAAGAAAAACATTGTGTCGGTGCACACACACAACTAGAAACACACCATGCAGTGTGTTGACACATAAACACTACATACACATACACAAACGAATGTATACAACTATATCGTGACAAATTTTCAGCATCTGTGTAAGTGTATTTTATTTCCAACTATGAAGCAAATTGGCTTTTGATTGCTTCTCGTCTACAATTCACTTGTTGTGGTTCAGATTAGATGTGTGTTTCATTGAATGCACACATACACTAAAGTACAATGGAACAATACTGGTTTAATTTAGCTATTATTTTTGTTGTGTACATGACACAACTGAATATAAGAGGTGTTAAAATATATCGAGAAAATGAGTGATGCAACTGTAACTACAAAGAAGGAATACTTGGTTGGCTGAGTAGACAACATGGGAAAAAAAACCCACCAAATCTATTTCTTCATTGTACAGTCGTTAATGTCAGACATGCAGTACACAAAGTGTGGTACAAATAAACTAAAACATTTTGATTAATTTTAATTGACTAATCAACTAGATAGAGAACTAGCACAATAAAAAATTACAAGTTACTAAATAACAATGCCTAGCCATGCAAAATCAACTAATTAAATGGAAATGAAAGAAATTTTCGGGTTCAGTGATAAAAAAGTCATTAAATTATATGATATTCGATATATTATTTTATTAAATTTATACACAAATGTCTGTGACATTTTGCCCACACACTCTCCCTCTCACCTTTGTAATTGTATGCACTTTACGAAATAGATTGTAATGTACAAATAAATAAACACTATCGAATTACTTTCTTGTCTCAAAAATGATTAATGCATGAATGAATGAATAAGGGTGAACTCATTCATTATAGTTTCTATCAGGATAAATGTTGTAACTTATATTTCCTAATACAGAAATAATTGTAAAACATCATAGTTGTCTGAAAATTATCGGGTTTACAAAAAATAACATTTGGCTGAATCAACCATAGAACATTTCATTTTTAGTTGTTGGAGAAACAATAAACAACTGTCTTGTAATCGTTTGTCACCCCTTAACAATGTGCACTCATCACCCTACCTGTTATCGAAACCAATAATTCAGGATCTAATGGCTAACATTTCCTACTTCAGTCAATTTACAATTTATGACTACCGTCTACATTTTTAGTGTGATTGTGTGTATTCTATGTTATTTGTGTACATTATCTATAATACCGTATGTTCATGTGGTCGAGTGAGTGAATAACATAATTGGAAACAGATAACACTGATCAATACGAACGAGGAATAAGTATGAGTGTTCTCCTCCTGTTTAGTAGCTTGGACATTATATTTTAACTGGTCAAATGAGATTATTTAGACCATGTAGCGAACGATACTGAATCGAAACTGAATAAACTGTATCAACCAACAGACTAGAATGCTGATACTTATTTTAGTCCCTTTCTCTTATTCTGAGGTAGTCTTTAACAGACCATTTACCATTTGTTGAGAATTTCGGTTCAAATATGACACATCTATCACCAAATTAACTACTAATGTCATTTGAAGTAAGTTGAAACGAAATCTCTGTTTTATTTCGACATTGTACTCATTGTGTACTGATGACAACCAACAAATCCCTAAGACTCATGAATCATTTAGTACTAAACTGAAATAAAAATAACTGACGTTACAACTGTTCCAAGCTAATAAAACTAGAACAGATTTTTGATTCTGAACCAGAAATGTGAAGCCGCAACTAACGATCAGTTGGATTTCGGAATCAGTCCGACATACACTATAATGACTAGCGTTTGACCAGTCAGCTTGTCCTTAGTTAGTATGATGGAGATTCATGCATAAAATTACCACATACCATGTAAATATAGGATCGTTGCTCGTTGGCAACCAAAGATTACTGATAGTCATATTGTTCTGAACTGGAACCGCGTAGGAGAGCACATACATGACTTCAGTCTTTGAATCACTGTACCTGATTCTAGTAAGTGGTATTTCCATACTCAAAACATCTGTTTATATTTCAATAGTTGAAATCATGAGTCAATTGAAGCTAGACTACCATGAAAAACCTGAAAACATTGGACGGCTGTTTCGTTCTACTATGGTCTAGTTGGTCAAGTGCTCGCATGCGAGACTGATAGGGCGGGATCGTGGATGCGCAGTGCTGAGGAGTCCCATACTAGGGCGAAACGGCCGTCCAATGCTTCCAGCTTTTCCATGGTGGTCTAGCTTCAATTGACTTATGATCTTAACTATTGAAATTACTAAAATCTCCACAAAACCCCTTCTGTTCAAATGTTGACCAAAGCCAAAAGTATACATCATTCCATTGTCAATGCATGTAAGAAATTTTCTAAAAATAACCACTAAGACGTAAGTATTTTAATGTTGGTTTTATTGGCCAAATCAATAATGTTTACCATTTTTATTTTTATTTACTTTCTTCCCATGTTGCATTCGCCATCAAACTGGTTTATTTTGCTTCGTCTAGATTCTAATTTCATGTAGAGAATGAATTTGACCTTTATTGCAAAATATTGGAAACTTTTTAATGTGAATGTTGGTTTCATTTCAACTGAATAGTTTCTTATTTACTGAAAACGATATATCCGATCAACAAGTTGTTAATGAAGTCAATACACGAATATTTTCTCTGTCATTGTGAATTATCGATACCAATATCGTATACTGCAGGTTAGTTAAAGGACTATACTGTTAATGACGACTGACCTTGAGAAGGTGAGAAGAAGGGAAGTGTTAACCTTTTATGTTTGATTGCTCAGTCAAACAAAACTTCCCAACGTGACCGCATCACCTCAAGTTAAATTGTGAGAAATGAATTCAGATTTGATTTAGAGCTGTTCTGACAACCAATGTGACGATAAGCAAAAATTATCATGTTTCTTATTAGAACGTGATTGTTTGATTGAATATTCACTGAGCAACGAATTATTGACATTCTGTGACTCTTGTAAACTGTAGTCAAACTAATGGCGTTTCAAATTGGTCAGTAATACATATGAGAGTAATATGTGTAATCGTAAGGTACCAAGGAAAATATGATTGTTGAAAGTGACATGCGTTTCGTTTATCACAGACCGTACACATTTCTAGTCAATTATCAGCACATGTTAAGTCAGATAATGAAACCAGTCGTACAAGATGGTAAGATCGTTGAGGACTGGTGTACTTGAAACCAAACAGTTTTTAACTAACTATCTTAACACAAATAGTTCAACACTTCCTCTGAAACCCTATTCACCACTTAACACAATTACCTACATGCTTCGATTTCATCCGAATTAATAGTGATGACTAGTTGGATTTTTGACTTTCGGTTTGATCTAATTTCAGAATGTTAAACAACGAATGTTTAAGAATTCAAATAGAACCATGGAACTGGCCATACAATCAAAGTGAATAGTTAAGAGCAAAATGACCACAAAAAACACACAGTATTCCAGTTATTACTAGCATTGTTTTCATTACAGTGATGATGATGTAGTTGTCCATCATGTATAAAATAGGCTGAATAAGGAGTATTAAAAATAGTGTGTTCAGGTTAAGTGCCTTTATATTTCAGTGCAAAATAACGATGGTGATTGAAGTTGTAATGTAGCCTCGATGGTGTAGATTTGTAAATCAAATGTGTTTGGTTGGCTGATTCAAAAATTTGCTAATTTAGTCAAAAACTCCCAATAGACAAACTAGTTTCACCGAGTATATTCGTTGACTACTACTACACGAGTGAAACTTGAAGCGACCAACCGAACTTCGCTCTAGCAGTTGAGTGATGGGACCTCATTGAGTCAATGGTAACGAGACTATCTAAGGCCTAGTTGAATAAATGATATATTACCGGTTGTAAATACCTGGTGCTAGTCGTAATAAGAGACTCCAGCATACAACGAGCTATGATACATAAGAAGAATGATTGATACACAATTTCAAATCTTCTTTTTAGCCTCAGAATGCACTAATACTCATTCCGAACTTTGTTTATACATGATAGGTAACCGTTTCAGCTAATAAGAAATTCGAGAAATGTGGAAGAATTGATTGTCACGAAAAATATTTTAGATATGCATTTTTACAACTCCCTATTTTTAGAGCGGAAGTGATCAACGCATTACTGACACATTTAGTAAAATATATTCAAACTAGTTTTCCATCAAAATACAACAGTAAAATCAATTATCTAGATACAGTCAAATAATGGTGAAACATAGACTGGTTAGTTTAAATTACCCGACCGTAGCTGCTACCTTGACGTGGTGGTCGGGCTTGCCTATCGTGATGACCCAACCGAGCTATATTGGCTGGAACACATGTTCCTGCAGGTTCTACCATGCCAGGCAGGTCGATTGGAGAACGGTAAGACTAAAAGCAGCAATTCAAGGTCTGAGGGCGAAGTCGTACTGCTGACTGTACAGAGGTGTGACAGCAGTAAGGTGTTTCCCTCGGACAACCAGCATCTACAGCGATGCTGCCTTCTCACAAGGAAGGAAGGGGTTAGAAAAGGTTGACCCTAAAAATGTCACACCTCACCTTACCCCACGGATTTCCGTCTCCGGCGGTAAGGCCCTTTGAAGAACGGAGCTAACACATTAAAAACCTGCCACAAAAAGGCCGTGCGCAACCGGCCTCAAGCAGTTGTCCCTTGGGCTCTGCGGTCACGCACTCAGGTCGCTATGACTAACACTAATCCGATTTCCTTTTCAGGTCCCTCAAGAAATACCCTTCCACGGTGTGGGCAACCGGGAAGTGATATCAGCCCTCATACCCGTAACAGCACACAAGACCAAGTTGGTCACATTCAAATCCTTCCTACACCTCCTAATAACTCTCTTATCTCCACGACTAACCCTTCTTACGTCCCTTTATCACCTCGCCCCGCTGGTGCGAACGATTCGAGTACGCGGAATGTCATTCCTGGTCTCGTGAAACCACGCTCCAAACTACACGTAGGAGCTTTCAACGTCCGAACACTGTGCCAAATAGGACAACAGGCTTCCTTAGCTAAGACTTTAGAATCTCGCCCCATCGATGTGTGCTGCGTCTCCGAAACGCGCACACAGGATCCTAGTAGTGTCATTCATTTGACCGCACCATGTCAAAGTAACGAACCAACTGGATTTACGCTTCGTGTATCTGGAAGCCCTGATGCTGCTTCCCGTGGCCTCGCTGGCGTAGGTATAGCATTGAGTCCTAGGGCAGAACTAGCTCTCTTAGACTGGATCCCAGTAGACAGTCGTTTGTGTGCTGTCCGACTAAACGGAACAGTAAGGACTCGAAAAGATAGGGACACTCGTCGTTGCTTCTTCGTCGTCTCTGCCTACTCTCCCACTAACTGCAGCTCAGATGATGTAAAAGATGAGTTTTACAGAAAGCTTTCCGACCTTCTCCGAAAAGCTAGGCGTTCAGATGTAGTAATAGTGGCTGGTGACTTTAATGCTCAAGTAGGTAAACTAAGCAAAAAGGAAAGACACCTGAGTGGATCTTATGGTGTCGCGGTTCAAAGAACAGATAACGGCGACCGTCTGTTGCAGCTATGCTCAGATAACCGCCTGTTTCTTGCAAACACTAACTTTAGGCATAAGGAAAAACATCTTTTAACATGGAGACCCCCTAATTCGTCTCAACGCTGGACCCAAATAGATCACATCGCTATCAGCCACCGATGGAGGGGCTCCATAGAAGACTGTCGCTCATTCTGGAGCACATGCTTAGACTCAGATCATGCTCTAGTGCGAGCGCGTATTTGTCTACGTCTTACTGGACGTAGGAAACATGCTGCAAGGAAACCTTTTAGGGTCCTACTAAATGATAGTCAAGCTAAGAGTATATTTCAGGAACATCTAGAAAAACAGTTAGACAGCCATGTAAGTGACGCCCACCCCGAGGCAGCGTGGAATGACATCCGAAAAGCTGTAGAAACAGCAGTGATGTCTGCAAGTACGGTAAACCATAAAGTTAGGGAGAAACACTGGATCTCAGCAGCATCTACCGCACTGATAGATGCTCGAAAACTCATTCCATCTGGCTCTGAACATAACGAAGAGCGGAGTCAGCTTAAGCGTAAGCTGAAAAGAAGCCTACGCAAAGATCGTGAACAGTGGTGGGTAGCGAAAGCAAGAGAGATGGAAAAGGCAGCGGCAATAGGTAACAACAGGCAACTGTTCAGACTTGTTAAGGAAACCGGTATTAGGAACCCAACCGTTAGCGAAACAATCGCAGAGAAAGATGGACATATTATTCATTCTCAATCCAGGAGATTAGATCGATGGGCAGAACACTTTAGGGATCAGTTCAACTGGCCTTCAGCCACACTTCGGTTTCCCACGATCTCCAGTCGACCTGAATGGCAAGTTGATGTAAGTTCTCCGACTCTTTACGAAGTTGAAAAAGCTATAGGAAATCTGAAGCGTGGGAGAGCAGCAGGCCCTGACAGGTTTACCCCTGAGATTTTTAAGGATGACGGTCCAGTATTAGCAGCGAGATTGACTGAGGTCTTAGGTAGAATCTGGGAACTGGACGTAATCCCATCTGACTGGTCTCAATCACTGATTGTACCAGTCTATAAGAAAGGACAAAAGTCTTCTTGTGACAATCACAGAGGAATCAGTTTGACTAATATAGTGTCTAAAATATTAGCTTCAATAATACTTCGACGTCTAACCAAAGCTCGTGAAGAGCAGACTAGAGAAAACCAGGCTGGTTTTCGACCTGGACGTGGTTGTATTGATAAAATATTCACATTACGTCAGGTCCTAGAACATAGACACACATTCAGACGCCCCACAATGGTAGTATTTCTCGACCTTAAGGCGGCATTTGACTCTGTTGATCGTGAGGTTCTATGGCAGTGTTTGTCACTGAATGGAGTACCAAAGAAGTACGTCAACCTTATAAAGGCTCTCTACTCGAACACAACTGGTCGAGTGAGAGCTTATGGTGAACTGTCATCAGAATTGATTACCTCAAGTGGTGTTCGTCAGGGCTGTCCACTCTCTCCATTCTTGTTTAACTTTGTCGTTGACGTCCTTTTAGAGATGACACTTTCCTCATCTAAATTTCCAGTTGAACTTCTACCGGGAGATTCACTTGTTGACTTAGAATATGCCGATGACATAGTTCTATTTGGTGAAGACGCTGACAGAATGCAGAGTCTGTTCATCACTCTAAGCAACAATGCAAGCCTGTTCGGCATGCGATTCTCTCCCTCGAAATGCAAAATGTTGCTTCAGGATTGGGTTGCGTCGACACCCGAACTAGTGATAGGGAGTGAAGTAGCTGAGCGTGTCGACCGCTCCACTTATCTCGGAAGTCTCATCAGCCCTTGTGGTCTGGTGTGTGACGAAATCTCAGCACGGATACAGAAGGCTCGACTAGCCTTTGCCAACTTGCGTCATTTGTGGCGTAGGCGAGATATCCGTCTATCAACCAAAGGACGTGTTTACTGCGCAGCAGTTCGTTCCGTCCTACTTTATGGCAGTGAAACATGACCGGTAAGAGTAGAGGATATTCGTAGGTTACTAGTATTTGACCATAGGTGTCTTCGAAACATTGCTCGTATATCCTGGTACCACCGAGTAAGTAATGCAGTTGTTATGAAACGGGTACTAGGTAAGGATGGCAAATCAATTGAGGAAGTAGTGAAACTTAATTAGTTGAGGTGGCTGAGACATGTGTTGCGCATGCCCGACCACCGACTGCCCCGACGTGCGATGTTTTATGGTGTAGGAGTAGGTTGGAAGAAAGCTAGGGGCGGCCAGACCAAAACATGGCACAAATCCATGAAGTCACTGACAAGTGGACTGAGTCATGTTGGTAGGTGTAGACTACCTGGTTGGGGACCGCGAGACGATAGCAACCGATGGTTAGAGACCTTGAATGACATGGCTCAAAATCGTTTGCAATGGCGCAGGTGCATCCACTCTCTGTGTTCTCTCAAACTCTAATCTTCTGAATTGTTCATGTCCTTTTCTCTCTTTCCAAATCTATTCCACTGGACTATACTCCTTCAATAACATCGTCAAACCTTCATGTCCCCTATCTCTACTTATACTTTCAGTACCTCTACCACTATGGGATTTGAATCGATAACTGAATCTCTGTGATAATGTGGTATGGCAACTCGAACTGATGTACGTACGTACGAAGTTCCACGTTGTTACTGACTGACTGACTGACTGAGTTTAAATTATGTCCCTTACTATCTGAGATTACAGCTTCAAACATTTCCCTATTTATTCCGGTTTGAACACATAACTAACATCACCATCTCCTTGTCATATAAAAAGTGTGGTTTATGGTGGAACACAGAAACGAGCGCTTAACAAATAAGTTATATTACAAGTCTGAACCAGCACAAAAACAACACGAATTACTGATCTACCGGATGTAAACAGCATATAGACTGCACTCTCTATTAGTGTCTACCTGAAGTTACCACAGTGTTTGTCCCCGCTAAATCTGGAACTACGATAGGCACTAGATGTTCGAAAGAGAAACAGACATTTCTCTAGGGATACAATCAATCAATTAATAGGGATATTGACAACAAATTTTGTACTCATACAAAAAATTTTCAGACATACATTTCATCATATCCAAATGGAGAAGCCAACTCATTCAGCTATGATAGGGACGCTTCTATGGCAGGTACTTATACAGTAAATACATTATTTTGCCCATCATGTAGATTAGTGAAGTTTGTTTCAAATAGTTCTTCATTACACCACCAAACAACTGATCAAATGAGATAATCAAGTGATATCTATATTTTATCGAGAATGAAATTCCATACCACCACACTATTTACTGCATTATTACAGTAAATGTTTGTGTAAATTATTAGTAAATATCTGAAGACCATTTGAAATTGATCAGACTAGTTTTGTGTTATGAAGTTCGGAATAAATTCCCACGGAACATATTGTTCGAGTACAAATACGTATGTAAAGTGGTTGGAGATAGTTTTCAGAAAGTCTTGGACCCGGGATTTCTGTTTGCCGGTGTTCGTCACCAAGATGCACCCACAATCTTAAGATAGCTCACGCTACCTGTGAAATTCGAAACTCAGCCACCCAACCTCATAATCTGAGATCCAACCACTGATTTGTTAGAGGCTACTGGACTCCTGCAGAACTGAGAAATTCTCACTTATTCATCGTGAAGTAGTGACCAGTGTGATGTTTGTTTAGTCCATAATGCTGACCGGGTTCTATCGACCAGGTTGCAAGGTGGTCACCAGTCAAAGTAACTTGACATCGTGTCGAAGACATTTCGATGTAAGAGAGCATCAGTTCCTCCAAGATTGTGGGCACACTCCTCTGATGAGTACCAACAAGATAGAAAACTGAGCCATGCCTTTCTGTCGATTAACTCCAACCACCTTCTATCAAAACGTGATGCACGCTATGTCGAGTCAGCACTAAAGGACTAAACAAACGTGACATTGATCATCACACGGTGATAATTCGATGCAAGTACATGTAAATACGTTTACGAAAATACACATGTTTAGCTGAGGGATTTTGGTGGACAATTACACAGTTAAGATTGGTAGTTTTCTATCACAGATCAGAATCAAATCAGTGACCTATTGAAAACACTGAAACGCATTTTCGTCTTAGTTGTCGACCGTTTAAAAGTATTAATTGGGTTGGAAACTAAAGGTAAAGCAGATTAGACTGAGGTGACACTAAATGAGAATCTTATTAAAACACACATATACATACATGCATTCTAACCAAGTTAGTCATGTATGAACAGAAAGAATCACCGATCCAATGAATTCATTCCCAATTGACTCACAATCATATCTCATATTGACAGTCATTCAAATGATCGCATTCTTCTCACATCCCTACTTGTTTTATATTTTTTGAAATAGTACATTAATGAAACAAAATGTTTAGTATAGGAAGCATGTGATAATTTACTCGGTCTACTACTGACTTTTAAACAACCTTGTTACAAAAATGAAGAATATTTGAGCGAACAATTGTTTTCAATAACTTCATCATCAGGCTCTACAGTTATAAGTCCATAATTATAATATTTTACAAAGGCCAAAAATAAGGCATGTATTAATGAAATTTGACAATGTTGTGTGTTAAAAAATTGGTTCACTTTTGCATCTGTTACGATATACATATATACTTCAAAATTGTATTATTTGCAAATTAGAAAGGCCATTCATAAACCTGATGTTCCTTTACGCCCGATCCTGGATATGGCAAATTCACCATACCATTCAACAGCAAAATGGCTAGTTAAGTTATTAGAACCATTGCACCAAGAACTTGCTAAGCATAGTGTTAAAGACATCTTTGAATTTGTTGATACCATTAAAAATATGAATATAAATGGCAAAACCATGCTATCACTAGACATAACATCTCTGTTCACTAACATCCCTCTGACTGAAACTATCGATTACATATGTGAACAACTGCTAGAAAAGAAAATAGAGATACCTATCCCAGTAAGTAAAATGAAAGAACTTCTGTTGAAATGCACTATGAATATCTACTTTAAGTTTAACAATGAATTTTTCAGACAAGTAGATGGGGTAGCAATAGGATCACCTCTAGGCCCGATCCTTGCTAGTATTTTTCTGACCAAACTAGAAAATGGACCGCTTAAAGACATCCTAAGTAAGCTCGATTATTATTGTCGATACATAAATGACACACTAATCATATGCGATGAAAATATCGACAAACAGGAGATGTTAGACGCTTTCAATAATGTCCACCCAGCCATTAAATTCATCAGCGAGGAGGAGAAAGACAATAGTATAGCTTTTCTGGATGTCCTACTTTCTAGAAGAATAGATGGTTCCATAAAGCGAAATATATTTAAAAAGAGTACATGGACGGGTCAGTATACCCGTTTCCAATGCTTCACACCTCTTCAATATAAAATAAATTTGGTTAAGTGTCTCAACCACAGAATCAAGTTATTATGTTCTGAAAACAGTATGGATGAAGAAATAGATATACTAAAGAACACATTGCGAAATAATTGTTATCCTGATAATTTCGTCAAAAATACCTCGTACAAAGTAATAAAAAAAGAAGACATTGTGACACAGTCAGCGAAAAGACCTTATATCTGAGACTTGAATTTAAAGGGGACATAGAGGGTGATATTGTAACACGTCGACTCAAAAGATCTGTCGAAAGGACGCTTCATGCCGCCAAGTTACACATAATCTTCTCGACTAAACCAGTACTCACACAACTAATCAAGGATAGGTTACCGAAGATGGGCTCCTCCATGTGTGTATACCAATTCAACTGCTCCTGTGGAGCTAGTTACATAGGCCGTACTCAGAGGGCTTTATCCTTGCGTGTTCGTGAACATGTACCGGCATGGTTGGGAAAAGGAGTTACTAAATCAATTAACAGCACTATTCTTTCACACTTGCTAGATAGTGAACATCATATCAAAATAAAGGAAGCTTTCTCTATTTTATATCAAGTTCCAAAATATCTACCTCAAGGAGCTAGATTACGACTGCTTTACATAGCCGAAGCCATCTGGATGAACTCTAGAAGACCTGATTTATGTATCCAGAAAAAATATATCCAGCCTCTATGTTTACCTTGGCCTACGACTGGATTACCCAGTACCTAGTCTGAATATTTTAAACCTCTTACCCCCTTCCTCTATTTTTATTTATTTTCCTTATTATCATTATTTTTGATTATCTCTATCTTAATCTTCACATCCATCATTCCCAATTCGTTGGTCGTAATTACCTTGATAACACCCCCTACCCCCTTATTACATATTATATTCACACAACAATCTTATTATTATTATTATCTCAAATGACAAGATGAAATTCTCCTCCTATGCATTTTATTCACATGATTTTGTTTTTGCATTTTCAATTTTGCTATAATACTATTCTACTTATTGTGATTGAACACTACTCCAAATCATCTTGATCTTTATTGAATGACCTTTCTAATTTGCAAATAATACAATTTTGAAGTATATATGTATATCGTAACAGATGCAAAAGTGCACCAATTTTTTAACACATAACATTGTCAAATTTCATTAATACATGCCTTATTTTTGGCCTTTGTAAAATATTATAATTATGGACTTATAACTGTAGAGCCTGATGATGAAGTTATTGAAAACAATTGTTCGCTCAAATATTCTTCATTTTGGAATATTCTATGGGGATTTTTAACCTTGTTACACTCACTCAATTTTGTTAATGTGAAAAATAACAGAAAGGTCAAACCAGTCGATTAAAATGTGATCAAAAAAGGTTTAGAACTGGGCTGGATTAATGAAAATCACCTTTTTTGATTGTTTAATGTTCAGACTCATGTGAATATTGTCAGAGAGTAGTAACCAATATTATTTTTATCAGAAGGGGTTTTGTGGAGATTTTAGTAATTTCAATAGTTGGGATCATAAGTCAATTGAAGCTAGAACACCATGGAAAAGCTGGAAGCACTGGACGGCCGTTTCGTCCTGGGTTCGAATATCGCGGGGGGGAGGGGCGGGATCTTGGATGCTCTCTGCTGAGGAGTCCCACACTAGGACGGAACGGCCGTCCAGTGCTTCCAGGTTTTCCATGGTAGTCTACCTTCAATTGACTTATGATCCCAACTATTGAAATATCATTCTTGTCTGGTCTATTAGTGCTTCATGGATTTTGCTGATCAAGTTGTGATGTAACCCCTAATCTGAGTGGTTCAACATGCAGATGGACTGTATTTGTTTCCACATGATTAGTTGTAGTGAACATGTGAACATAATATTAGTTACCGTTTAGTGATCATCAGTGTAGTCATCCTAGTCCTAAGGAAGAGTTGATTGTGGTTGTGTACACACTATTTTAGCAGTCAATCAGTCAGCTGCAACGTAGGACCAGGCACATATATGCATCGGTCCAAATTGCCAAAACGCATCAGTCAGCACAACCAAATGAGCACCAGATTCATAGAAGTAGTTAACACAGTGGTGGTAATATATAGAAGAAAGATTGCATATAAGGAGATAGTACAGGAAGAAAGAATTAGTTCGTAGAAAGAAAGATATGAAGTGATTTTAATCTCTTAGTTTAAAGGAAGACAGAGAGTGCATACACTGAAACCATTGTGATCGATTTTGAGCCACTATTTTAGCATCTACTGATTACTGTTCAGTGGTATTATACTTCAATTCGAATGCAGATTTAATCATCGAGTTGTAAACGTCATGTGTTCAACTTCACATGGGTCTATGGAAACACACTGTCGAAGTGTTCATGACTAGAGCGAAACTGTTTTCAATGGTTCACTGTCTGACTTCACTTGATAGATGTTCTAATAAGTTAGCACCCAATATGAACTTTGAACTGTGCTCTTTGTAAGACAAATCGTACTTCATAAATATGACTCACTGAACTTCGTGGTACTCCAGAGTACCAATTACATAATTTCAAAATGTATGGACAACTGGACTGCAATTTACTGTTGTGTACAAGAATACATGGTCATTTTACTTGAATAAGTTCTACTGAATAAACATATATCGAGAATAGACTTGAAATATGTACGTAACATTTAGGCGAAACAAAAGTAACTTGTATCAATTAATTTAACTATGAACTAGTTAGTGAATTCTTTTCGCAACAAAGACTCTGTTCATTCACCCAGAATACTGTAACGTTTATCGTAAAATTTGTATTTTCATTTTCCCTAACTGCATAGTCTTGTAATTTACGATTCATTCATAGATACTTGTAGTCAAATTTACTACAAAGTCACACAAAAGGTAATATACACATAATAAATGTACAGCGATAGACAATTTTTACTTGAAAAGCAACTCTTATGAATGAGAAGAAGGGAAATCGTCTTGTGATTCATACATAATTCAAACAAATGAAACTATTCATTTGTTCATAATTATATATGCGTTAAGGTTTAGTCGGGGATTTGTTAACAATCTGTCCTCGAATGTCATTGGTGCTTTACGTGATCTACAAATTTAACTATTTTCTAATTAAAAATATTACAATGACTTTTTATTGTTTCATAACTGCTATCTATCCATCACCACAGTATAAATGACAACAATCTTCAAGAAGAGACATCATAGTAATTGATTATTTTACACCTTGTCTATCGTTTGTCACAACAAAACACAATCATATTAGAGTTCATGAATGTAAAACAAAATACAACTGGCCTAAAATACACTACCTAGTACATATATCTAATATGCAATGGAAACATTGTACATACGAAACTGGTAATTCATCATGAGGATATTAAGTAGTTAACACTGAACTGTGAACATATTTTATCATATAACCATACGATATTTCGCAAAATAGTTGGACATGTCTAAGCCGTGGAAATGGTTTGCTGAAAACACAATTACAGGAAATCTCAGGGAGGGCATCACATATGTTAAGAAAATGCTCAGATATATATACTATGCTGTATAGTTGCAACAACACTAGACAATTATTTACATCCTTACAGATTTGAGCAGTTGCATGAGCTCACTAGTTCCAACAGAAAATTTGTGACTTAGAGGTGACAACATTTTATGTGCTTGATGGTTGTGTTACATTGAAGACTGGCACAAATTGAAGACGAAACTTTATAGTTTAGTCCAAGACACATCATTTCAAAGGAGGTCATTGAAAAAGCAATTTGAAATTGTTCATTGAATAGTTAACAAATACTATTGAGAGACTGATTAATATATCAAACTAAGGGTCAAGTCGTTACTAATAACTCAGTAATAGTATTATAACATTGCAATAACTTACCAGATGTATCTTTAAAGGATTTAACTAGTTTAATAGTTCCATTGTTATCGATACTTAAAAATCTTGCTTTCATTGGATAAGTTTGTGCAAAGGGAGTTAAAAGCAATGGTGAAGTATCTAAATTAGACATATAAAATGATAAACTACGTCTAGATCTATGTGAACGCATAATCACATTTGTTATTGGTACTTTGCGACTTGAATGAGTAGAACTTGATGTTTGAAAAGTTGATAAATCTAAATTCTGTAACAATAAATCAGCCACACTTGATGCTTCGATTGTGTGATTATATGATATTACTAGTGGGGGTGGAGACAAGGATGAATTTGGCGATATTGCTGATGATGACAACTCGGAAGAGTAAATCAATGAAGAGGTTTCGGCAAAAGTTCCATTGTTAGATAGTGAAGTAGGTTTACCACTGATACATTGTACATTGAATAAAGTGAGTAATATGTACACAAATATAGCATAATATTGTATGGTAAATTCAAATCGATGAGAACGACTTTCGGAACTGATTGTTCGATATGAACAACATCGGAAATGTTTACTGGAATCATATTCATCAGCATCTATACATTCATTATGAGCAGTGTCAGAAATAGTTGTTTCATAATTCATATTTTTTGAGGATTTCAGGTGACCAGAAACAGTTTTTATCTCTCTATACCATGAGAGATGTTGATAAAAGTGAGTATGTCGTCCTGATGACAACTGGATTCTATGGTTGTTTTTGAAATACCAGTAATTAATGACATCCTTATTTGTCATAATAGTTCTGTATTGGGTTAAACATTGTCTTAGTAGACATTTAATGCATATCACGTAAAATCGTAAATAATTTGTCACGAGAATATCGTTGAACCGTACTAATGATCTGAGTAAGGAAAATAGCTTGAGAAATATTTTAGATATGGTCGAGGATAAAAACGATGATAATGATGGTGATGATGATGATGATGACGTTGGCAATGACAAAGAAGACGACAACAATATTGATTGTGATAATGTGGATGAGTAAAGTGAATGTAAAAATGTATGTACTTCAGCTTTAATCCAAATAATATCGAAGTGTAATAAATTCGAGTTGCATAAATGCATCAGTTAAATTTAAGAAGTAATTAGAAAAGTGATTTATTTATCCAGAAAACAAATGAAATCCGAATGTAGTTTTCATGTGTTTAACAACAACTGGTCAGTTTCATAAATGATATTCATGTGACCGAAAAAAAGCACGTTAATAATTAATTACAAGCAATTTGTTCAAGTTCCACTGTTAATACACATGAAACAAGTACAATAGTAAACATCAAGTGTAAATGAATTCAATGATGAATAATATTTATCATAATTATGATGATGAATAAGATTTTTGTGTTTGTATCGCCCACTCAGATTAATTTTATTTTGTAGTTGATTAGCGAATCGGCCAATGAATGATTAGGAAAAATAAATTGTATACATACATTGCCAAGCACACCTATTCAGATGTATATTTATTGTTCAGATTGTGTTTAAGATACTTGTACAATTGTACGATGGTAACTATAATAAAAACACAAGGTGTGTAGTTGATAATACATATATATGCATTAAAATGTGTGTTTCATTAATCTAGCAATCAAAATCCTCCTTTCACAATCCATTTAGAATTTCATGTCGAAGTTTCTTGACTAACACTCAGAGTAGATTTATCATCACCAGTAGTTACGTAAGTTAAAATATGCCACCCAATTAACTTTGAATGATCACCTAGTAAAAAGACAAATGCAACAAAACTAAGTAGTCACTTAAGAAATCCCTTGTTAATGATTTCTTTTCTAATGTCCCACAATTTAAAGCATGGTGTAATGATTGCCTCGAGATTTTTGTCTACATCTCCAGAGAGAGAGGGAGAGAGAGAGAGGGTTAAAGAATAGGTGGAAATTATTCAAGAAAGCGTAGATGATTTTTAACAAGAAATATACAACGTCAAGCATCATGTTCCTACAGACTGATATCATCTCATGTATCACTGGAAGCCAGTGAACATTCAGTAGTTGTTGGATTTAAGTCTGAAACTGTTCAGTAACGCTAATGCATAATCTCGTGGAAGACAGATTTAATAAGACGAAACAACTATTTAGTAATTAATTAATCCAAGTCTAATGTGATTCCCAATCGATGTCAGTTTGTGATGAAGTCCTAGTCTCAGGCTGCGTACAAAATCTTCACTAGTCCACTATCATATTACTATAAGATTGGAAAAAACCGGAAGTTAGTGAATCAATTCTGTACAGTGCTGTGCATGGATGTCGCACAACTCACAATTACTCAATTGTCTTGACTAATTGATATCCCACAAGTATGACAAAGGCAATTCATTTATTCTAGCCAGTCTCCCATTATACGACAGATTTGAGATTCCAGGACTCCAATTATTTACATTGGTTATTGCCAGACAAAAGCTGGTTGTTTGTATGCAATATTTGGGTTTTGGTATAACTAACATTGTGCACGAAGTCAACAATGTCTGAACAACCACGTTGTTGAAGGCCCTATATATTGACCAATAACGATTAATTCACTTGAATTTCAACCAAATGGTCATGGATTTGAAATCAATAGTGAGAGAACAAGTGAAATTCAGGTGTACTGGATAATTTATTTTTGTATTGGTTGTTTGAATCTTCCTATTGATGTTTGGCACTGCAACTGATCAGTTTCTTATTGGCATACGTGTAACCTGTACATATTGCCTCGATATCACAAATATAAGAAGCAGAGATGCATGATGCCTAGCAATGGAATCCAGGACATGCGTTTTATCCTATTTGGGACTCGTCAGCTGAGTGTGCCTGCATCACCGATTTGATGTTCACTTCGAGACTTGAATCCAGTACCGTTCGCTTAATACATCATCTCGTTATAATAATTGTTTTATTTCAGTTTCAAATTTCTCAGTAAATTTCTCAACTGTAGACGGAATTGCGTCTGGATTAACATGGGCATTCTGAAGATTTATTGAGATATTATGAAATAATGAGTTATCGAAATGAGAAGCTAGAGTAAATGGTTAACGAGAAGTAGGCGAAGCAGGACGAGACATTTCAAAGGGACTGCCTACTTTCTGTTATTATATGTAAGGATTCGCTCTTTACCCTTGTGTATATTCATGACTTGATTTGACCACTTTCGACTAGCTCATTGAGGAAATGATACGATATTAGATGTAGGTAAACTTTCATGCTAATTTTCATTAGTTGTTAATGGTCGAATGCATGAAGTACATTTTGTTCTGTTTTGGAGTTATTAGGTGTATATAAGTGAATTCCAATGTTGATGTCCAAGTATATGAGCAATGAACCTAAACGTCGACAGAGATCGATCAAATTTGCCCTTTGCCATCAACAATGAGAAAAACAATCACTAGTGAATTCAAAGCATATCGATTGAGAAATTGTTGACCTCTCGTTAACAATTAGTTATACTTCTAATCTTAACATTTAAAGACCACTTTTATCACTTATTTACTTACTTACTTACTTACGCCTGTTACTGCTCGTGGAGGAGCATAGGCCAACCAACAGCATTCTACATCCAACTCTGTTCTATGAAATCCTTTCCAGTTTCTTCCAGTTGATATTCATTCTGCTCATGTTTGTTTCCGATTCTCGGCTCAGTGTGTTCTTTGGTCTCCCAATTTCCGGTTTCCCTTCAGGATTCAAAGTTAATGCTTGTCTCGTGAAGCAGTTTGGTTGTTTCATCAATGAATATCCTATCCACTTCCAATGTCATTTCCTAGTTTTCTTCTCTCTCACAGTGAGGTTGTTGCTGATGGTATCCGGTCAACGGACATTGAGTATCTTGAGTAGACACTTGTATATAAATACTGTTGCCTCTTTGATGATGGTTGTAGTAGTTCTGCATATTTCAGCTTCGTACAGTCAAACTGTGTTGACGTTCATATTGAAGATTATGACTTTGAAGTTGGTTAACAGTTATTTTGAGTTTCATATGTCCTTCAACTGTAAGAGTACTTCCCTTACTTGCCAATCCTTGCCATTACGCCTGCATCAGATCCTCTTTGTTCATTGATGATGCTGTTCAAGTATGTGATACTTTTGCACCTCTTACAGAATTTCGCCATCAAGTGTGATTGTGTTGGTGTTCTCTGTGTTGTATTTGAGGATCCTCCTTTTTCCTTTGTGTACGTTGATGCCTAATGCCGCAGACAGAGACTGCTGCTACACTGACTGCCTTCACTTGATTTTGCTGGTGTCTTCACTGCTATCGGGAGGCAAAATCAGACTCACACATCCGCATCGTGCCTCCTGGATAGTGGGATGAATCACTCACGAATTGTTTATTCTGGCTAGCAACTTGTAATAAGGTTGTTTTCTACGGGATAAGTTTGCTGATCCCATTACCAACTCTCCTCATTTATACGGACTTGGGACGAGCAGTAACCCTAGAAGAGCTACAGGAGGAGTCAACACTTTTATGGTAAACTATGAATAATTCTTTGATTACTTATTAACTAGTCTAAATTTAATATCAATAATTTCTATAAACTTTGGAAAATGAATTGAAACTTCTTGTCTTTCATTGTTTACCACGATTTCAACAGCACATCCGCTACACTCAGTAAGAAATATATTGTATTATTTCGAACAACACATGACAAGTAATAGTAAGTAACCTTTAAAACACAAATCTTATGAATATGTTATAGTGTCAAAGAAGACATTTGTTTGTTTTTGTTTTCGGTGTCGGTGTTTTAATTATTCCAATGAAAGATTATTATATTTTTAACTGGACAATTCCGTCTGATTGAAAATGTAAATTTGCTTTGGGAGTTTTTCTGGAATTAGATCAAAGAAATTGATACATTGGTCAAATCAGTAAATGCAAACAAAAGAATTGACACTATTGAAAACCTTCTTTCAACAGTGGTTTATTTTAATTTTTCGTGACTCAGTATGAGTCAATTCATCAGAGTGGTTAAACAAATAGTCTGAGTAAATTAACATAAATTCAGGTAATCTAAAGGAGCGATGAAGAGTATTTGGTTCAATCGAAGTCAAAATTAAAAATAAGTCTGATTCTGCCAATGTCATGCCATTTCGGTCAAGGTGATTTTGTGTGAGAAATCATTCGTTGCATTTGCATGTATGCTGGTAGGTATACAAAATGTGTAGTTAGTCACGTGAAGAGGCAGATTTGAAATTCGAATGTGTGCGCATGTGTTAATTGTATGACGAGTGAACTGACTTAAATGTGATTGTCTGTATAATCGGTTCAAGTTGTGTGAATAGTAAGGCCTTCTTTTCTCTAAGGACAGAGAGATCTAGCATTACTTGAAAAGGCTCAGCTATTAACTTTTCTTTAGAGTTGGAGAACCCTTTCTGAATTATGTGAATATGTGTAGTGTCTGTTTGATAGTTATTGTACATAGCACGTACTGCTACTGCCGATCTTGTCTGTAAATTTTCCAATTCTACAAGATTATCAAAGAGGTCTTTTTATATAGCCTAAATGTTCCTTGGCACGAGTTGAGGTTTCACGAGAAGACTCTCGAACATAGAACGCATCACAATCGTGATCACTTCATCTGTAAACACAATTCTGTGTGGGTGTAAATGAGATCTTTTCCATGGTTCGAACTAACTCGTTTTGAATAGATCTAGTCATTTTGTAGAAGCATCAATCTTGTGTATTTTCAAGATGCATTTCAGTTCTTCTGTTGTACGGTGACGATAGGACAAAACTATAGTACCAATTTAAAACAATTAGTCCCTTTTATAAATTTCGATAATGTAATAAGAAGACGGAGATTATCAAAACTATGTGATATATTAGCGCAATACATTTCGAACAATCTGATCACACATATACTTGTTAAGAGCATTTATATATAAAAATAAAAGGTCAACTAGACTGGAAATGGGGTAAGAGGATATAAGGATAATAATAAGAGTAATAATAATAATATTAATAATAATCTGAACACAATTCAAAACCTAATCACTCTGGATAATAAGTCAATATTACCAGGGTAGGTTTAAGGTAAGAACAAACTGTTTTTGAATACACAAAGGGGGTTTGAATTTTCGTATGGCTAAGGCTTCAATAAACCTTAGTATACGCCCTTTTACACTTTTATATAATACCACAAAAGCCGAGTTTAGATCAATCTTGTGCCCTGTTTCAATTATATGTTTAGCAATAGAGGATGATGGATGTTTATCCTCTGCTCTTATTGGGTCACTTGATTGTATTTGTTTTTGCAGCCATTTGGGTACATGTTCACTCACCCTAATGTTAAGATTACGATTGCTCCTCCCTATGTATGTGTGACCACACACACATTTAAATTGGTAAACACAGTGGGATGTGACACAATCGTTTTCATGTCTTTGAGGTTTTGAATGAAACATGCACCTTGTTCTTTCTTTGACAATGACCTTTGCTGCGCAGTACGTTTTGCTGATGACTGATTTAAGTCTTTGTTTCAATAAGAGACTATTTGAATCACCTCTGAATGGTAAGGTGATGTAGACAGGCTTTTTTTCCACCGAGGCTACAGTAGGTCTCACTGTACCGTGGACTTTCCATCTATTTATGAATTTCAGGGGGTAACCATTTTCTACTAATGTTTTGTTTAACAACTTAACATCATCATCAATGGCGTCATTTGTACAAATGCGATCAAGCCTGTTGAAAAGACACCTTATCAAACCACGTTTGTATTGCACAGGGCAATAACTATAATAACTAAGGTATTGACCTGTCCACGTTGGTTTTCTAAAAATGGATCGCTTGATTGAGCCATCTTCTCGTCTACTCAGAAGTATATCTAGGAAAGGGAGCTGATCGTTTTTCTCCTCTTCACATGAGAGATTGATATGGTTTTGAAGAGTGTTGAATTTATTTAATAAACGGTACATCTCCTCTTTACTTTCACAAACAACTAGGATATCATCCACATATCTCTTATAAAGTGACATGTTTTCAATTATGTCATCAGCCTGATTTTCAACATTTGCCATGAACACGTCTGCTAATAATGGTCCTAGCGGACTACCCATAGCAACCCCATCAATCTGACGAAAGTATTCACCTTGTTTACAAATGTACCTTTGAGAAAAACTATTGATATATTATGTGATTACATATCTGTAAACAAACTTCAATCACGTGTTCCTGTAAAATTTCTTAAAGATTTACTGTTATTATGTACTGACAAAGTTCAGTTCACTTTTGAAGGTGAATACTTTCGTCAGATTGATGGGGTTGCTATGGGTAGTCCGCTAGGACCATTATTAGCAGACGTGTTCATGGCAAATGTTGAAAATCAGGCTGATGACATAATTGAAAACATGTCACTTTATAAGAGATATGTGGATGATATCCTAGTTGTTTGTGAAAGTAAAGAGGAGATGTACCGTTTATTAAATAAATTCAACACTCTTCAAAACCATATCAATCTCTCATGTGAAGAGGAGAAAAACGATCAGCTCCCTTTCCTAGATATACTTCTGAGTAGACGAGAAGATGGCTCAATCAAGCGATCCATTTTTAGAAAACCAACGTGGACAGGTCAATACCTTAGTTATTATAGTTATTGCCCTGTGCAATACAAACGTGGTTTGATAAGGTGTCTTTTCAACAGGCTTGATCGCATTTGTACAAATGACGCCATTGATGATGATGTTAAGTTGTTAAACAAAACATTAGTAGAAAATGGTTACCCCCTGAAATTCATAAATAGATGGAAAGTCCACGGTACAGTGAGACCTACTGTAGCCTCGGTGGAAAAAAAGCCTGTCTACATCACCTTACCATTCAGAGGTGATTCAAATAGTCTCTTATTGAAACAAAGACTTAAATCAGTCATCAGCAAAACGTACTGCGCAGCAAAGGTCATTGTCAAAGAAAGAACAAGGTGCATGTTTCATTCAAAACCTCAAAGACATGAAAACGATTGTGTCACATCCCACTGTGTTTACCAATTTAAATGTGTGTGTGGTCACACATACATAGGGAGGAGCAATCGTAATCTTAACATTAGGGTGAGTGAACATGTACCCAAATGGCTGCAAAAACAAATACAATCAAGTGACCCAATAAGAGCAGAGGATAAACATCCATCATCCTCTATTGCTAAACATATAATTGAAACAGGGCACAAGATTGATCTAAACTCGGCTTTTGTGGTATTATATAAAAGTGTAAAAGGGCGTATACTAAGGTTTATTGAAGCCTTAGCCATACGAAAATTCAAACCGCCTTTTTATATTCAAAAATAGTTTTTTTCTTGCCTTAAACCTACCCTGGTAATATTAACTTATTATCCAGAGTGATTAGGTTTTGAATTGTGTTCAGATTATTATTAATATTATTATTATTACTCTTATTATTATCCTTATATCCTCTTACCCCATTTCCAGTCTAGTTGACCTTTTATTTTTATATATAAATGCTCTTAACAAGTATATGTGTGATCAGATTGTTCGAAATGTATTGCGCTAATATATCACATAGTTTTGATAATCTCCGTCTTCTTATAGTACCAATCTATGATATCTCATTAAAGTTGTTATTTAAAGATGGATCGTTTCGTTTCAATTTGTTTCTGATAAAGTTCATGAGGGAATCATCAAATCTCATGATGTTCATCATGTGTTTTCTACATGCAGCTTATCTTCATCAGATGTGATGATCTTGCTAGCCAGGGCAGTTTTTCTTACTGTATGAAAGTGCAGAGCTGAAATCGATTTACTAATATGAATGTCTCCGTTTTTTGTATATGTTCAAATTGAGATTTCCATTAAAATTCCTTTTAACCTAAATTTGTTTCCAATAGCTGTCTTATAGACCTTTTAATAGTTACGTTGTTAAAATACACTAACTAATTCATTTTGTTTTTCAATTTTTCGAAGTATAATGTTATAGTCTAGAAGTGGGTTCAACATTCACATTCATAGGTAAGATTTAGTCATGATTTTCGAACTGAATATATATGTATATAGTGGTTCTATGTTCCTGTGATACAATTATCCTCTCTGATCTTGTTTAATATGTCTGTTATCAATGAACTGATATATCAAAATCGATCCAACTGTAGTTATTCATAATACACAATCCATGGTTTACCATGTTCATTATATTTTAAAATCTTATGTACTTATAAATGTGGGAATTTATCATCTCGATTGGGAATATACTATAAATAACCTTAATATATCTAATACACTATCAAATATGAATTGATGTAAAATATATGTCTTATGTTTAGAGTTTTACTCACTTAACCATCTTAAATATTGTTTTATAAAAGTTACTATCATTCTGAATTTAATTTCTATGGCTATGAACTTATAGTTGAATAGGGCATAACATTTGATTAGTAATCACTGTAATCTAATTTTGTTGACTGGTGAAAAAAGACAATAGAAAAAAAATATATTTACCTTATTGATGAATTCGAAAGTCATGAAAATATGCATTAAAACAAATCGGAATTATTTGTGAGTTATCATGAATGCGAATACTTTTATAAAGGTGAAGGACAGAGTGAAAATTATATAAGTTTTCCAAATAATTGTGTTCATAATACTGCTGGTTCCACTATGTCACTTATCACAATATCATTGTTTTCCTATCGCTCTCTGGTGTGTGCTACTGATATTGATGGGCATAAGTAGTATGCCTGGCAGCGGAAAGTCAACAAGATCGAAAAAAAGAGAACGAGAATGGAGAATGATTGGTGTGGAAACAAAAGAACAATGAAGTCTGAGACGATTGACTGATATTTTGCAAATAAAATATTTACTGTATGGTTCTGAGATTTTATTAAGTGATTCTGTAATTTTGTGTTCGAATACATTCGATTGTCTCCACTTGTGTTCTCGTTCTCTACATTTCTTTCTCTATTTGCTTCAGTGCAAGTAGGATTAGCATACAGGTGAATGTATATGAAACAAGTGCTTACGTAGGCAGTGTACGTATAAAATGTAAACGTATGAATAATAAAAGTTACTGAGATCATCTTCATATATCCCCTTGAACGCAGTCAGATTACAATACTCATATTGTGAAATAATACGAACTTCATATTGGTAAACACCATTTGGAAATGAGAAATTATAATCAATAGTTGGAAAAGTCCTGTTATCCTAAACTTAAATATTTAATTATTCTAATTGTGTGATGTAACTTGAGCCTTGCCTCCAGAACAAAATAAATTTACAGGTGAGTGTTAATGCTGATTAACACCAGTTAGAGAATCCTGTACTAACGAGAAACTGATGTCGAATTGGATACCAGAAGTTTTATTAAGAAGCTGTGACTAGTGGGATTCAATTATGTTAGGTGTGATGTAGTTACTGATAAATTGTATTAGATGATTACCACAGTAGATTGGAAAATGGTTGGAGTTGAAACCGTAAGCCATTCAATAAGAACTGGGTGGTCTAAGTAACAAATATATTTTTCTTATATCCCAATGAGTAGAAAAATGTAGTGTTCAATGTTTCTTGATCTTCACTGATTGTCTAACCATGATCAATCTGTGACGTTAAACTTGAAAACCTATTCTACTGATCAAACCTGTTGGTTATTCTTTCAGCGAAGACTTGAATGGATGATGTATCATCGAACGGCTGAGTTCATAGGGGACAAATCAAAAACGATTAAATTTTTCACTTCATTCACTCAGAATTTACTAACTGTGTTGAAAATATTTGTTTCAGTTTGATCGATTATCACAAGTTTGATTTAATTTCAGATGAAAATAAGCTTTGAAACAAGATTTTAGCCTCTCTTGACGAAGTCCTCGATTCCATGGAAATCCTGGACAGTATACACCCACGTAATCAGCGAGAATCAAACGCAGCACCTTCAGTTATTGTAATGAGCGCCTAATCTTTAGAATACTGAGCCAGGATATAATTGATTGCATGTATAACATTAATCAGTAGGCGATGTCTTATAACTAGATTTCTGTGACATCTGTTTCATAGCTGATCACTGGTCAGAACTAGATCTCAACACTTTACGAAAGTAACTTTCACCAGGAACACGTAGTAGTTGCGAAAAATCCTTTTCAATTTGTATACATACTCAATAAATAAAACCGAATGTCCAATGCATTTATCAGTTCAATTAACCAGGTAAAAGCTATATAACACACAAAGATTTTCCAACTACTCATATTATTTAGTAATATATTTAGGGGATTGTGAAATGTACTTCAATGGATTAAAGATAACAACCCACGGAATCGTTTTAGTTAGTTGTATGAAGAAATTAAATAATGAGTCATAAAATAAAATGGATGTTAAATTTGAATATATAATGAAAACGTAAAATGTCTAACATATTCACATATCCTACTGAATTCATATTGGTCACTATTATCTAACTAACTGTATTTGAATTTTCCCACTCACACATTTTAACTAGATCATAAAAAACCAATCACCATTTATACTGTTACTTCTTATTCTGTTGTTTGTTGAATATATGTAAACATGTGTAAATAATTTCTTCACTGGTTTTTCTTTTTAGTTTTCTGTTTTTCTCTCACCTCTACTTTGTTTCGTTTCCCGACAGGTGTTCTTTTCCGTGTTTCGTCTTCGATTCTGTACTTCGTGTTTTTGCTCCCCATCTTGTTTGTGCATTCTCTTATCTGATTGTGTACATTTCTTTTTTATAATATGAATCGAGACACTGTCGATGTTCCATTTCTGTTATATTGTCTCTTTTCATTTTCCTTCTTCCCTCTCTCCATATCTTGTAAAATACTGTTCACACATGAATACTGACATCTGTTTACAATTACGTGCTGATTGCATAAGTAGTTATAAATGTCTATTCAGAAAACAAAGTGTAGTATGTTAGCGTAATTATGTAGATGATAAATCAATTACTTTGTCGAGTTGGCAGGTAGAATTCAAGCAACATACATTGAGTTTTGTTATATATTTAATAGACTATTTATGAGTGTACTGTCCATTCTAAAATATCAACTTGATAATATGATTCCATTCTTTCCTCTTCTTCATTCAACAAATCATCGAACAGCTACTTCAACCAAATTCGAGACTACAGACTAACATGAATCCCAAACTAAGAAAATAGTTGTCTACTGCTCCTTACTTCTTGATTTGTTTTCTCATAGATAAAATGTTTACTTTAAATCTGTGTGAAAACTCTAGAATTGTACTGGTTGATAGTAGCTCAATGTTCTTTAACTGGTCAACCTAAGATGGATGCATTTATATTTTTGGTTTTTAAATGATTAGCAGATCAATCATTTAATCAGACAATTCATAAATTTCAGAGGATGAAGCTTAACCCACAGTAAATAAAATGTTGTTCAAACTAATCATTCTATAATTTAATCTCTTGAAATTCACTGTTTACAATGAGGAGGCTTATTACTTATCATCTATAAAGGTAGTAAATTAGGATCACTTTAAAACACCTAGATTGGAGAAAGAATTCGATGTGTTTTACTCATTATTTACACTGAATACTTTCATTGCTCTGAGTGAGTGATTGCTTGGGATTACCAAATCATCTATAATCGTATCCCAATAAAAGATATACTATTATGTGTCAGATTGTTAGCCATCAAATCGATTATATTGATGTCATATTCATAACAGAGAAGGTGAAGCAACTTTTCCCCAGTTATCTGATTTTTATACAAAACAGGTCGAGTGTATCACATTGTCATCAAAACACTTTCTATCTCGTTTTGAATGACCAATTCCAATAGAGTAAATTTTAGCCATATAAGAAGTCTGGAGATTATAAAAAGCCTTCACTGAGTATCATGTGAGAATAAGGTGCATTTGAATGAATTCTTCGAATATACATCGAGTTTGTGGTACATACTACTTTAGCACACTCAGTTTCATAATCCATGTCTTAAGTGTTCTCATGTTATCCCCCTATAAACGTGACCGTAAACGAAATTGAGAAATAAGGAACTACAGAGAAACATTCATTTAACCCTACACAATTTTCGAAAGAAATCTCAATTGATATAAATCTACATGAAATCATGTATTAGTTTTATGTGATTTGTAACAAATGTGTGTTAAATGTTTATTTTAGTTTAGAAGTTAATATTTACTTTAGTTTGTAAAGCACAAAACTTTTCACCTTCATACACTTTGCACATTACATTTAAATAACTTAAGAGTGAATAATTCCAATAGACATGTTCAATTGATCCTATACTTTGACCAGTAATAAAGTGAGATTATAAAAATTTTTCAGCTGTAAAAATAACAGTGTCCAAATATATGTATGTATACATTAGTTAACTGATTATAACATTGTTTGTTTAATTCGTTTGTGACTGCGTTTTTTGCTTTGTTCAGGAAAACAAATATATCATAGGTGACTGGTTCGGCTTTTCTGTAGTGAATTTCATCATATGTCTTGATATGTACTGAGAAACAAAGTTGAAGCAATTGATAACTCTGATATGTCACCAATGTTGAAGGTAGATACAGAATTGTTGAAAAAATTGAGACGAATCGAAAGAAGTGCTGAGCTTTGAAATATCCAAGGCGACATTATAAATTATGGACGACATTTGAATGAATGTTCAGTGACCTTTAGAAGTTTCAGCCAATCATGAAACAGCCGGTATGGAGTAAGAATATATTATACAAAATCAAAAAACTTTGAGCGGATACACTTCTTTAGCATGGTTTAAAACTTTTTCAAGGTTAGAAAGATGTTCTGCAGTTCCGAAAAGGAAACGTTTACGATTCAGGAAGTCATTCATATGACTCCATTATAGTTGACCTCCGGAGCCATGATAAGGTCGCAAAAATTCTTTTAGCCTCGACCACTGCTTCTATATTATTTATGTGTACTCTGGTGGTGGGGTCTACAAAATGCTGTTTGTGGTCGACGAGTCTATATAAGCAAATAAAAAGAACGAAAGTGAATTCATTATAACTTGATGGATTATTTTCAAATACTTTCACAAAACGTATTGACATCTCCGTTCATAACACTCATATGGCAATTCTTCTACAACCGATTTTGATTACGGTTAATTTTGTTGAGCCCTTTTACTAACTTATTTAACAGACAGTCTTTTTCAAACAGTAACGATTCGCATATGTCTTTGTATTATTATGATCACTATCATATCTGTACGAACATGTACGTTTGATCACATGTGAGAGCCTACGCATTATCTTTGTAGCTCAAACGTTCATGGCTTAAATACTGCTTGATGAGTCATTCTCTTTCCCATGTATATATGTGTTCGAATCCTATCAGTAGCCTTTGGCTTGCTTAGCTGTGCCTTGATTCGATTTGACTATAAATTCACCTCTGTATTCTCCCAAACACACGTATTCGCTTCTGCTCCAAATTCGCTCGATGTTGTTGTAACTTTGTTATCTGTGCTATCCGCTAATAAACTGTAGTTGCCACTACTTACTGCCTTCTGAATCCAAACACCATTGGGATTTGTATAATAACGGTTATCAAGGTGATTAATTAACGAAGCTAAGCCACTACACTCGTATGGTCGTTCGACTCTGATAAAAATGATATTTTCAGCAAGACAATGTGTAAATTAGAGTAAATCAAGATAATAGTGACCTTATCGCTCAATCTCTGTTCTGATATTGTGTATACCGAGAAAGTTTCAAATGGTACTATTTCACTATAATTTACATATATACAATATTTTTACAGATAATTCTTGTTGCAATTAAATGTCCATTAAAGTAGAGTTGAGAATTGACGAATATTTCTACAATCACATTTATTCTCCCCTTTCATTCTTTAACTTTGCAGACTTATAATTCGTACTAGGATACAGACCAGAACCAACTTAAGCTATCTGGCTAGTAAGCTTATCTTTGAACCATTAGATTCATCATTGAATGTTTTACTTGTATCAGTATTATGCCTACTGACAACAGATTTTATGATGCTAATAACCATCGGTGAGTGGTTAGAAGCGACCAATGATGATCTGCATTAAATATGAAGTTAAAACAATATGAAGTTTTTACTTTAGACTATAAAAGGATCTAGAATTGAAAAATGCTGAAGGAGTTTGTTATAATAAGATAAAACCATCGTGCAATACATTATAAGTCTATCTGTCTATCCTTCTGTACATCGTGTAGAAATCATCTATTTAACTTGAGAAACATTTCGAAATGTGTCATCTGTATTTTTTGCGAAATTAATTTATTTACAGAAGCATTTTGTCTAAGTAACACTTCATTTGATTCTTGAATGCTGACAGAAGTAAATGTTATTGCTATAGTTGAAGAGATTACGAGTTCACCTAATCTGAGGACGGGACGAAAACTCTGTGACACTATGACCGATAAGCTAGCTGTTCCGACGCGTCCCAGCCCCGCCAACTAGAGATAAAAGTCCAAGTTCGGAAGAAGAAAATATATCCCACAAGCAGCCAGCAGCACGAACAACAACAACAACAAACACAAATCAAGCGTATATATACAGCATAAGAATGTCCTTGGGAAGCGTTACAAAACAGCATACTAAAAGATACAACGATCCAATAGAGTTTAAGATCCTCCGAAGTGGGAAATACGACATGAAGGTGAAAATGGGTGCTTTCAGCGCGAAAACAAAAAGTTCAAACTTTTAAAATAGAATTACAAAACTAAGGCATTTACCAAGTGAGTTCAAGGGATCTAATATCCCCAACAGTTTAGGGTTTCTGGCAAATTAATTACAACCACCTAACACAATTTTGTTGTGTAAGCTATTAGACCAATTTGTTGTGGTTTTAACTTGATGTTTGATCTCAGGTATCAGCTTCTGATAGGTCCTATGCAAAGACGAAATAGTTACCCAATCCTCTCTATTTTTCATGAGTTCTCCAGCTGATTTATCTGGCGGTAGTAACTGTATCTGTTGTTCTAAATGTTAGTTTAGTAGTTACTTGAACTGTTAGTTAACTGTTGATGATCTTTTTTCAACAAGTGGACGACAACATTCTAGGTTTTCTCTATTTCGTTTGTTACAGTTAAATTAACATTCAAGTATTGGTATGTTATTAGGCTTAATATATGAATAACGGTTTACCCTGTCATTATAATGTACACAGTGAATAATTCACCACAGTTACTTTTCGTTTCTTTGAAATAATCCGGAAATAACATTCTGGTTTTTAAAAGAGTTTGTCACCTTCAAATAAACAGTTGTATACTTTGGTTGTTATTATTATTCGGATTACGTAACAAATCATCAGAAAGTAAGCACTAAGCTAGGTGGCATGAAATCATATTACACGACTTATGATGTAAGAATTCAGTTATCATATTACATAGACTGTTTCTTATTGTGACCATTCATAAACCAAGCATATGACAGTATAGTCATATATATTTTGGTAAAACAGATAACCAGATCTAAGGTTTAGTTACGAATCGCTATCAGGGAAAAATTCAAATCACTTCTGATCGAACAAGCATGTTAATAATAAAAACAATATTTGTCTTGAATAATTTCATTCAAAATAAAATGATTTTCTCATCAATAACAATCATATCCATGACAAAACATGATCGAGTTCAGGGGGACGAATTGGTGTGAAGTACACGAACATTTCGAAATGTATTCAATCTAGTCTTGATAACTATCATTATTTTACAAATTATTCACTGAATAAATGGTGTATTTGACTTTTCGAATAGTAATAAAAAAGCAACAAAGTTCAGTCTATTCCATGATCAAGTTGTCAAACTTTCATGTTACATGGTAAACAATTTGCCAAATTGGAAAATCATTGGTGTATTGTTTTTTCAGTAGTTAATTTATTTCATGATTTATAAAACTGACTTTATTTTTAGTGATATTTACATTCACAAGATAATGATGAAAAAACTCCTTGACCTACATTACAACTTGACATATGCAAAAATAGATTATTTTAAGACCACGAAAGAAACTCATGAAATCATTACAAGAATGAAGACGTTTCAATGAAGAAAACTTCTTTTTCGATGACATTACTTCGTTGAACTGCACAATCGTATTTATGGGTAGTTCTCAATAAGTAGTAGTCTATAATGAAATAGATTATTTGTTTATTTTGGTAATTCAGTCAAGTACAAGTGTATATTTAGGTCAAATATATAAAATTTCTAACTGTAAACAAATAATTGGTTATGGAAATCGGAAAAAGGGAAGAAAATTAATGTACAAAGTTACGCAGAATCAATTAGCTGGTCAACTTACTATTATTACTATATAATTCAGGTGTTCATTCTTTTTCGGGAGTTTTTGGTCGGGTTCTGCATTCATTTAGTGAAGGAAATTGATTTGAATGGACGTAATTTTCCATGTGTCCATGTTAATTAATATCGTTAAATTTTACGCGGAATACGACATACAGTTGGGATAAAACTCAAGGAGGATCAGTTTCCTTAATATTGGAGATATACTCCATAGACGAGTGGGAACTACCACAAACATTAGATCAAAGCATAGAATCCTACAAATCACTTTATCATAAGATAGAGTGCACTAGAGTATCAGGCCACTTAGTCTAGTTATTGTATTTCAAACTTTATCGGTAGAATTTAATCAGCATTAAGGACTAGACAGTATGACTTTGATTAATACACACGATCTAAATCGTGTTGAGCTACATGAATTCATTGCAAATGAGTTCACCCAAACCACAGCTAATCTCACGGTATTACTAATAAATAAATAAAATTATTTATAGGCTATAAAATTTGGTTCCGGGTGAAAAGGTACGCTTTCCACAGTATTGTAACTATATAGTATTTATACAATAGACTTATGCTTTTAACCACTCGTATACTGTTATCAACGATGGTTTTAGCTTTATTTTTCTACAAATAACCAGCCAGTCAGAACATAATGACATCTTTACAAGACCTATGGACCAGATCGAAAATGGTCAGCAACACTATTTTGGCTCTCATAACCATTCGTTAAAGATTTAAATGTAAAATTAGTATATTCTTCGTCTAATTTCAGAACCTCTTGATAATAGGTAACTATAACCATATGCGATTTTCTAATTAATTCTCTTCCGTTTCTATTTCCATTAATGGTGTGTCAATCTGTAGAAGACGATCAACTTCTTACTTTTTAAATAAACACCAGACTATGTATAAACTTTATTTCGACTTGTCCAATGTTCAACTACTGTACAAGATAGATTTATTATTTCAGAGTTATAAGATTAATCATTATCGAAAGATGAGATCATAGTAAACCAATATGTATGGAGTATTTGCAACGTTCAAAGCTTCCACATATCGTTTGGTGAATAACTACTTTCTCACTTTCATTAGTCGATTATTCACTACCTATGTAAATAATTTTGAATCACACGTTTTCTTTTATGTGTGTAATGAATCGTTTTAACCAATGATGAAACAGAACAGAATTTGACTGAACCGATTTTCTCTGCTCTCTACTAATTATTCATTGTAGGATATTAGAAATTGTCATTAGTTCAACGAAATAGTTATCATGTTAATGCGTAATCGACCGGCCAACATTCATTATGATCATAGTCGGTATTGCTTTATTTAGTGATAATAATAATAATAATAATAATAATAATAATAATTTGCATACATTTTCATTCTGCAAAGTGAAGGAAGTTGGAAAAAACACAACACAAATAGATTTAAGTAGATTCATATGTGAAAAAGGATTGTTTTAAGAGGATAGAGTTGTTTTTCTTTGATTTAATACTATGTACAATGTTAAATCATTTTGTTTCCAACTTTATCTACTCTATTTTATTATGTTGGATATTCTGTATAAGTACCATCTGTTGTTAATTATTTTAATATTCCATTTTCTTTTTCTACATTTTAACAAAAAGTGCGGAGAGAAAATAAAGATGAAACGAAATTGAAACGAGTAACTATTATCATTTTACAACTATTGATTAGATAATTTGTAGACAACTTAAATCTGTATGCTGATTGTCTGTCAACTTTTTCGTTCCGTTAGATGAGTTTTCTGTTTTGTTTGAATAAAGCAAATTTGAATTAGAGGCATTCAGTTGTTTTAATGTCTAATATTTACTAAACTGATGAAATTAACATTCAAATATTATACCTAACATGCCTGTGAGAGCGTACATTTAAATTAGTTTTTGAAAAGAAAGTAAACCGAATATATGCTGGAAACAGGTGAATGGAAGTTGCTTTAGAAAATCATACCAACTCATTTCTAGATGTTCCTAAAATTCTAGTGAGAAGTTGTGATTGTTGGTGTTCTGATATGATGTGTATGAAATAGTTATCAAAAATGCTATTAGATAACCGCCACTTTATATACAGAATTGATTGAAGTTAGAATTGCACCGTTAGATACTAACTCAGTACTTATTCTGGGAGATCTGAAGATCCTGGATTTGATCCTTGGAGAGGTAGCATGTGCCTCATACTATGTAACAGCTATGTAGTGTTCTCTAGTTTTCAGTAGTGTTTCAACTAGTATCGAATTAAAATAAGACAACTTGCAGTTTCTACTCCTTGTAGAAACCAGTCACTTATACCGTTATTCATTTTCCTCTAGTCAGGAAATAGTTCTTATTAAATTTATTCCAACTGATTAACTGTCTATTGTAAAAGTTGATAACACATTATAAATAAATGAAGTGTCGATGAAATGAAATGTCGATTTGAAATAATAAAAATAGATGAACGAAATAACAGGAATCTCAGAACTGAAAATCTAGCTAAATTGTTGCTCGAAATACCAACCTATTATTAGAAAATTCTGTGGTGATAAGAACATTTTCTAGTTCTAAAAGCATCGTCTTGTATAGTGTGTGACCTGACCAACGCGAAAATCAAACAATAGGCTTATTTCTCTGTCCGGCTGACGAGTTCCATTTGTAACGAAATGTGCGTGCTGGACTTCACTGATAGTTGTATTCTATCTCCTCTATACTAACTCAATGCTGTGACTCATTTACCTGAAGCATAGGTGCTCTCAATAGTATATTCTATATTTTTAAGGTGTGTTTTATAACTGACAAACATAAGATAAAATAAAATTCATGTAAGGAATTAAGGATTCACTACATATAACTCTGCCTCACACGTTTTACTAAAAATACGTTATTAATCAAATATTATTCAACCGTTCGTTTTATTCGACGTGACCACTATTAATGAGATTCAAGAGGCGATCTCTTGCATAACATATGTAGTAGAAAGCCAAAGCAAATACATGTTCAATCTTGACAAAGATTTCGCGAGTGAACCACCCTTACACGTAACACGTATGAGTGAAATCGAGGAATATACTATAAAAAACTGATGGCACCAACCACTTCTCTCCTATGCTTTGAACTAATTTCCCTAAATACGCAATCTGTTATTTTTTCTTCCCATTGAATTATGTTCTTCAGATCCATTGTATAGTCCAAGTAAACAGTTCTTCAAACGATCCACCCATCACACGATATTAGAAGTGTGTACATATGCTATTAGATTGACAGATAGTCTTCGGTGCGCAAAAGCTTCATTACGATATCTTAAACTGCATCAGGTCCTGTCCATCTCTCGACCATCCTTACATACAGAGATCGTTTTTCCAGGTTATATATAGGCGGTGATGTTGTTCGGAAGAACTATGAAAGCTTCACGACCAAACCATTCAGCTCAGAGAACAAAACTTCACCAAAATCCTCCACTTGAGCTACAAATCTTTTCCACCACATCGATAATTTTTCTCATGGATTTTCATTCAAAAGTGTACAATAAAAAATTCGACAGACATTTTTCTCGGCTAATTAATCCAAGTGGAAACTTACTTATTAATGGAATGTTGAACATTCATAAAAAAAATAATTGTACTAATAATGAAAAACATTATTTTGATGAAATAATCTTTGGTCAACATGCATTTTGATGTAATATACATTGATCTAGGTAAACAAAATACACGATTACAACTTAAGTAAACATGACATGTGAATTTTGTTGATTTATTTAGAATTATATAGAACTGTGGACTTTTATTAAAAATATTAATAAGTAAGTAGATAGTTCCTTTGACCATGAAATGGAGGTTATGACTGCATTCATAGGCAAGTTAACTTTGATGGTGAAATTTCCTTGTTTTGATTCTAGGATAATAATAATAATAATAATAATAATAATCAATGAGAAAAATACAGTAGAGCTTAAATAACAAAAAGGCGAAGAGGGCAATGAGAAGTGAGAATTATGATTTTCCAAACATGGTAAAGTTTGGCACGTACAAGTGATTATTTGAATAGCATTAATAATAACATTATTTTCTGGTTGACCTCAATAGATCGTATAGAAAGCACCATATCAGTAAATAAACCATAATAAAATATTCTAGACAGAACAGTATGGGGTTGTTAGTAAAGTAGACAGTGAACTAGTATTGAATATTCACTAATATATTCGAATAATTCCGATGAATATGGACAACTAGTGTGTAAACATGTGTTGGTTATTATTTTCCTAACTTCTAAGCAGCATATACTAATCTCAAAGTGACATAACACTTCCGGTACTTCACATGTCATGGAAACTTGATTTTTAATTTACCGAATGTTGAACAGGATTCCCCAAATTATAATTTCTAAGTAGACGGAGTATACATACTGAGACATGAAATAGGAAATACTGGTCAAGCGAAGAGTTCTCTTTTTGCCGAATTCATTTATAAAGCTGTACAATCGCAAATATTGTATTCCTTTTAAAAATGATAATCATAACAATAATAATGATGAGAAAAACTTCGCTATGGTAACAGTGTGGTAAAATAGATGATGATATAAAAATGTTATTTTTATCAAGAAAACATGCACATACACCATATGTCCACATATTACTACAGTCTATATCAACATCACCAACACACACGTAACAACATTCATCACACAAGCATCGAAAACGCACTATTCCAGCACAATCATCACCAATTCAAGCAACAACATGCCAAACAACGACATTGTCGTCGTCGTCATCCTCCTACTCCTCCCCCTCATCATCATCATTATCATGAAGAAGAAGAAGAAGAAAAGCATCTGGACTGAGAAGTCACAGTTACTGACCTACCGACTGATAAATTGTCGGGTAAACGTAGATGTTGGGAACAACATCACTCCTCTACATATTTCTCTCCACCTACTTCCACAGACTGCAAGGCCACACATGTTTGTTCGTTTGTGTGAGTGAGTGACTGACTGAGTGACTGGGTGAATGAGTGATTGCATGAGCGAGTGTTGTTGGCAGCTTGAATGTTATTATTATGTTGAAATAATGAGGATGTATTTACCAACGTACATCTTTAAAAATGAGTTCGTCAAAATAAGAAATCTCTGTTGAACCGTTCTTTACTGCGAGCTAGATGATTTGGTCATGGAGCTTTCATCGTTCTTCTGAATGACATCAGCACGAACTTTGAAGAACAAAACTCCACCTGAGCTACAAATCTTCTCCACCATTTTTACTCAATCTTACAACTAAGGACTACAAATTCATTCGTGTAACAAAAACTTCCTCCTATTTGCGGAATTACAAAAACGAAACATCAGTTCAGTTCCTAACTTCAAATCGAATGGTTTTGTGTAAAGACTGGTGTTACTGCTCGGTTAGTCAAGTTAAATTTGACGATGCACGGTTGGCATTTCTGGCATGGTTTGTAAAAGTCGAGTACGTAATCCACTGAACTACTTTTTCTTTAAAGTAAATCATTAGTCAAATAAATTCCATGGTGAACCATTTGTTCATTGAACATTTTGAGGACTATTAATTGCAAGAATTTGTATTTCTTCTCTGCTAATTTCATAAATTAAGTGTGATCAACCATTGTTAGTGGTGGGCTCTTCAAACGAATGCCTTGATATTGTCTGAATTAATAAGTTGATTATGTGTTCTAATAATATACTTTAAACATCCCAGTAGGAAGTGTTCTGGAGTTTGGAATGATGATTATTCGGCATAAATCGCGTTGTGATCCTCAACACGGATGTAACTACATTCAAATAATAACAAATACTTTATTCACTGTTACATCATTGGTGTAAATTCTACTCTGACATATATCCAAACCGTAATATTTCAAAGATATAACAAAAACATATTTTTCCGAAAGTCAGCTAGTTCTGCAGACAAATATACGTGTACATTCTAATTTCATACCTCATGTTAGATCTGAGACACAACTAAATATTATTCACTTATTATTCTTCGGTACATGCTATTAAATCATATATCTAGTTGTGATGAGTTTAGTTAAGCAAACTATTGGGAATAGGATACCTACCACAATGAACAATGAACAGAATTATTGACGTGCGTATTATGTAAAATGTAATGTAGACACAACAAGCACATATGTTTCCAGTTACTCACTATTACTACTATTATTTTAATTTCAACACGGTTTCTTTCTCTGACTACAAGTAATTTGTATTTCCATACATTCTCCTCCAGAAAATGTTTGAATTTGTGTGGTTAACTTAACAATTCATAAGCTGCGAAATGGAGTTCTTTAAGCGGAATCTAACTGAATGTATTTTACTGATTACAAATAATTATGAAATAAATTAACCATTGCATTTCGTGAATATTCTTACTACTCAGTGATTGCGAGATCTGAAAATATTTTCAGGTACCTGAATAGAATTTTTATTAAGGTATATCAACCATAAACAACATAGTAAATGGCATAGGTGTAAACAGATTAAGTTACGTTGGCCTTTGAAAATGAAGGTATTGTGTTGAAATTTCAGTGTGAATATACACACGGAGATGTAGGAAAGTTCATCTGACGAATCCAAAATTTAATTCTAACCAATAATATAGGTTCGATACAGACTGGATGAATCCAATATTTTTTATTGGATTTTTATTTACCTGTCCAAATATTAGTCCTTATCAATTGATAATATAATGCAAGGTATTCAATGTGAATATTCTCACATCATTCGACTCCATATAATCCAAAGTCAAAGACTGACGTTACCACACGTTAAATGGAATCCTACTGACTGCCTCCAAGACTATGTTAACCGCTTGACAGCGGTCACTGTCATGTCTTGTCTAGTTCTTGACGATGATGATAATGATGTTATACGTTCTTATGTCACTTATTCTTTAAAAAGCATACTGTGTGTTGAGTAGAACTTAACACTTCATGAGTAACTTCTCTTTTTGACAATAAAAAGAGTCTTTAAATAGTAAGCAACAAAAATGCAATGTAAAATTTGGATTGTGTCGAGCCGTGGAATCCAGGATATGTGGTTCGTTCTTTTAGGGACTGGCAAGCTTCGTGTCCTGGATTGCGGTGCCTATCACTTCAGGCGTCAACTTACCATTCAGTAAGCTACTGACTACAAAAAGCCAATGACTAGTTTGATGGGTGTGATGGTCTTAGTGAGTATTTGTAATTTCTCGTTGTTATCACTCAGGATTTCAACTGGTCAATCTCTATTGATATATGTGTACCGTTAACCGAATGCCTGGATGTTGAATACGACAAATGTGAGTGCTTAATCCGATTGTCATTTATAATCCGTTTCAACTCAAACTTGTGACTAAATTGAAATATTGAGGTAATCTATTCAGAATGCACATATCCCAACAGAGTTCGGTGAATCGTATCAACACTCACTTATAATAATATAAGTTGGTCAACAGACTATAAGAAATCGCATAATCATAAAAGGTTTTCGTTGTTTAGCATTTTAATTGCAGACTAAGTTAGTTGGTGAATCCAATGTTATACAATTCCATGTTTTATATTTCATTTCCCTAAAAATCAGATTAGTATACTAAAGGAGACGATTTTCATAGCTACATCACAATATGCATACAAAGATCTTGTTAACTAAGCCAAGTTAATCATTTTGCTACGGTCAATGAATGACCAGACAAAACATAACCACGATGAATATATCCACTGAGAAAAATCTAGAATATCATTCTTAGAAAATCAAAAGCCAAATTCCACTTCGGTCGGTCGACATAACATTGAACAAACTATGTGACTAATATCGACATAGAACACGTTCGTGAATTATGGAGCCCTGTGAATCAACAGTTAACAATGGAGAATGATCATTGTCTAAGCTAGATAACCAGTATGAACCTCATGCTTTCAGCAAACAATTACTTAGATATGTAAATGATTTCGAATAAGCCATTAGTAGTCGACCAAAGAGATCACTACACGTGTATCATTTTTCCATTTCCAACAATCCCAACTTGTTATTACTTAAAATTAAATTCGATTATTTTGTATTTCGCAACTCATGCTACTTAGAAGTAGTGTCAAACAGGTTTCAAAATTGACATGTCAGGATTTCTTATAAGAAATGAAAATATTATTCGTATGTAGATAATGTTTATTTCCTCAAAGTGTAAGTAGGAATACGTTGTTTGAAGGAAAGTTGGAGATTAATTTTGAAAACTAATAAAGGGATAGTTTATTTTAACCATTTAATAGACAAAATACCACAAATTCTCTTCTTGTTCCTCTAACCAAAAGTTGGGAACGAACCAAATAAGATCTAATTGTGAATGAATGTGTTATTTAGTTTGTTGATAATGAACGTAGTTAGAAACTTGGCATGTTAGTTTCTGAACTGTTTGATGTAGCACTGTAAACTAATTATTAGATATTTGAATTTCATGGACTGACATATTGAAGCGGTTTGTTTCATTGTACGGACATGGATGGAGTCATTTTCCAGACCATTTCAATTAATAATGGAAAAAGTGCTCATATGTACAGGTCCAACAATTCAAATACACGAATAAAGGTTATGTATATATATTATGAAAATACTTTGTAGCTTCCTACAACAAGCTTTCTTTTCTCCTGCCTATTGCCTTCTTACTTTGGGAGTTATTATTTTGTAAACTACTTTAAATTTCACTACTTCTACATTTCATATCTTCCCAACAGTCTAATCTTTCTGAATGATTTCACAATAATTTACAATGAATCCATGTAAATAAAGCAAAGAACAATAATTTATGCAGAATACGATAACTTAATTATATTTTCTCACCTCATCTACACATTTGGTAATCATTCTGGTTAGTTCAGAATTCTGATAAATATTGGTGAACTGTTTCGAGCACATTCACAGTAAAACCAAGAAATAAAGATCAATTTCAGGTTGAAGATATGGTTGTATTTGCAGAGGAACACTGATTGATGAAACATTTAATTGAGTGAGTACATCCACTCACTTTTGAAAACGAGTTTCAGACGACATTAATGTTCGCGTATATAAGGGACGTGAGGTTTGTACATACTCATAGGAGAAATAACTATTAATTTCTTTATGGATCAGGGTTGAAATAGTTAGCCTGCTAGTAAAGTTACAATAGAATCAAATTATAAAATTTTCACTTTAAACATTTATTAATTGATGTATGACAAAGAGCATTCCTTGAAGTCATGCTAATTTTGAAGAGGCATAGTTAAATTACTTTTTATTCCTCATGTTATGCTATTTAACACTACAAAGTAGTACATGCACTACACAGTGATCTAAATTCTTTTACTTATATTAACATTTATTACTTTCAACGTTTACCTTTTCCGTTAAAGCACAATCGAAAGATTTTCTTCCAAGCGATCTGACTTTTTCATACATCTGGTTCCAATAATGATTTTTAGAGAAACAAGGATGTCAAGATTTGCAGAACAAAATGAATTTATTTTGTTTTCAGGTTTCTTCAGGGTACAAGAAACCTAGTTATTAGGAGAAATACATTTAGAAGTAAGCATTTTACATCCTACAATTTTTGAAACTAGACAAAAGAAAATAATCTTTTAAGTCTGAAACGGTTATTGGGAACAGCTTCTACAAAGAAAAATTAAATAAGCTGATCTATATTTGTGAATTAGTTTGAAGGCTTTTGTGTTGTTCACTATCTATTGAGTATCTAGTAATTATGATTGTGAATTTTCTTCTCCACGTATAGATTTCAAGTAATATGCTTAGAAAACATTTTTCTTAGTTATTTAAATATAAACTGTCTCACAAGTTCATATTAATTCATGTATTCAACCAGTGGATGACTTCAGAAGTATATTGATCTACTTTCTGTTTGGTATTCTAGAATTATTAAATAACAGACTTTCATTTACTTTTAGTACTCATCTTTGGCATTTTTATTTATTATTTTCCTGTTCAAGATACACCATACAACTTAACTCTCATAGAATTTTGATTTTACTATAAATTTTAGCGCTATAACTCATAGAAAGTTACTTAATGATCTTGTATTCATAAACTTATGCTTGTGTCAATAACCACATTTTTATGTATAAAAACTGAAAAGTGCATTTGGACGTAATATGTGAATATTATTAACTACTTTTGTTTATATTATTGAACACTTATAAAAAAGAAATAATGACACTAAACTTAGATTCCAGCTATCAAATAACCCGATTACTCGTTCAAATTACAAGTATACTCATAATTTATTTATTATTCTTCCATGAACAGTCGTCTCATAAATCACCCATGTTTTACCATGAAGATTACTGGTTGAATGGAAATTTATTAGTTCTTTATCATCCTCAACTTTAAAAATACGGTTTATCTAGGGAAATGAATACTTAGGTTTTCAAACAGTTTCATTTTAGAACTAAGGAACTGTTTTGAGTAATTTTCGAAGTTGATCAAATAATTTCATTTTAAACTAGGACCATTCATGAACCGATTTGTACCGTTTATTTTGAATATATCCAACTGGTTGTACATAAAAGTAGGAGAAAATATTGGTTTCGATAGGTCAGTATATTTTTTCGTAGTTGAAATTAGATAGTGATGTTATTTTACTTAACTAATTGGATATGATATATAAGAGGTGCAATTGGTTTTGATGCTTGACCTTATTACCTAAAAATCACCTCTACGTATTTATTAAAGTAACCAACTCTGTGGAAAGTGGTCTATAAGTGCCGCATTTTAGAACACGACCATTATTTTTAACTCAACATAAACAACCTAGGGCTGCTTATTCTTCGCGATATTTCGTCTTCTTACTAAAACTACAGTTCAATGGGGATGAAGCTGACGGTACTCTCCAATACTCGTAAATCATCAATACTCCAATATACAGTTGTCAACTTACTAAAAGAAATTTAGCCATCCTAACAGTTTTGAGTACTGAACATCTTTCCTCGTATTTATTACAGTTGTTTTGCAACCTTATCCCTATCTCATCATAAAAGTGCTGACATTATATATAGCCTGATACGTCCGATAATATCCCTAATATTCACATAAAGACCATGTAATACAGGCCATAGTAGATTACTGAGATGCATGATTATTCATAAATTCAACGTAATTAAATAAGTGTGACAAAAAAAGAAATCTCTTCTTTAAATAAAGACTACAATGTGAACAAATACACATCCCATCAAATATACGGTATGATTTATGCGAACTTCATTTAGATGCTTCACAAGGTATCGGAACTGACTTCTGCAAACTGGACCTTTGCGTCCAAAAGGGATTTTTACAACACCCCCCTATCCTGGTCATCAAAATAGGCTACACCAGGACGGGTTGAAACAAAACTTCTACTTTATATCAGCCTTCTAACTACACTTTGAGATGAAAATTCATTCAAAAGTGCTAATATCCAGTAGATGCTTAAAAATTTGCTAGTGACTGATAACATCTGATAAACATCCAGTATCCCCTCGACAAAAGAGCAATTGAAAGTCAAACACATATAATAAATAGATCCTAGTTTTATTACTAATATACGTGCTGTCTTACACAGATCGATCCCAAATGATCAATGTGATGCTTCAGCTCTTACAATCCATATTGAGGATAAAAGGCGACCATGTTTCGTAACTCGCGTGATATCGAGACAAAATGGTCTGTTCGAGAGAGCCTATAACCCCTCGAGTACTACACTTTAAAATGCCTATCTTAGCGAATACACAGAATTCTTTGATTGATAGGCTTTGATTAGTGCTAAGAACTAAGTATCATATATTTTTTTCACAAAACCTGGTCATGCAAAAAATAATGTTAACATGACGATGAGCATTAGTTTCTCATATTCCAACAAAGCACTGTTTAGGACTAAATTTTGAACGAAGTATAAGTAACGTGAGTTTATGGATACGCTTCGCTAATTACCCCAAACGAAAAAACACAAAACCGAGGTTCAAGACTTTTGGTTTAAAAATAGCACCTATTACTTACCGAAAAGGAAAACAAGAAATAAAGAAAGAAGCTAGGAATGGATTATTTTACATCAATTTATGCAACTCGTGATGAAAACTTGTAAAATTACTTCATATTTTAAAACAAACAAAAAGTAGGAACATAAGAGAGAAACGAAAATCAGAATAAGAGAAACTAAACATGATAAAGCAAACAAAACAAGCTGGAACTGATGAAGTAAATAACAATTTCATATTAGTACAAAAGGATTTTAGGTGTTTGGACACACTCATCCAAGTAGAAAAGGAAATAAACTAGTAGATACGGAATCACAGTAATGAGAAACAACCAGAATTAAATGGTATGCAAAGATGATATTATATTGCAAATGAGTTCAGTGAAAAGTGACACATGCATACACAGCTATTTAACAGCAACGTTAAGAATAAAACAAACAATGAATATAAAGTCGAACCATATTAGACTTATTTTACAAAAAGAAACAATGAGATATCAACAATTAAAACAAAATACAAGAAATCATGAGTGGGTTTCAACTAGCTAACTCATTAGCTGATGAATGAATACTACTTTCAGGTGACTTCTTTAAGTTACTATTAGTGTTTATATCGTTAAGGACAGATAACTCAGATGTTGACTTGATGGATTCAGACGACTGATAGGCATGATCGAGACTTTTTAGATCAGAATCATTATGTTCAGACATTCCGCTTGTATCATCATGTTGTAATTGGTCGTAATAATTTTTTAAACGAACATGCCATGCAATACTTGATACAGCTGAAACAGATTTGAATTGATGTACAACATTCCGTGGGATAAAATAGATATCATTATCACGAAGAGGCAGGCGAACATAACGAAAGCCTTCGGAATGTAGCTGATTAAGCTCACCATCATCCGCCCAAAATGACCCACACTGTTAAGATAAATTGATTAGGTAAACATCAGGATTACTGAGAAAACTAATTTATTAAATAATGTTGGAATTTCCCCGATTGCTTTTAAAATAAATCATAATTATATGAAAAGCCATTAGAAAATTAAGCATGAACCGATGGTTATATTGTATTATTCTGAAATTTATTGAAATCTGAATCGACGTTAATTGATCATCACTTGAAGTTTAACCCAAGTCTAGTCACATTCCTCAGAATTAACTAGATTTACTGGTCTAGCACAAGAAAATAATTCCCAGTGATAACTGAGTACTTTAAACTGATTCTAGAAATATTGATAACAAAGATAAGATTGTGCTATATTATTAGTTGATTGTGGTTGAATTCAACCGAACAAGTTTTACCGTGTGACAAATACATTAAATGGGACTAGGCATCAAATACTTCAATGTTTAATGTCTTATCAGAGAGTAGCCTGTAAGGAACCATGGATAAACGCTTTGCATTCACTAGGACTTGTCGTCTTGAAGAGGTTCGTCCATTCAGAGGTTGAAATTGATGTCATTTAGCATCAAAATCAAAGATGATTACTTAAGGTCATCCGAATAGACTAGATTCAATCTGTTTGAGTTTTCTGGTTTATGAATATTTCCTGACAATAGATAATACGACAAACGTGAATCATAAATTCAGAGGTTACTGCCAAATACATAAAACTATTTAACGACTTACTGGTTCTTGTGGATAATCGACGGAAACTATGAGTCATTCTAAATGAATTAGTACCAACACTGATTTAAGCTTGTGCCAAACAAATAGGGGAAAGTGTATAGTAGCTTGACAGCATCACAACACGGCAAGAACGACATCGTTAATAATGTGACACGTATTCTCTTAAAACTGTCTACATTATCATTTTCGAGTGTGCTCTTTAGTAACTGTTGAAGTGTATACCTCACAAGAATCTTTTCACTTCAAGACTATTCTTCATTCAGAACATTAAATAGGTATATTTTGTATTCTTTAGTAAATAAATATTTCATTATTCAACTTTTATTCGCTCATGTGAACTCCGTGGATTATACGGAATTATTGGATATGAATTCAATAACTAAAACTCCGATTGATTTTGTTGTTGCATGAGAAATACGTATTTACGCAGTCTTACTTTCTTCACCAGCGAACTTAGTTATGAAGTCACTCCTATCCTAAAAATTAGTGATCCATTTAGGAAAAGCAGAAACCGGGGTGTAATGTAATAATTAATTGGTTTGTTATATAAAATATAAAAAAAACAAACCTGGCTTGCGGGAGGTTCCATAATATCTAGGCGTAATCGTTCAATCAGATCAACATAATGACGTGGATCAAATACAACCACATCTTTGACTATTCTAGCAGGTTGGTTTAGTTTGTATGCGTATGGATTTGTGTTAGAACTTAAATCACCGTTAGCATCCTCAAAATGAAGGGGATAGGAAGATGAATAGGGCAATTCTGATTCCTCTCCAGGTCGATGGGGATACACTGCTTTTAGTAAACCGACAGCTGCTGTAGTATGACGAGATAGCCCATCGTCTGCGTGGTCAGCATGGCAATTAGTTCTGTCATGAACCGCTATCTGACGCCCACCAAGTGCGCGGCGACCAATAACCACGTCTGTAATACAACCATTGATAACACTGCCAAATAAACAAAATCCGACACAAGTTTATGAAGTGACATTCGAGTTGATCATATTTAAATAGATGAGATACTTTTTGAAACCCTAAACACTCATGACCAAACACTTTCAGCTGACGTCTGTTTTTTACATCCACTTAATTGTAGAAACGTTGATAGTTAATCACACATCTTTCTCATAGATTCTATTTAACTTATATAAAGTCAGTCAGTTATCTACAAATTAGGACTAGGAACATATATTCATCGGTCCAGGTTGTCATACTTCATTAGCACAACTAGACGAACACCAAATTCATAGAAGCAGTTACCGTAATGGTAGTTAAAAAAGGATTTCATATAAGGATATGATACAAAGAAAAGGAATTAGTTCGTAAAAGGTAATGAAGTAATTTTAATCTCACAGTTCAAGGGAAGACAAGGAGTGTATAAACCTACGTCATTGTGACCGATCCTGAGCCATGTCACCCAGAGTATTCAACCACTGATTACGACAGTCACATGGACCCCAGCACCGGGAGTCCTGTAAAAACAAAATTACCGAATTAGAAACAGAACGAGATGAAGGTAACCGAGAGGAATTTTCGCGATATTAAGATTGCTGAGAGTAACCAATAATGTTCAACTACAGTGAATGCTGTTATCTCTCCCGAAGTTAGTATTGGTTATTATTGATCGCTTGAAAATTTAATAGGCTACTGTAGAGTCAAACAATCACTTTTGAAATTCATCCCAAAGATCTTATCAGTATGGTGACAAAATTGAGTTCTCAGCTACATAAACATTACCTCGAGACGATAATATATGGCAAGGTTGTCCGATCCCCTTGCCTTTAAACATGAAACCTAGAGGGATAAGGTTGTCCAACTTGTTTGAGTCTAATACCTAAGAGAGCGGCAACGCAATCCATAATTCTTAAAATACCACTGGTAAGCGTTCAGAATTTTTACATATACTGGGACCTTATGAACGAGGCAAAACTAGTGAATGTAATGAAAGTATGTTTCTCCACTAAGTAGTAAATGTACATTCGCGGATCAAATTCAGACTGTGTATTTAAATTAACTGCGAAGAATTATGTGTTTTCAAACCTTTAAAACTGCAAATATGAAAGCTTTTTCTGCGAGGTGAAGATTGGTCAGTCACCTGGAACTAATCAGCGACTGAAAACTAGCCACATGAACTAAAAGCCATAATTTACTATCACAGCATCCCAAATAATTGGTAATCACTATGTTTGCATGGCTAATTTACTAATGTATACATACACATATGTACAAAAATATTTCAGGACAAATACTCACCGTCTCCTGCCACGCATGGTAGTTGGGAATAAAGGGATAGTTTGTTCTCCATGACGAGACCACAGAATAGGTCCATCGTTACTTTCTCGAGGGTCCATCCCACTTAAACTTGATAAGACACCCCATGGTGTTACAAGCTTTAAGAATGGGTCTTTTTCAATCATCTCAATGAGACTCTTGTCAAAAAAACCACGTTCCTCACCTTTAACACCAACAATACTCAATGCATGCAGTGGCCCAAATCGATAGATGCCGTTTGCGTAAGTTTTCTGAACGTTTTTTACATACTGTGAAAGAGATAAGGTTTCTGTTGCGTTTTTCTGTTCCAGGGGATTTGTCGAGACATTGAGATTAGGATAGGCAGATGACAAATATGACAACAGTTCCGGCATCCTTCTCGCAGCCCCATGGACAACACCTATACAGTAATGGGAAAAAGGAACACGGATGCCTCTTTTTCTTCTTTCGGTAAATAATATCTTGAAATATTTTCGAGCCAACAAAGCTAACTCATCCGCCGTAAGGTGAGCTAACTCATCAGCATAAGAATGCAAAGCATAACCACCACCATTTTCGTAATGCTCAACGTGGATCATATCGCATAAATGGCGTTTTGGAGAACGAGGTACTTTGAGATTACTTGAAAGACGAATGATGTGCGCCAAAGGATCGTGGCGATTGGACGAAGTTACGATTGCATGACATGAACTATTGCTACTAGAGACATTATCTAACCCTGTCCCGAGACGTTTCCTGTTTTTTATTTTCTCCTTCGACTTGTTAGTAGACTCCCGATGTGATGCCAACTTTTGTGTCTTCATTTCAGCATACTACAATCTACGCGCCGATAGCGTAATCTTTAGTTGCCCGCATCCTGAAATTGACATGTTCTATCCAATATTGTCATGACGATCTAGTAGAAATCAGTGATTTCTTCACACTTGCGCCTTTTGGATCACCAAAACATTTATACATCTTTTTTAATGTACTGAAAAGTTTGGTTGCCTTTGTAACACTAAGATATTTGCAGAGTATATCATAATTTTGTTGCTCTTATGAAGAGACGTTGTAGTGACCTAACCGTAACCAAAATAAGAATAGTTCATATCATCGTTGGGTTGAATCAGAGAGGTAGGTAGTTAGATCACAATTTTGCTGATCAATCTGGCAATGTGTATAGCTAGCATTCCTCTAGGTTCTCATATCCCTTGTAGGGCCAGTGAAATTCCACTGAGCCCTAGTCGTTGAATATCGAACAAAATCATCAATCCTCGTCAATGTCAAGGAAAACCAACGCGCATCAGTTAATCGTACGCCATGGACTGGCCCATGCGGCAGTGGTCTTACCTTAGCTTGTGTCTACTTTAACTAATATATTTCTGTAATAACGTCCTGTGTTGTACAGTCTTCAAAGCATCTATAGTACCTTGATACGTCAATGGGGTAATCTATGTAAGGTGCAGACCGCGAAGTGTGACTTCGACGTTAGCTAGTTTGTCACACCACTCACGTCTAATTCGAGTAAGCCTTCAATCATTTCGACGTAGATCATCCACGCTGGTGATCTACACCCTAATCTGTAACTGATGGTGGTAGATAATTGACTCATTTGGGTTAATATGGATCCCCCATACCTCCAGTAACTAGTTTCATCTTCAGTATTTAAATGCACTACTTTGGCTCATCTATCTGGGATATAGTTTATCTACCTGAACATAGTATTCAGCCATAAACGTCCCAGAAAGTCAACATCGTTTAATGTAACTATGTTCGCTGGATAAAAGTTTTCACATTTTTTTAACCAGCTGTACCTAGAGTAAATGATATTCAAATATTTTTATAATCATCTTTTCCAGAATAAAAGACACATATACTTCCATTTCCTGTCATGAAGAAAAGTTTGATAACCATGAGCTTTTTCAGATAACAGTTGTTCATTAATAAGCGGTAATTTATTCTGTGCGATCACGTTCGGTCGTTCAATATCCTTTCAAAGTGGTTCAGAAACGTCTATAAATATTCACTGCTTACTAGTAATCTGAGACTTCTCCCAACAGTTGTTTTAATGCATCCATACTACAATTTGATGACCCGGTTTAGGAGAGACCGTAAATTGTAGTCTGTATGGAGTCTGTATTGAGTGAAACTGTCGAAACTGTATTTACTTGTCACCCTAGAAAAATTAGAGGACTTCAAGACGTTTACTGTGCTTGTTTATCAAACAGTGCCTAGCACAATTGGAACTGAGTTAAACATAAAAACCTTTCACCATCCAGTGGCGAATATTAAGAAATGTAACCCACACACAAAATAAGCAGATAAATAAATAATGTTTTGATTTCAATAGTAGGTTATCAGGTAGCTCTAAGCTTTCTAAATTGGATTGCCATACAAACAACGCAGCATGGCCCAGTTCATTTCTTGTAATTAGTTAATTCTCGTTATTCATCGTTGACCCCAACGACATTCGGTGAACTTTCCAATTTTTACTTATCTATCATGCAAAGTAGGAAAGGTTTGATATGATAATTCATTTAAACAGGGTTCAGCAATTGTCCAATAGCCCTAAAGAATGATTGACTTCAGTTTTTTATCCTAATTTCTACTAATGTGTTTTATGTTACAGTGAGAACCTCTGGATTCTGAATTGTTATCACTTCCTCTCCTCGTAATACCTCCTCAGTGTGAGTGAAATGAATTATTATCTGAAATTTGAGTCGTTCAAATGTGGATTGCTCCGAAGTAAACACGGGGAAGTAAATTAGCATAATGCCTTCAACAATACGATAGTTCACATAACCTATACGGGCGAATGTAAAAGATGGGTTGTTAGCTTCTGAACAAGGTGATGGTAGCACCACCATAATCTAAAACACAGGTGAAGCAAATTTATCAAATAAGAAACATCTATCCAACAGTCTTCGTGCTGTTGGTTGGCCTCCTATTGTCCAAAATCACCAAAAAACTATTGTCCGACCCAAATTTGTCATCCATCACAAAAGAAGTGTGGATTTTTTGAGGTATGCTCAGACCCCACACCTCCTCAAAATATTACCAACACTCCGTGATCATGAGTTTAGTCAAAAACGACCATAGTGTCAATGGTCTGTCAACATGCAACAGTAAGTTAAATAATGAGAGATACATCTTTGAACAGGATGAAATAACAAAGAAAGACTGAAGAACACAAAGTGTATTTAACGAGAAACCTGAATAAATGTTATAATACAAGATAAGAAGATGGAACAAATAAACGATAAAAATATCCAAAGAAATGCTCTGAAGGGACTTTCATTGTTTTCTTTCCGTCACATCCACAAAGCTGGCTCCCCATTCTGTGTTTGTCGTAATTCGAACATCGTCCTCCACTCGTTTTAAGTGTTAAGACTCATAAATGATGAGATAAAACTCAATAGATGACAGATGTCAACTCTTATAGAGCCAAAACAAAGTGGAATATGAACTTTTATGGTCTGAAAATATTAAAGTTTGACAAAGCTTTTGTCTGTAAAAGTTTTATAATCCAGTCTAATCAAAAGTCAAGAATCAAGGAGCTCGATGATGTTTCTATAAAATAGTCAGTGTGTTGAAAATTGAGTGAACTAATCCGGCTAATTGTTGAAGGTGATGCTTAGCACGACGTACTTACTAATGATCTCGCGAGAATGTGTTACTGAGCACCTTCACCTATTGTAAAACTAATGAGGTTAGCATTTATGTCGAAGACATACAGAGCTATTTTGTCTGGGGATTTAGTTACCACTGAAACTTAATAAAAATAAACTCATGGATTCACGTTGTTAGTAGAACAAACTTTTGATAGCATAAAATTTGTGCCCTTAATTAGTTGACGGATCTGCAGAAAATGTGTCTGTTGTTGAGTCCCTTGAATTCACGAAGGCTAGATGAAAATATTGACTGCTGTTGACTCTCAACAACAAGACGAGAGTCAGTCAGTTCATACTGATTTGTCAAAACAGTAATCAGATTGGACCTAGCCAACTAAGTTGTGCGCCAGTTGCAATGTTTGCGTTACGTAGGTATCTGCGTAATTACTTTGGCAATCGTTACTGTATGTATTATCGACAATGCTCGCAAAAGTAAGCAAACGTACTTTTTAATAATCTACAGAGCGAAAACTGGCATAGTGCTACTAAACATGGGTGGTCCGGAAACTACAAAGGAAGTACAAAATTTTTTAACACGTCTATTCTCTGACAAAGAAATTATTCGTATGCCGTTCCAAGAGTATTTGAGAATATTTTGTTACAATCTAGTCTCTTAGCTCGTTTTGTAGCATGGAAAAGATCACCCAAGATCGAGGAACAGTATTCTCAAATTGGTGGTGGGTCTCCAATTCTTTATTGGACGAAAGTTCAAGGTGAAATGATGATAAAACACTTAGACGCTATTAGCCCAGAAACAGGTAGAGCAAAGTTTGCAACCTTTTACTTCTTTAATTAGCCCCTCATAGATTCTACGTTGCATTTCGTTATGTTCATCCTCTTGTGGAATCTTGTGTTAATGAAATGGAAAGGTATTTTTACTTGACTTATTTTAATTCACTGTAGAGACGGTGTAGAGCGCGTTGTTGCTTTTAGTCAGTATCCACAGTACAGCTGTGCGACTTCAGGAAGCAGTTTTAATGCCATTGCTCGTCATTACGAAAGTGAAGAAAAAATTTTCAATGGAGTGGAAAGTATTGAGCTTCCTTCTGTACAGAACAATAGACCTGGACCGATCTGGTCCTTTATTGACAGATGGCCTGTCTTCCCCCCGTTAATTAACAGTTTCGCCAATAAAATTCTGGAAGAGCTCCAGAGTATTAATGATGAAACAGAGCGTGCGAATACCGTCCTTATTTTCAGTGCACATTCGATTCCACTATCTGTCGTTAATCGTGGTGATCCTTATCCTCAGGTTGGTTTGAGAAATTTATGATGTATAGACGCTTAGCATTGTATACTCACTAAACAGTAAAAGACTCCACCACTTTGACGTAATTATCTTATTTGTCGCGTACTTCGTTCAAAACTTATTAAAATAAGCCCACACAACTTGGAATATTTTGCTTACAGTATGAAGATTTGCAGTCATCTGACCTATCACTGTTCAATTCCTTTTTAACTTATGGATCATATTATAAAATTAGTTTCTGCTTTAGGTTAGATCATGAAGCGTTAACTGTTATACGCGTAAAAACATCCAGTTGAGTTACACAAACATACAGTAAAAATTTTCCCATTTTCAAACATCGAGGGGAACTTTAAATTGATCTGAAGTCTTGGAATTCTTTTAACATCTATAATTTGCATCTACTTGCAGCCTTAACTCTTATCAAATTTACTATATGGAGCCAACGGACGATTAAAATCCGAAACCGCCTTTTAAGCCTCATGTTTAAATCAACCATGACTACTAGGCTAAAGGTCTTAAAACACCTAATAACCACGTAGCCCATATTTTTTTTGAAAAACTATAACATATTGGTGTGTTTCTAGGATCTAATTGGGTTTTGGGAGCATGGTAGCATCAGCACCTCTCACGTAAAGTGTCTTAAAGCCGAGTATTTAAACTCGTACTTAATGAGTGAGTCATAACAAAGTAATTGCTGTTTATCTGTTTAATCCAACCATTTTTATAACTACCTACATAGCTCTCTAGATTTATGTCACTAAGTCGGTAAAACTTGTGAGCTTTTGCAAGTTGAAAAGTCGAATTGGCAATGACATCCCTTTGTTTGATTCTAGTATTTTGTTCAGCTAAGTGAAACTTGAAGAGCCCATATCTATATCTATTTAATGTGGTTGATCTCAGAATATTACGTGTTTTTGGATTTCCTTTGTTAACTAATTCCAGGAAGTAGGTGCCACCGTTCACGCAATCATGAAACAACTCAATTTTTCGTGGCCTTATCGTCTTACTTGGCAATCTAAAGTTGGTCCAGCTGCTTGGTTAGGTCCATCAACAGCAGACACCCTATATGGGTTGAGTCGTTTGGGATATCGACATGCACTCCTAATTCCTGTTGCATTCACTCTAGATCATATTGAAACTCTTTATGAAATGGACGTAGAATATTGCGCTGAAATAGCAGCTAAAGCCGGTATGGTTTCTGTACGCAGATCACAATCACTGAATGGTGACCCTGCATTCAGTCAAGTAAGTGGTATTATTTAGTGTTCGAATAATAAATTGACAGTTGTCGTTTTTTCAGTTTCATCTTGTAAAGGTCAAAGTGGATGAGAAGGTACCCCCAGAGTCCAATGTAATGTAAACTTTTTATAAGCTTCGATTAACGTAAAGAATATAACCATTCATAAATGGATGGATTGTATAATTTCTACGAATTATTTGTTTGAGTCACTACATAATAACTAACGTGTGTAATAATAAAATTATTGTCGTCCATCTCCAGTAGCAGTTGATTACAGCATTTAGAATGTTTTGTATTGTTGCACATATATATTTGGTGCCCCCTTGTACCAATATTTATGTGTTCAAATAAATAAATAGTTGCAACAACATAAGTTCTTATCTCACCTTAACTCTGGCAGAAAGAACACAGAGATTATCTAGACGTTGATTAACATAAATAGTTTTGTCTTCCTATGGAGAAAAATACAGTATAATTAACATTTCTAAGTGAAGAAAGGTAAATTGCACTCATACATTCATCTAAACCAAATTAAACCAACTCCATCCGTTATATCTCGACAACCGAAAGTGTATACGTGGTTGTTAAAAATATAACAATTTATGTGAAGCTTTTTGTGAGAAAACTCTGGGTTATTATATGGAATTATGGTGGTATCACTGAAATATCTTGCTTTGAACAATTTTATGAGCTACTGTAAAGGTTGTCTCTGTATAAGCTTTATTTCGCAGCTTCGGTGAGAACAGCGCTATTTACTAGATTGCAAATATCCAGTTATCAGTTCGAAAATCGGACATGTATCTCTTATGTTTCACTTTTCCTCACAGAAAAGTAATGAAATGTCTTGTTTCTTTAAAATAAAGAAGGTAAAACATTGCTTTTCTCTACGATATTCACATTCTAAAACTCTCAGTTTACTTCCGACTTCAGAATTTGGAATGGGATTATGTTATGGGGTTTTCATCTACTTTTGTTTTTGGATCCTGTTTCATTTTTAATGTGTTCACATAACTAAATATTAAGCACTCTGTTGCCATAGTCATGTGTTTGTAGGAATTAAATACTAATTTTATCTAAGATAATTTTTGTATTTCAGGGTTTAGCCGAATTAGTCCTAGATCACCTTCGTCGGGGTGATCCATGCTCAAAACAGTTCATGCTTCGCTGTCCAATGTGTACTAACCCATCTTGTGAACGTACCAGGAAGTTTATCATGGCCCAAAAAGAACGAGTACATGACTGGACAACTCTGCACTTGCCGAACAGTGAGCGTGTACACTTATGTAGATATATCTAAAGACTAAAACTATTTTTAGTTGTTTCTAAATAAAAATTTTCTGTTTCGAATCTCTTTTGATTCTTGGCTACTACTTTTAATAATTAGGATCCTAGTAACTATTCATTTTACATGAACTATGCTCCTCATACGACTGTCACATTTCAAAGATAAAGAATTGTAGATAAAATTTCTCAGTCCACAGTCTAATTCTTTTCTAAAAAACCAACTATATTTCGTTTGTATTCTTGTGATCTAATGAATTGGTGTTTTTCATTGACCCCGCGATCTGTACACTTTCATCCATCGTTGTTTTAGACTATTAGGAATATAAGGTCTTCTTTTTTCAACCCAAAAATATGTTTATTGATATCTAAATCGTTTAGGTTTTGGAATGCATTTCATCCTGCCCACTTTTCTATGAGGTTCCGTGCCATGCAAATCGCTCACACAATATACAAAAATGTAATTGGCTGTAAAATCCCATTTATTGTGCGCCATATCTTGGAATGCTTATTGTATCAGGTTTTTATTATCCAGAAAAGTAAGAAGTCTCATAGGTCGTTGTATGTTGAAACCCTCTATCCAAATTAAGTCACACAGGCATTGTTTTTTTTTTTGAGAAAAAAAGCGTTGGTAGAATAGTGGCTAAGAATTGCTTACCATGCGCTTCATGTATGCTGATACGAGGTAGTGCAATTATGTGTTCTAAGTGGAGAAATTAAGTGGCTCAGTGTGTTGGTTCAGATCACCACTGTTATATTTCCCTCTTACGGTTATAACCCAGCTATTCCTATTGCTTAGTATTCTTGGACACTAATTCACTCGACAAGTCCCCAAATCAGAACACGGTTGAACAGGAAAGAGATTATAATCCAAATAACAAGGTTAGATGGAAGTAAGAAGCACAATAGGAAAACCGTTAGTATATTTATAGTTTTTACATGAGAATATTTCTAGAGTACTCTCCAAGTACCGACTAGCGCTGATTGGACAAGAATTAGCCAATCAGCGTGAACCAAAGCAATCGTGCATTGAGCATGCTTTAATCCAATCTATGTCCCGCTAACAACCACACTCAAAATTATGGATGAAATATTAACATAAAAGTACTATCAATACAAAAATTGGAGCATGTTGACCATTATCATATACTACAGTATCTGATATGTGCAATTTTCTCAATGCCGTCAATAACTAGGTAGTTATAAAGTACTGGCTTCCCTCGACTTACGTTTGATAAGTGACTAATAAATATAAATGACAGGAAACTATAAGTATTCTGGTATCGGTACCTTGTCAGTTCCATGTACTTATTGAGATCAATTAAAATTAGACTGGGATAAACTAGCTGGTCGCGTCATGAAATTGTTATTGGCATGAATCGTGTTTGATGTTTTGAATATTCGAAAATTGCGATAAAATATCAGGAATTGTTAATTCAACATTTTTTTCATGAAGCACCTAAGGTTGACTACACTATATGTTATAACGAGGAATAGATTTCACCCAAACGTTGACGATTCACTGTTGACCAATTCACATTTACAATGTAGTCAGAAGATACACCCTCACAAATCTCTAAAAATCTCCCAGCTCGTGTGGACTCAATGTTAATATCCGAATAATGCTACACTTATGTACAAGATATGAAACAAAGTTTGCACAAATAGGATTTCATTCGCGTCCAGATCATTTGCAGGCCAACTGTCTTTGTGGATCATATAGAACTTTGGGCATGACCTTTATATTTAAGAGTGCGGTTATTATTAAACACGAGAACACTGACAGTATTTACATAAATAATTATTTACTGTTGAATTTTATATTCAAGTTAAAAATGATAGCGATCATAGTAAGTTAACACAATTATCAAGACTGAATTTTTTTGAACAGGTTCTTTTTCATACGGTATTGACTGAAAGCTCATTGAAGCAATGACTTCGTGGGTGTACAGTATTGAGAGGCGCCAAACATAGACTGTTTCCTGTATTTTAATGGTTCTCTTGTCAGTCATAATCAGCGTAGAGCCTGGTACGCATATTCATTAGCTGAAGTTGCTATACCACCATTAGCATAATGAAATGAAATTGACACAATGGATGGCGAAGAACTCAAAACAATGATAATGAAAAAGACTAAGCTTTAAGAACATAATCCAAACAGACAATAAGACGGTATTAATTCACTTGAAACATCCAGCTGACGAGTCCCAAATAGGACTAAACGCGCGTCCTGGATTCCACTGCTAGACACTATCCATCTTTGCTATTAAGACGGTATGTATGAATGAGTGGTCGAACCAGAGATCTAGAGTAAGATAAAATTAAGTGTATCTGAGATATTGTAAATTATTTTAAGTCATGGCTTTGAACCTCACAGTTATTGTATAAAATTCAACCAGATGGTCGTTACCTGTCAACATAAATCAGATCAACAGCCTATGAATTGGTCCCGCATTTTCTTTGGCCTCTTCTAGCTTTCTTCTGACCCACATCTATACCAGTGTTAATTAGACATATGTAATACATCTCCCAAACACCTCAATTAATGAAGAATTACAACCGATTAGTTGTTTTCGCCAAGAATCGTGAGCCTAACTTCAAAGTTCCCTTTTCGGCCGTTCCATGATAGGTTGTCATCAGTTCATGATGAAAATCGCATTTTGTATTCATTTAGATAAGAGATATCCACAACTATGAAATATAGATATCAGTGAATAGTCACTCTTCAACTGGAATCGCTCTCACCTTGTACGGAAATATGTAAGCAATCCACCGACTTAACTAATAAACGTGTAAAAGATATTTTACTGTAATAATGCCCCCAAATGCCCTGGTACGGCCGAGAGTGGGGAGAGTCCGCTCACCCTCTCGAAATGCTCTCACATGGCCACGCGTATATAGCCTCTGCCACGGAAGTCCTACTCACTACCTTCTTGTGGAGGGGGTGTTGATTACGGAAATGAGAGGACGAAAAGCGAATGTCCGGCTCTTTAACCGGATCCCAAACCAATGGTGCACATGGGCTCCAGTATCCTGAAGGAACAAATGGCGTATGAGCCAATCGTTGGTCACCGGCTACCATGGGACTGCATCTCCTTACGATGCTCCACTGCCTTGTGGGTCAGACCTTTAGGTCAAAGGTTCGGGGTGTGGCCCCCTAAGAAAACCACCTGCTTCGGTTTGGGCACCCGGGCAGTATCATAGCTCTCACACATATCAAATGAGATCTGTGTGGCGCATATGTATTTGGTGCCTCCCTGTACCAATATCTATGTGTTAAAATAAATAAATAAAATAACTGTAATAATTAATCAGTTTTTAACGAACATAGAATAGTGAACTATTTAAACTACCTATATGAAAGTACATTCAGCTAACGAGTCCAAAGTAGGACAAAATGCGCATCATGGATTTCACTGCTAGCCACCACTCATCTCTGCTTATATCTACATGAAATTATTAAATTGGATTGTGTGATGTAAAAACCAAACTTGATATAATTATTGTAAACTACTATGATTTATTCAGTCTGAAATGATGTGTACAATAAATGAACAAATTAGACTTTGTCAGTAACAATATTGGAATTATTTCCTAGACCTTTATCGTAGCATGGATGTTATTTGATTAATTTAGCAAAGTAATCCAAAAGAGACTGGAAGGTCATATAAATGATCCTGCATCATATTATTGAATCCAGTAGGAAAATCTTCCAATGCATGCAGTTTACTATTAGGTTTTAACGATTTTATAGTCTCACGACTAAGATATGCAGTTTACTCAAAACAATCACATTCTCCATAGAAGACTTCAGTTGTAGAGCATGGTGCAGGTTGGTTAAAGAGAAGAACAGGTTAAAAATTATGATGGACATCTATTTGCGTTTGAAATATCTTGAAAAGTTTGAAAACAGTTTTTTATAAATCGTGTGAAATTTATATCAAGCTTTTCATGTATATACTAGGAAAAGTGATTCGTAACTCACTATAGTACAATTAAATCAATTATTACTCACGCCTTCTACCCCTGGTGGAGGAGCACAAGCCGACAACCAGCGTTCGACATCCAACCCTGTCCTGGGTAGTCTTCTAGAGTTGCTTTTAATCGTTTTCATGTCTGCTTCGAATTTCGGCTCAGTGTACTTCGGCATTCCTCGTTTCCGTTTCCCTTCAGAATTCCAAGTTAGCGCTTGCCTAGTCATGTAGTTTGACGATTTCCTCAATGCTTGTCATGTCCACTTCCAAAGTATTTTCATAATTTCCTACTCAGCTCGAAGCTGGTTTGTCCTCTTCCACAGTGGGTTGTTGCTGATTGTATCGGGCCAATGGATATTGAGTATCTTGAGTAGACAATTGTTTATAAATACTTGTACTTATTTGATGACGATTGTAGTAGTTCTTCATGTTTCAGCTTCGTACAGTAGGACTGCGTTGACGTTCGTATTGAAGATTATGACTCTGATATTGGTTGACAGTTGTTTTGGGTTCCATATGACATCCAACTGTGGGAGCGCTGTTGTTTCTTTGCAAATCCTTACAGTTACGTCTTCATCGGATCCTCCTTGTTCATCGACAATGCTGACCAGGTACATAATACTTTTGCACCTCTTCCAGGACTTCTCCATCAAGTGTAATTGTGTTGGTGTTCTCCATGTTGCGTTTGAGGATCCTACCTTTTCCCTTGTGTATGTTGGGGCCTAATTCTGAAGACAGAGACTGCTGCTACACTGGCTGTCTTCACTTGCATTTGTCGGTGTGTATGGGATAGAAGTTTTAGGTCATCTGAGAAGTCCAAATCGTCTAGTTGCATCCAAGCTGTCGATTGTATTCTGTGCTTTCTCTCAGATGTGAAGGTCTTCATCATCCAGTCGGCCACCAGAAGAAAGAGAAAGGGGAGAGTAAGTAGCTTTTTCTAACTTCAGTCCTCACTTGGAATGCATCCGCCAGCTATCCTCCATGCACGACTTTGCAGTGTAGTCCGTAGTACGAATTCCGCTTGATACTACTGATCTCGAGTAGATTACAGTGTTTAGGAGGTTTCCATTATGTTCTTCTATCAACACTGTCAAACGCCTTCTCATAGTCAACGGATTTGATGTATAGTGACGAACTCCATTTGTTTCTCAACAGTGATCTGTAGTGTCGCGATTTGGTTTGTAAACGACCGATTCCTACGGAATACAGCCTGTTGATCTCGAAGTTGGGCGTCTACTGAGTCTTTAATTTAGTTCAGCAATACTCTGTTGAAAACTTACCATGGTATCGACAGTATTGTGATTCTTCTGTAGTTCAAATATTTTCTCAGATCTCCTTTCTTTGGTATCTTGATGAGGTGTCCCTTTTTTTCCAGTTCGTCGGCGGCACTTCTTCCTACCAAATCTTCCTGAATAGAAAGTTATTTCTATGTCTGACTTCAGTGCTTCAGCTGGTATATTGTCGGTTCCTGCTGCTTTCTCGCTCTTGATTTGTCTGATGGCCATCCTGATTTCTTTGGACGTTGGTGGAGTGATATCTATAGAAAGGTCTGTGTGTGATGCTTCGATGTCCGGTGGATTTAATGGAGCAGGTCTATTCAAGAGTTTTTCGAAGTGTTCGACCCATCTGTTCCTCTGTGATTGTCTTGCCCTCTTTGTCCTTGACCGGTCACTCTGGTTTACTATATTTCACCGCAAGTTTCTTCGTTGTGTCATATAGCTGTCTAAATCAATTATAATCTATAACCTGATGGTAAATCCAAGAAATGATGCTTATATATCTTATGCATATTCGATTGGCCAATATTGTAAATTTCTCGAAATATAATACAACTGATATAGATTCATCAATCAAATATACCACTTGAATTAATTTTAATAATGAACAGCATCTGTGCGTAAATAATTTTTGACTGTGTTTGAAGTAAACACAACTTAGATGTAACAATAGTTGACTAAGTTAGTGGAATAAATCAAAGTTATATCAAGCTGCATATCAATATGTAGCCTCCATAGAATTATCTTAAAAATAATCCGTAGCAAATTTTATTCTGCTTGAGAAATCAAATCCTATTGCAGTTAAAGTGGGATAAAATTGTAATTGTAATTTGTGAAGTTTATGCAACACTATAAAGTTCTACAAATAACCATCTTGTGGGGACTTTTTCATTTAGCCAGCATAAATCAGTTAACTGATTACATCTAACAGATTTTATCAAATCCCTTTCAAAACACTCCAAACATGCTATTTACGATTTCAATAAGATTTGAGATTACTGATATGAAGGATTTGTATTCATTTAACTGACGTTTTTGTTAAGGAGAATTTGAACCTAAATGTATGTTGTCCTTCGGCACAAGTAGAATGGTATTTTGAACAGACCAACCTCTGCTTTTTCTACACAATAATCTGATTATCAGTTGTGATAAATAACAACATTGCTGAATCTAGAATAAGATATACTAACATGAGCACTCATGAATTCAATGAAGGTAATTCAAACACCTTCATTCACATATACTAACCCTACTCGTGAGTTGTAAATACTTGTAATAGCATTTCCAAGAAAATTACTCACCTTTGAGAAACAATAATGACGTTAGTTAACGTGTAAAAATTCTGACTAGCTAATAAATAACATTTATCAGTGTTTATAATCTCATTTATGTCAGTAAACTCCTTGAATATTTAAATCTACAACTGGAAGTCCCATTGCCGAAAATTACCACTAACAGTATATTTTCATATAACCAGTACGCCTCACACCCACCTACACACAATGTCGTCCCACACTGCATAACACTAACAAGAGTTTAGAAGATTTATTTACAAGCATTAGAAATATTGAGTAAGTCAGAAAGCAAAAATAATGAATACCCGTAAGCTATCATATATATATATATATATATATATATATATATAGAAATGAAAGTTTTCTGCTGGTTTTTGATCACAATAGAGAAAGGTATTTGAATTTTTTATAAAAACAGAGGAAATGTGAAAGCAATACAGAATGAATGAATTAGAGGAGAGAAATAGAAATGCAGTTTGTCCATTCGCTATCAAGGTGGTCTAATTTTCTGCTCCTCTTAACAACTTTTATCATTATAAACATAATATGTACATTTAAGTGGTTATTGATTTATGATAAATTATTATCTTAAACTTTATTAACAGTTCTATGCTGGGAATGATGACTTAAATAACACGGATTGATCTCTTCCAAAAAGGAATGTTTTGATGTGGATTCTATATAGAGATATTTTGTTTTATTCTGTACAACATACAGAACATGTTAAACCACCACAACATAATGATAAGTCATCATCTACACATAAATACACACAAACATGCACGTAGTGAATTATTTGATAAATTATCATTGACTAATTCTTCCATCTACCATAGGTTTCATTTCAATCAAGTTTCCAAGAGAAAGAATTTTGTTACATGCATCAATTTTTCTTCTTATTATTTAAATTTATGATTGGTTTACAAATGCATATTACAGATGTTCATAATAAAATGATAATTAAAGGATTTATTTATAATTTAAGTCAAAGGTTATTACTGTCTATCTGTTGAATTATATTGACGTTGATACTGTTGTTGGTGATGATTATTATCGTAATCATTGAAATGATATTGATTATTATAATTTGTAAGAAATGACTCTTTATTATAAGTAGTATTAATAATATTAGGATTTGTGAAACTACAATTTGTAATAACTCTGTTATAATGAGGATAATTATTTACATTTATACATGATTTCCATTTAGATAACATAATGGATGATAAATTTGATGTATTCAATTGATGATGAATTCCACGAATTATTGATGGTTGTTCATCGAATTTCTGTAAAATAATATTATTAATATTTGTACGATTTGGTGATAAATCAGATGAACTTGATGACCAATGATTTGGTGATTCACTTTCATCGGAGCCCATTATATTTGAATTGGTTATAATATGATTAATATGAGTATTATTATTATTGTTATTATTAAAATTATAATCAATTTTCAATAATGAATCCTTGAGTATTTCAACTTGAACATCATTACTGCTATTATTATTGTTTGTGTTATTAGTAAATGATTCAAAATTGTCTGGTTTATTAAATGTTTGAATAGAATTTAATACAGTGTTATCATTATTGTCATTATTATTAGTATTAGTATTCAACAGAGCAAGAGATGGAGGTGTACGCTTACTATTGGTATTATTACCATTATTATTGTTAGTAGTAGTGGTATCATTAGTAGTAATGAGTTTTGTAGTTGATTCACTCACCAGTGAGTATTGTGATGCTGAAAACGAGTCATATTTATTATTAAACATTAGTGACGATGATGTAGCCACTGTTGTTGTCAACCCATATGTCTCGATAAATGTTGGTGCTGTTGTCATCGTAGTAACCCCAATAGTACTAACAGTTGTCGTTGTTGTTGTCATAATGCAATGAACGCTTCGATTCTTTGGACACTTTTTCTCATTCATGTTTTTCACAGCTGATTTCATCACTGAATAATGCTGAGATGCTGGATTCCCAGTTGGTAGTTTATGAGTAATAGACTCTGTATCATAGGTCAATTGATGCTGACTGTTATTGTTATATAATTTGGAAGTGGGGAAATATGAACAATACGATTGCTCCATTGATGTTACTCTTGACAATGTAGATAGTGTATTTATGTCTGTTGTTTCTGTTGTCAATGTTTTCGAAGTGAATAAATCATGCTTTCTAGTTAATTTGTTTAGATTTCCACTTGTACAATATTCAGTATTTGAATTGGCGGTGTATTCATCTAATAAATTAACGATCTCATAATGTCCACCTAAATAAGCTAAATCTCTCGGTGTACGATCTAAATAATCGGCTAAATTCGAATTAGCTCCAGTTAGCAATAATAAACGACAACTTTTCATAGCACCTTCTCTACATGCCAATGCTAATGGAGTTTCTTCATGTAATGTTTGTGCGTCTACAGTTGCACCAGAATTACATAAACTATGAATGACATCCGATTGATCTGTTACAGCTGCCCAATGTAACGCTGTACGTCCTAAACTATCCGAAGTATTAATATCAAGAAAATTTAGAGTATTCTCTTCGTAGTTAAATTCTACGCCACCGTTAAATGTTGGTGTAGCGATCGCTGCTGGTGGAGATGATGATGATGCTACTGCTCCAGTTGATAATGATGATGATGTAGATTGAATATGAATTAAATCGGTTGATGTTCCAATTATATCATAACTTGTATATTCTTGACCACGTGAAATATTAGTTTTTGTCAATGCACAAACTAATACATTCATTGCATGTAATAGCATATTGAATATGTCTGTGTAATAAACAAATGAAAAAAGGTTTAACAAAAAGACATAACTTAATATCTCGTATTTCATGAATTATATACATTTATATGCAAAAATATTCTTTAAAAAGTCCCTACTCAAGTCTCCATCATTCAGTAACAATGAATTACTTTTTCCTAAAGGGTAATCAAGTCACAGTTAAATAGCACATATCAATAAAGTCCAGTGGTCAAGTTATATTACAATGTTAATAGAAGTCGGTTTATCTATTATAGAGTATAATAATTATCATTAGGCTAATAATTGCACAGATCTGTGTATGGAATTCAATGTGACTTTCGTGAAAGTAGGATATGGAGATGAGCTCTTGACAAATGAGTTTTTCAGTCATGAAATTACATCAACTGGAGAACTAATGAAGGCCAGGAAAACAAGTGAAAACTGTTCTGTTTTAGTTTCGGGCCGTTGAACAATGCGCGATCATGAATATACGCATAGAATCACATTCAAAACCATTACATTTTGGAGCGCACTAAGTAAACAATCAATGATCCGAAATTGTAATTTTACTCATTTTGTGATACAGCCTTATTCTCTCCCAATTTTGATATGCTTATCTTAAATGAATTATGACTGGTGAACGAGCCTAGATAGATTATTTGGTGCTTCATTAATCTGTATTGTAATACATATCTCTGACCTTCGTCCTTTGTCATAAAATACTCTTGTTCTGTTTATTAACCGGTTCTAGATCGCACGGTCGGATGCGAATACGTCGGATGATTAGACAATACCACCATTATAACAAATCTAATTAATAGATTATTGTCGTCACACTACTGATGTGTCTGTATCGACAAATTATAATTTTTAATGACTCATTATGAACTGAGGTTACTTCTTGTAGTAAATTACTCTTTGAATTGTATATCTCCATATAACCATCATTAGTAAAAATTTTGTGGTTTGTTCACAATCATTGCTAAGATGATTCCGTAAAAATTCAAGAAAAATTACTACGCTTGTGAAAATTTGGTAATTTTAACTTAATAGGTAAATTGTATATTCGTTGATCGAGAAAATGAATAAGATTACCATTAATTACTAAAAAATTTAACTTGCCTACCATTTGATGATAAGTCACATGCTATATACAGTCCACTTATAGGATGTTTGACTATAACTGTAGTAAAAAAAGGAGAATATAAACTTATTCAAGATATCAAACAGATTAATCACTACAAAAGAGGAACCTATGTATCTTTTTCAGATTTTTACACAGCAGAATTGTTATATGACTATTAACATTGGTTCAAGATTTTTTGTGAAAAATCTTACTCTTTAAGGTTTGAACGGTTCACAATTATTTTATCTGATATGATCATCAGCACAAAATGTTCAAGTAGAGTGTATTCGTCTATCGATAAAAGGTGTTGAAGTTTTTTTATTTTAAGCAACAAGTGTAAATAAATGAATAGTAAGTTCAACCAGGTTTCAACAAACAGTTATTGTACTCAGCACAACACAACAAAATAAGGATAAAAAGAAGCGAAACAGAGAAGAATTGCAATAACAACAGAATTGGAAGAATGAAGAAATATGTACAGGACGACTGAAGGATGATGTGCAAACTATGTAATTCATGTATGGTTTTCCCCAGCTGAGTTCTCACTTACTACATATACGTTTGAAAACAAGAAAGATTTTAGTAAAAAATTATTTCTAATATCTTTATCAATAGGCACTATAGTTATAGATTTATAATTATTGTATTACAGTGGGCAAATACGTAAATTAGGTAGTCATATTCTAATTATACTCAATATGTGTCAATTGTAATGTTGAAATGTTGTGTAGAGAAAGGATGTTACGTTCAATTAACTGAAATAATAATAACAGTAATCATATATTCATTAATTTAAAACAAAACTATAAAAATAAGAATAGTAAATAAATAATTTAATTAATTTTACCAGTATCTCCTAATTTAATTGCTTGTATAAGTGGTGTTGTAGAATCTTGTAATGTATTTGGTAAATAACAAAATGGACTTAAACCCGATGTTGGATGATTGAGAATTGCTTGAACTGATTCAATAGCACTTACACTAACTGCAGTGTAAAGTGCTGTACGACCTTGATTATCAACAGTAGAAAAATCCGCTCCAGCGTTTAGAAGATTGTAGATAGCTTTATCTTGATTAAATCTAAATGAAGATATAAATTTTTTTGGAAAAAATTGATTGAAACAATTTAGAAGAGAGAAGCGAATGCCAGGAAGAATTTCTTTAAGAGACAAATCTATTTTTTCCCAGATTCTAATTCTCAACACACAGTGCTCCAGTTGATAGTGTGGTGTGTGCTACTTATGTAGACACAAGTAATATGTAATGTTTTTCATGAACAGAATGTCTGGCAGCAGCGAGACAAGAAGACCGAACAGTAAAGAATGAAGACAGAATGCAATTTGTATGAAAATGCAAGAACAATGAAGTCTGGGTCATTTTGAGACAATTGATGGACATTTTGCAAATTGAGCATTTGATATATGGTTGTTAGATTTTATTGACAAGTTCTGTAATTTGTTGTCACCCGTGTTCCTGTTCGCTACGATAGGTCAGATTTCAGGAACTCAGATCATTGCATTATGGACTTGGTTTGAATAAACAAACAAACCGTGGAGCAACAGAAAAGCGTTCATCAATTTAGGGTCGTTCCATGTTATTATTTTTACACTGTTCACATGCATTCTATACTGATTATACGAAGTTGTGAAGTGATCGACATATCGTATAGATAAGGCGACTGATGGGATCTATTAGGTTAGCACATGTCACTGCATCTAATTGAGTGAATAATTGTCAAACACAACAACAGTAACACTGATATCTAGCTAACAAATATTGAATAGAAAAGAACTTGCTTTCTGATCACCATTACCAACTGTCTAGTAAAAATTCCATAATATCATAGTTCTGTTTAAATGTAAAACTTCATTCCCGTAATTATACATCAGTTGTATTGCCAAATAAAATATGGTTTTTACTAAATGATGCTAAAAGAAGTCTTAACTTCCTGGAAATCTCATACTGAGTACGTAAAAGGTAATGTAACATTGAAGAGCTGCGGTCGGAGAGAAATTTCATGGAACGAATACTGCTACTATTTTTCTAAACTCAATGTTTGATTAGAAATATTCTCAAAGGCATTTTTAAAGCGATGCTTAGAAAGGAGGTAGTTATAGAAACCTATCACCTTATTCAACTCTTCAACCTTCGATAACACTTCAAATTATCCGAAGACAGATGACCATATATACTGTGACTTTATTGATTTTAAAACAATTTTGGGTGTCAGTATAGTTGATGATAAGTTTATCCTTAATAGGACATACATCAAACCATAACCATGTGTTCGTGATGTAGCTCTTTCATCTACCATCCCATAAGAACTGTGGTCAGTTGCTATCAGAGAAGCAAGCAGTAAAGATAGAAAATAATACAATTTCCACTTATCGGGAAAATTACTAAACTGCTATTTTTAGTAGTTAAAACAGTAGGAAGTTTGATATTTTATACTTAAAATTTTATCCCCATCTCATATTCATGACTTATTTCATCAAACAGATTACAAAAGTACGAATGTACGCATGAGAACATTGATTAAAAATCTGATATTGGTTTGTGTATATTATCAATGAGTATTCGGTGTAAAATAAGATTACAAATTGTTTGATTGGATTCAGAAGAAAACCAACCTCAAGACACTTCTGGTTAGGCCAAACTTTTATCATCATCCTATAATGAAAAATCTGTCAATCACAAAATCTATCTTATGTTTTCTTTAAGATTACAAGATTTTTAACATGACATTTAACTACTTGTTCGTAGCTAAGTAGTTCAACTACTTACATAAAATAAAAATGACTGGAAGTTTACCTTGCAGATATATGAAGTAATGTTTCACCGGTGTCTGGAATCCGAAGATTCAGTAGACGATGCAAATGGGTAGAATTGTATATCATTTGCCAAGAAATCATTGAGTTCACAGAGCTATGCAGCATTGTTTGCATTGTGTTTGGTTCATCATTTTGAGTAAGAAGATGACAGACTATATTAAAATCTGAATTATTGATCTCGGAATTTAAAGCTGGATTTTGTAATCTGGCAAATGTCGTACACAGCCGTTGTTGGTGCTGCTTCTGTTGATATCGTTCATAACTATTCATTTCCAATAGTTCCCCTGAACCATAGTAATCAAGTATGGTCTTTTGTAGAATTTTCTGAAAACTATTCAGTTCTGATTGTGTAATGGAACTTAAAAATTGACATAATTCTTGCATAGTTTGGAAATTATTACTGTTATTATTAAAACTGTTGGAATTTTCACTTTGTTGACAATCAAAATCACTGAAATTATTTGTTCTATTCATATTTATAGCAGTTGTCATCGTACTATTACTTGAACTGCCACTGTCACCGTATTCAGTGGATTCTAACATCGGCATAAATGAATAATGCTGAAGTTGATTTTGTTGGTGTTCTGTTGAGGATAGTGATGATAAATTACAGAGATAATTTTGTGAGATACATGAAATTGGCATTGCAAATGTATGCGTAGTAGTATGTTTAATTAGGGTAGAAGGAATATGATTAGGTGTAAATTTAGTATTCATATCACCGAAATCGGAAAATGTTTTATTAACATCATGTTGATTGTGTGAAGTAGGCGAAGCTGGTATTAGTGAAGTGGAATTCTGCAAGAAAAGAAAAAGACAAGGAATAAATCGTGAAAAAAGAAGCAATAAAATATTTTACATGTAATTAATAGATGTTAATAAAAATCTTGTCAGATAATTCTCGTCAACAGTTGTAATAATCAAGGTTTATTTAACTATGGCATTGCTCAATAACAGCCATAATGACAAACATACACTCACCTTTATGTTAAAACACATACTTTTTATTTCACAGATTCATTCTTCCTTCCCAAAGCATATTGTCAATGCCTAGTCTCTTCTATTACTAAAAATACTTTTACAACATCGAATACTACGAGATTCCTTTTGAAAATTTCATTTCACTATACTAAGATGAAACAGTACCTTGAATCCATCAAATCTATATGTCCGAAGTTCTCGCTTATGACTAAATGATATTTCACCAAAGGTTCTTATTTTTAGAAAAATACTAGAATATATAGTTCAAATAGCACAAACTTCATTACAGACATTAAGGAGTTATGACATTTTCTTATATTAACATATATGAAAAAGGTTAAACTTGAAATTTCAGAGGTTAACCAAAATACTTGGTCATATTATTATTAGATTTGTGTTCTTCTAACATTTGATTTATCCAATTATAAAACAAAAGAAATTTGATAAATTGTTTCAAGAAACTTGATCAGAAAGATCTATTTTATTAATTATTAGGTAAAAGTTAGACTAGAAAAGATGGAATACAGTTTAGGGATACGAAATGAAAGGGTAATATGAAGGAATAATGAAACTCAAAATACCATCATTATTATTGCTACTGTGGTGTATGTTACTTATATTGACAGACATAAGTAGTATGATGCACCAATCGAAAGTGAAACCCTGGCAGCAGAAGGTTAAGATCATGTTGAAGTGGAAATAGAAACGGAGATAGAAAGTAATTGCGAATAGGAAGAATCAAACAGAATGTGAAGGACAAATATCGAAAATTTGCAAATTATGTATTCAATGTATGGTTCACATATTTTACCAAAATTCTGTAATTTGGTTGTCCCCACCACTATTCTCGTCCACTACATTACTATAATAATAATTAATATTGACGTAAGTAAGCATTAGTAGTATTAACAATAATAATAATCATAACATACTATACTTTTAACTTCTTCCTCACCAAACAAGACAAGCGCTAACTTGGAATCTTGAAGGAAAGCGGAAAAGTGGAAGTACAAAGAGCACGTTACGTCGAAAAATAGAAGCAGATACGAAAAGGATGAATAAAAACTAGAAAGAGCTGGAAGGATTGCCTAGGATAAGGTTGGACAGAGAATGCTGGTGGGTGGCCTATGCTCCTCCTCGAGGAGTAACAGGTGTAAGTAAGCAAATAACTGTTTTAATATCTTTCGACTTAACGTTATTTCCATTATACTAACCATAGTATCTTACACTACAAGTTTTTATATTCTTTTGAATGATTATTTTCTTTTTAATTAACTGAAGATATCATATGACTATTGCACTACAATCTTATAATTAATTTATCCAGTATTATTTGAATATATATATATATATATATATATATATATATATATATATATATGACGTTTGTTGAGAGGATGTGGTTAGAAATGGTATTACAATTCCGTTTTTTAATTATCTACAATTCCCACGTTCAACACATATGATACTAACACATCAAAATAAGTTGTTGATATGTGGGTTTGTGTGTTTTTCCAAGAATTCCAACACCACTTGATATTGTACACTTATGTAAAAATAGTTGAATACATATAACTTACAGTGAATTATTTCAAAAGTATTGAGTCATATAAATAAATTTTTATCTTATGATGACAGGAGTTAATTGATGAATATCTTAGAAAAAAGATGTTTTAATGAATTATCACACATTATTAGAATTATGACATTATTAAATTTTACTCTCACTAAAATGGAATGACTGGGCAAAAATGAAGGATCAATGTATTTGTCTTCGTGATTATGATTTTGATTATTAGTTAATCATTTGTTATCCTTTAAGTTATGAAGAATCAGTCAAGTATTTCCTATGGTATAATTATTATTCCTAGATACATAACGGTACATAAGCTGACTAATTACTGAGTAGTAAACAGTGATCGTATTGATTGAGATTACTTGAGTGATATAAGTTCTAAATCCACGTGCAATATCAATTATTTAGTGAATACAGATACACTATGTTAACGACAATCAACTAGCAAGAAATCCAGATTCTGGGGTGCCTGTTGTTTGCCTCTAGAATCAGACATCCCTGATATATATATACTCAGTCAGTGAGATTCTTTCACAGTTTGAATATGAGGAAAGATTCCCAAAATAAATTATTAATTCAATCACACTAGTTATCCCAGTAATTTTTATTATATATCAGTGATTTCGTCACAATCAATAAGGTATGATTACAAATCATAAAATTTGTCACCACTCGATTAAGTTCACAATAGAAGCAGAGTTGAACTCAGAAATCCACTTCGTTCATGTTCTACGGAAACGAAGATTAGATAGGTCTCTGAAACGACCGTTATAGAGAAAATCAACCTGGTATGAGTAATATACGAACTTCAAGAGTTGGGTGCCGCTGAGTAAGAAGAGAAATTTAATCCATACCCTATCCTCAAGGGCCAGACGAATATGACTTGGAGATACACATTTGCTGATGAGCCGCTTTGGGTAAGTTCAATGTACATTTACCAGTTTACTTGCTCATGTGGAGCAGACTTTACTGGCTTTACAGAGAGCACACTTGGTAAATAAATATCTGAGTACTACACTCTATGGTTATCTAAACGGTTATACAAATCAATCAACAGCTCAGTTCTCGGACACACAGTCAATTCAGGCCATGCAACACCACACGAACCTGTGTCCAAAATCCTCAACAAAACAAGAAGAACTGGCTAAAAAGGCTCAGATAAGAAATTTATGCACAGTCAAGGCTATAGCAATTTACCATCTCAACCCCAAACTCTGCATACAGAAGAGTCACGTTCAATCTCTAATTTCCTCATGGCCGAAGCACCCGTTCTAATTTTATAAAATTATAATTGCTAATTATTACCTTCTCCTTTATTAAATGGACAGTTATCTTTATCTTTTGTTTCATTGGTTCTTACCTTTACATAACGCAAACTCTTGACGATTTTCGACCACGTTGCTAGGTGATACAATCCCTTTTTTATTTGATACTTAAAAACTTGGAATACACTAAAATAACACTTTTATTTATAAATTATTATTTGAAATACTTGGATACTTTAATAATCTCAACCATATTATGCAACACCACTTCATTTCGATTGACCTGCACTTGAATAAGTTTGACTGTGTTTATAATTTAGTAAAACTTCCCTAATTTACTATGTAAAAGTTCGAATATTGTCAATGAAAACGTAGGTAATCATATGATAGTCATAAAAGGTATAAAGTTCTCTTTCACAATTAAGCTAGTGCATTTGTGAATGTTGTCTCCTATTCACTGAGAATAGTGAATAGTCAAAAAAGCAAGAACAAGAGCTGAATATCTTTTCACGTAACGGTCAAATTATAGATGTAAAACAACTATTAAGATAATGAGGGAAAGATGTGGAAATTTCAAATCAAACCAATTGTTTAATATGCTCAACAGGTGTATGTATTTTCCCTAATTTTGTGTATATATTTCGTTTGTTTACAAGTCTTATACTTAATCTCATTGTGATGTGTGCAATAATTTCACAACCATACTTATTTCTGTTTCCACGACCTATCGAAATCGATCTTATCTATTATCTTCTTTGCACTAGATCTGTTTTATAACTGTTGGCTTTCTAATTCTCAAGAATAATCAAATTTGATCAAGATAATTTAATTACTTATATTTTGATTGTATAAGGATTTCTTTCTAGTTACCTATTTTGTTTTATTTGTTCATTCTCACAGCTTATTAACCCTTGTCGTAATCCCTAGATCATTTAAAATACATTGAATTCAGGTGATTTTCATAATCGACAGTGTTGTCTATAAGAGTTGTTAACCCTTCTCTTTAAGACTGTGTTTATTTTATAGCATCGTATCTATGTTTGGACGTGTCTGTAACATTTAGAATATTTTTTGGATTTATTTTAATCAATATCAGTTTGCTTTATTTGCTCTTTAAATATCCACATATTACTCCTTTTGGTCCAGATATTGTCGAGCGTATCTAACACCGAGTGTTAATTAGATATAAAATTGACAGGGTAATATAAAATAACCAAATGAGCAAACATTTGATAGTTAAAAATATTTATATCATCTAGTAAATAACAAAAGCAATAAATGATGTGAAAACTACAATCTAAAACGCAGTTTATAAATTTGGTTAATCAGGACCAATGATGATAAACTATTCGTACTCGTCGGGTGTTTGACCATCCAATTAAGAATAAAAAAGCTATGAATTTAAAGCTGTAAATAGAGAGTTGGTATTGGTTAGATAGACAATGGAAACCAAGAAACACTGGACAGTTGTTTTGTCCTGGTGGACGAAGTGGACATTCACGACCTCACCTCAGAAAAAACCCAAGATCTTCAAGACTCGCTACTAACACACTACTGTAAAGTCTAATACTAAGATGAAACAGTTCTTCTATGTTCTCAATTGTATTTTTATGCTAAGTGACGAGAAAATTCGAAAGAGACAGTCTCCATAACACCCTGTAAACACTAATAATATCCTTTATCGTAACGACTGTTTTCTATTTCACTCAATATTATTTAGTTAGGTGGTTAGGAGGGATTTGTTCAGCAAACATCAGTCTGTGGTGAAAACTATCGTCAAATCAAAGAAGTTTACTTAACTTCACGATAACAATGGGTTTGTTTGGTGATTAACTTTGTTGAGCAAAATAAACCGAACTTCTGATAATAAATCACCATAACCTGAGAAATAAAGCGAATGACCAGACTATATTCCCATCATCATTACCGAATATATTTATTTCATTTTACAGGGTTGAAGATTATAGTTGCAAATCTATTCATAGCTGATTGATGTCATTCAGTAATCTTTCAAAAGAACGTTTTAGGAATATGTATTTAATGCTTGGAGATTTATGGAATCATAAACGATTGGTTACTACTCACTTTATTATCAATTGTCATTGCATCATAAGCTTTACCTTGTAGCATATCTAAACATTTCTCTAATTCACTAACAGATTTATTTTTAATGTTTACATCATTTATTTGTTCGTCATATGAAGTAGTTGTTGTCGTTGTAGTTATTGACTGTTGTTCCAGCGTTGGTAGCTTTAATGATAAATACTTAGTAGGATCATCAGTGAACTTTGAAGGTTTATTATAATTATTCGGTGAATTATGAACTATTCGTGAATTACGGACTAGGCCAGGACTTGGATACCAAATTTTTGCTTTAAGAACCTGAAATGAAAAACAATTTGAATATGTAGATTTAGGTCACTAGAACAAAATAAATTTGAAATAAAAACTTGTCTTTTAAAAGTTTTGAGTTATCTTTTATCTCAACTGTGACCATCATTACTTCTTCTATTAATTAATTGATTTTATCTGCGACGTTTATCAACATTGTGAAAGGCTTATTCAACCTAAGCGTCTTAGGCAGAGTGAGGGTATTCTCAACTACTGTAACCTTTATTACTTAGGTTTATAAGTGGTGTTAGGCAGAGTTGCTTGATTCTACAATTCGTTTATTATTCCGGATGTTTGAAAACTCTGCACCCAGCCAATTTATCTTTAAAAAATTGCTCATGTGCAGTGATAATAATATGCTAGTAATACCGAGATCCGGATGTGTGCGTTCAATTGTTCGCACCATCTTGAAATACTGAGTTCAGTGGTCCGGAAATGTTTTACAAATGCTATCTTAGTGACTTCCATACCGCTCATTATGTGCTGGAATTGGGCAGGAAAAGCGATTAAGTGGTTAGTCCATTAAATGATACTGTGGTACGCCAGATAACTCTATACAGGACTGAGATTTGTCAGCTCATGCTGAATTCCTTGTTAGGGTCCTAGAGATCATACAGCTCAATGGATTTAGACTTTTTTAGATATAGCTCAACACAGAAGCCAGTGTCAATCGTGCTGTAGTATTCTGATAAATTCTTCACAAAATTTAAACTAACCGCCTCAACTGAAAGAAATCGTACTTGACTGTATTTCTAATCAAGCTATATTCTTTATTCGATACTATTCCTGTTTCTTTACTCACGAATTATAAAACTCTTTGCTTTTCTTTCTCTTCAGAAAATTATTATTTCATTTGTTCATTACATTTTTGTTTGACATCCCATCATACCAGCGTTCCGACTTGCACTATAAATACATACATAACTAAGGAATAATTTTATTCATAGTGTTTATAAATATTGTATGAGATAAATATCAGTTTTAATTTAATGATAACAAAATGATGAATGTCAAACCAATCTTTATTTCGTCTTATCGGTGAGAGTAACTAACTGATTTCGAACTCTAATGATTATGCTTAGCATACAAGAATTGTTGAAGTAAATCACAAATTAGCTTACGATTATTAATGAATTAGGTTCAGTAACTTTTCGTATTATTTAAAAGTTACTTTCATCATAAATTGATATCTACTGAATAAACACAAGAGCTAGTCAATCAAGAAGCTTATCGCCATCAGTTTTGACACGTTTTGACGACCATCCTCCACACTCTACTAGACTAGACCAAATGACTAGGATCCTTTTATCGTTTATCATCATAACTATTTGTTCACTTAGTTTAACATGCATTCCCCTTGATAATAACAAAAGGAAACGGCCTTTCTTTGAAAAAAAATATGTTTCAAATGAATTAAATATTGAATAAGTTATTTCAATAAATAAAACACTGAATTTCTAATGTTTTGTCACTTCATATAAGCCATCGTTTTTACAGAATGAGTTATATAAATACCTGTTCTCTGAAGAGGCGATTGAAACAAGGTCACTAAATATCGGAATTTTATTTTTCCATAGCACTGTGATAATTGTAAAATATATCATTTCTATCATGAACAAACTACCCAGCATTCGTTGTTATTTCTTCGAGTTTGTATTTGATGCTGTTGATATTTTGAAGTAAGTTTGATCAATCTCTAATAGCGGTTAAACAGCATGGATGGATACCATGATGTTCCCTACCTTTATAGATTGATTGTAGTTTGGACTAGGACTAGTTGTGTACCTCTAACTCTGCGTTGATATTCAAACATATATATGTTAAAAAACCGACCTGGATTTTACTGTTAGCTACCATTTAAAATATACCAAATATTCAATGTTTTCATTTTTAAAGATTGATAAAAACTATTTAACAAACTAACTTTTTTAATCATTTTTTGTCCTAAACGTCCACTAGCATGAAATGATCCAGTTGAACGTAAATGATAATTTGCACGTTGACGTTGAAAATGATTCACAGTAAATAATACACCGAATAAGAATATTAAAAATAGTATACAAATTAATAATGATGTGATATATATTGATAAATCCATAATTTTATAACGACTTCGTTTTTCCCCTTCAAATAACGACGTTGATGATGTATCAGGTCGAATTGATTGTACAGTAAGAATAGTTTGTAATAAATTATGATTACGAGTATGCATATAGGCTGTAAGAAATTGTGCTGCAAAATCCACATTATGAAAACAAGGTCCACCTAAAATAATGCAGAATAGGAAAATAGCCAATAGATAAGTCGTTCTGTTTTCGTTTATATATTATCAAAGTAAAATAAACAACTGACAATTATCATGTGTTCACTAGTGACTAACTTTGAGAGAAAAGTCCCAGAGTTCTAGCGAAAAATTAAGATGTGTCGGACATAAGGCAGTTACTCACTGAAAGCAATAGATAGTCAAGTAATATTGTGGATTGATTGGGGCCAGATATAAACACCTTTGAATGCCGACTCAGTGGTTTAATGGTTAAATGTTCACGCGCTAAACTGAAGGTCCTGGACTCAAGTCCAACGTGAGGGGTCTTGGATGCACACTGCTGAAGAGTCCCACACTAGAACGAGACGGCCGTCCAGTGCTTTCGGACTTTAATGGTGGTCTAACGTTGGTCGCTTCATATATAGAGCTGATACGATATTATGAACAGACAACAATTACAGAGGAGAACATAACAAACACTAGAGTATTAGAAAACTAATTCACCTTAGATTTTAGGGGCTACTTAAAAATGCGCACACATACCGAATCATGAGTGGAGTGAAACAAAGGTTTTTCTCGTCAATATAGATATTTTTTAACAGGAACAATAGCAGTGAATGGATTCTTATTAGTAATGAATGGCTAATGCGTTGATTTCGTTGTATTTCAGAAAATGATTATGATGTAATGTGAAATAAGTTTATTATACATCTTCTACTGGTTAGTGAGAACAGATGTAAATAACAAACAGACCACTAATATTTACTTGCTAGATAAAGGAAATTGAAACTATTCAGGTTCTTGAATAACTCATCAAAGTCGAAATTTCAAACAAGCTGAACAAACTAATTTTTTTAACAATTTCTTCAGCTTACTGAATTGATTCATAATCAATACGAGTGTTCATATTATTTCACAGTTCCAAAGTAGAATAAATTAAATGAATATAATGTTTAGAAAAATAAGGCTGTTTAGAAAGTGGGACGTGTAATCACTCATAACTAATAGGTCATTAGTAATAATTTTTAGGTGGTATTAAGGATATTTAACTGATGATGACTGATTACTTAGAAAGTTGATAAAAACATTATACATTATATTCCTTACCTTGAATACAAGAATGTTTCATTGATTTGTTTTATATCAGATAAATTAAAACAGTGGAATTTAGCAGTACTAATATCAAAAATTGTAAATGGTACACTTAAATTATATGCATTAAACCCAGTGGAAAGTCGATGAACATGAAATTGGTAATGGTGGGAAAAAATAATATACTATTTAGATTAGGAGCATAGGTGGACAAGTGAGAAACTTCAAAACTGGTTTGTCTCGTGTGAGTGGTAACAAGAACAGACTTAGATGACTGACCACTCTTCCACAACTAGTTAAGTTTATTAAAACTAAACATATAAGCATCGATGTCAAATATCTGTGGAACTATAGACTTTATGTACGCATGTAGCCTTACACTAAGAATGACTCCACAAGTTTTCTTTTGGATTTACACTCCTAAATTTATTTAAATCTTATTCAGAAATATTCTGTACTTTATCTAACGAATAAGTCATTACCAAAAGTCACAACATATATATTTATTAGTTGTGAAAAAGTTAGTCATACTTTCTTTTTTCAAACATACTGATGAAAGGTCTGTACACATCATATTCATTAATTTAGTTGTATTACATTGAGCTACTGTCATGCACTATTATACAGAGTTCCAGTATATTCGTAAATTATATCAAGTTATTCAGAATGATAAATGTCAGGAATTTTTAAATGTGTATGACTTTTGACAGTGATTAATTTCATTATTATTCATTTAGTTTCTTTTTTCTACTCTCATTATTCAATTCTATTTTTTTATAATGAAATTATAGAATTCCAAAGGATACACAAAATATCTATTTTTCTTTTTTTTTCTTTTGGAAAAAAGGTAATATATTACTGTTTACTAAAGTGACAATCTATTTTCTGAGATATGTTTTACAGAAAATTAACCTTTCACAAAAATTAACAAATCTCTCATAAGTTATCTGGAAAAATGTCATTATTTCCTTGTAAAATTAAGTTAACAAATGATTTTTCCTCCCTTTCCATTTTTTACAATAATGACAGAAATAAAGGCTAAACGTAGTTCATACTTGCACTACCATTTATCCGCACAGTTATGTAACAAGAGTTGAGTCGATAAATCATTTTATTATTATCATCATTGAAGTACATGTATTTTGTGAAGACTTTTTCATACACAATTTAAAAGTAATTACCTAAAACCAGGAGGTAATCTCAGAAAAAAAGAACTCTTTTTTCACTGTTTCGGATTGTACATAAGGTCATAACAACAACCACATACGAGACCGCTCCCATGTATAATATTTCCACGAAACTATTTGACATAACTTGAGTAATAATAATAATCTCTCTACTGATGAGTAGTTTTATCAAAAGAGTGCTAACCTTAAAATCCAACACTATCAGCAATGTGACGGGAATTTACAAAATGCAATTGTGAACGGAGACCGTACTATAATTCATAACTGACGTAAATTCAAATAGCGATTCACTGGAATTTCAATTAAGTCAAATGTATTATTTTAATGATGATATCTCAATTCCATTTATACTTACGATATGTTATTACTTAGTAATTAATTGACTGTAAATATCTGAATTTGTATGAAGTCAGTCGAGGCCCAACTAGCTCATTGATAACATCTCAGATAATGAGGGTGAGTAACTCAGCGAAAATTCTATAGACAACAATAATCCTTTCAAGATTACAGGTATGTCTTACTAACGGGTGTCTGTCAGCTCAAAAACTAGATCCGGAGTTTCCTATCGACTACTTCCCAAACAACTAACATTTAATTTTATATATTGGGTCATCAATGTGGACTGTATTAATCTAGCGCAAAAAGTAGAACGAAATACCGATTCAGCTCCCCCCATTATTTTCAATATTTCTTTTAAATATTCCGGTCCATATTAAACTACTAATCTTAGAAAGTACTTCGGTATAAGTGTTGCGGACAAGTTTTCCGAAAAAAGAATTTAAAGGTTTAACTTGAATTGTCAATGAAGAGGTAAACCGCAAAATATGACCATTTCTAATGAATCAACATCACTGATAAAAAAACTACAGAAAAGGAAATAAAACACATTTTACCTATGGAATTAAATGTTGAATTCGAGTTTTATTTCAAACTGATTATTACTGGTTGATTATTCCTAATAAGTAGTATATAAATCCAACTAAGTAAATTATTATTTCCTATTTGAGATTTATCTTAAGAATCTTCACTATGGATTGATAATAGACATAGTGTAAAAATAAATTTGTATCAGTTTGACGAACTTTGAGTGATATCCTGATATCTGTATGTAAAGACTATCTTGATGACCTCTACTAGGAAGTCTATACCTACTAGTACAGCTTAAACCAATAGCTAATGATTTTTTTAAAGATATTTTGTTCTCATCATCATATGGAAATCAGACTATCTTAATATACTACTCACTATTTAAAAATGTAGAAATGTTTTCACGAAATAGGCTTCCACAAGATAATAAAACACAACTAAATCATCCAGAATAATGAACAAAACACCCCCCACAATCTTCATTTTACGCTAAAATATTTTCCAAAATTTAATAACTTTATGGACAAATCTTATGACTTGATTTGACCGCTGCTAACATTTTTTCAATATATACTTTATTATTAATCAACTTTACTTGCTGATCTAGATGGTATACTAGGACTACATAACATAGTCAATAAAGATTTACAACTTCACTAATTGATCGATTATATTTATTTAGTATTTCAGAATCTAATTGTAATTTTAACTATGGGGAATAAACAGAATACACAACATTTATATCAATGTATATTACAATAATTAGTCTCATCTACTGTTAAATATTTATACGGAATTGTGCTCTACCGCATTTCTTAATTACAAATCTTATCATGTACCATCTAATAATTCCTAATAAGTCAAAAATTTACTTTAAATAATTTACACAATGAATATTTTTGATATTTTATTTTACTTAGAATTATCTTTTAAACATTTTATTATTAACTTTATTCACGCTTGTCAATCTTGTCTTCTTACCGCCATTTATTTTTTATTTCAATCCATAATTAAAAAAATATTATTAGGAAAAACAATTGTTCATATTTCATTGTCTAGATATATTCATTGGTTTGCCTCTTTTTTTACACACTACTATTGTTAGCAATAGTAGTAGTAGTAGTAATAATAGTGGCAGAGTAGTAAAATGACTAATCCCAAATAACAGAATGGACAAAATACCAAATTCATGTGAAATTGATGAATAAAAAACAAAGAGAATAAGAGTAGAACTATTTGCAATAAATGAATTCATGGTCAAAAAGAAAACAACACACAGACATGTACATGAATGTAAAAAGTCATTTATAACTAATCATGAGGTCAAATAATTGAACGGATGTATATATATACAGCAACAGTTGAAGGCATAATACTATTTCAACGAAAACTATAATAATGATAAAACGGTTGACTAAGAGAAGAGAAAACATAGGATATATACCAACTAGGCAAACACACAACAAAAGCATCCTTTTTTCTAACATTTGGTGTTAATATACAAACTGAAAGAGAATGAGAGCGAAAGAAAAAAGTAAGGATAGCCGAGAAGACTAATAAATTATTGTCTAAACAGACATAATGTCGATAATGATTAATCGTAATAGTTATTATTATTATTATTATTACTATTAATATTATTAATAATAATAATAAAAACAATAATAATAATAATGAATAACTTTCTTTTAAACATCCATTCATTTCAGATAAGGTGGTGTAAGGTGAGAAGAAGAGATGATAGCGAGAGGAGGAGACAGATACCAAAGATATTTCTAAATTGATTAGTTTTTTTCAGTTAATTAATTAAACGATTCACTCATTTATTATAATCTTCTTAAATGAAAAACAAACAAAACATATTTGACACTAATGATAAATGATCTCGTCAAAATTCGATAATTGATCGATACAATCGAACTACATTATTATTAATCACATAACTAGTATTTGATAACACACTTTTTGAAGTCAAAAACTACTGTACGAATAAAACAGTTGTTTTTTCACATATTATTACACATCAAAACTCATTAACAATCAATGGTGGCGGTGGTGGGTGGAACATTTTAATAACATCGGTAAAAATATGCTTTACTGATAAGCCAGTAGGATCTAAGAAGGCAGCTAATCCATTAGTTCAGACCGCAAATGTTGTGTAAAATTCAAAATGTTCTCATGCATAGTTGTATCTATTAAAAGCTCGTTAGAATGTAAGCGGAACCTACTAGTATCTAGATATGCGGATGCTTAAAATGAATAAACATGGTAGAGTCAAGTACAATGGGTAAACTTGTGAAATTTTTAAAACAAAGGTGAGAAAGTGAATAATTCTTTACATAATATTATGGAAATTCCAGCGATATCATTAACCGATCAGTGTTAGAATACCCCGGAAAACCTGGGAGGATTGGATAGGCCTTTCGTCCTAATACAGAAATCCTCATCAGTGTGCACCCACTATCCCTTACTCTGGACTGGCGCATAAACATTTAACCCCTAAACCACTAAGCCAGCATCCAAACCCATGCTAAAAAATCTTAATTAATGTGACATTTTGACATAATTTACAAGATTATGAGGATAGTTTTAAAGGTTCTTAGCACATTAAATTTATGGAACTAGCTGTATACATATTCATCAATATGGCTACTCATTATTCTAATTTAAACTCCTTATCATATACCTCACCATTTTGGGTTTTTATGTAATAAATTATTTGTTTATATCACCTGTATTTTGATTGGACAAAATCAATTTGAAGGTTGTCTTAAGAGTCGCTGAAGGTTGTCAGCAAAGTACACTTTCATCATAGCGTCGAATGTGATTTTCATAATAGAACCTATCTGTGTGGTACTTATCAGTGGTAGTAATGTTGTTGTAGTTTGGGAATGGAGGTTTCGTTGCTACTGTTTTTGTTGTTCCTATAAAAAATACGCAAAATCAGGAAAAAATAAACTTTTTGGATTGAACAGTATGTTGTGGATCACTTAAAATTGTAAGATTACTGACCAGAATAAATATACAGACCATATATAATGAGAGAAATAATTCTACGGTTACAAATCAGAACAACTTCAATCGAACTATAAGCTGATTCAGGTAAACACTGCATCTACTATTTTCAACCATATTCATTTTGTCAATAGTCATAAGTTTGTATTGCCGTAATTTCAAAAGATATATTTGCCTTGAGCTTAGGCACTCTTTTAAAGCATCAGTTTAAATTTGTAATTGTAGCACCTAGTGAGAATTTACTAAAAAGGATGTCCTTTATTCATAAATGTTTGTTCTAAACACGATGCGAACTTTCCAAACAGATCTAAGATGACATTGAATAATGACCCGTGTGATGATATCTAGTGACTGAGTCATCTTACAAGGTTGTTAGCACACATGATAATTTTAAATAATATAAACCCAATATATAATAGAAAGAAATACAAGTTCGCTGCTTTTTCTCATTTGACTACAAATATCTGGGAATAGCAGCTCAATGAATAACGCGTTCGAAATTTGAAGCAAGACATTGGTATGAAGTCTCAGTGCGAACAGTAACACTGGGATGTACGTAAATCTAGCTGACGAGTACGAAATAGGACGAAACACGTGTCCCGGGTTCAGTCGATACACATATACGAAATCTACTAAGATATTGTTAGTACACGTACTATCAAACTTTTCCTAGGATTTTTTATTTGAAAAATCATTTCATCATACCTTTCAACTTTCATGCATATATTATAAATAAAAATCGACATTCAATGATTAATTATTTACGAGTATATATAACGTATCGTTTGTGCATTTGATATGACTTCTAGTCTTCGTTATAAATATACGGAGATATATGATATATAGTACACTAAAATGAATAATAATAATAAATATTATTACTACTATTGAACATGAAACAGTGCAGTGAAAACATGAATTACCATATGTACAATATATACGGTTTCATACTTTTGTTTTTTTCTGTATTAACATCATGATTTGTAAATTGAGAGCGACGTTAGTTTGTCTTTATATTCAAGTTTTATTTACATTATCCTTATAAGTGTAAACAAATTATTCGCTATTTTTATATAAATTTACAAGTTTAAACAAGAAAATAGAGAAACTATCACAAGTGAGTTATTTGTCTTTTTGATAATTAAATAAAATTTATAATGAGATTATGGTCAATGACGTTTATATTGCCTAGTTGTAAATTGATTCATTGACTAATTGTACTGTATCATGTTAGTAAAATCAAGTGAATATCGATAATATTCTAAGTTAATGGTGGTGGTTAGACAATAATTACTTTATATTGTTGGTGAACTTTCATCTATAAAAAACAGCATTGTAACTTGATGAGGAGGTTGAGAATGTCATCATAGTTGTCATCATGAAATATAAAATATGCATTGTCATGAAGAGCTTCAATCGAAGAAGGAAAAACTAACCATCTAGGTACTCCTTAGTTTCCAGTGACTATTTAAATAGTTGACTTCATTTCGTGATCAAGAATGTCAGAAACGGAAAGCTCGCGAGATGCCTATACCTAGTCGATAGGATAGTCTGCATCTAAGTTTCGTATTGGGTGACACTAGTCAGTAAGACATACCTGTATGGTTAGAAGAACTGATGTTCCTTGTGGGACTTTCACTGAGTCACTCACCTTCATTATTTCAGACGTTATCTATCAGTGAGCTAGTTGGGCGTCAACTGAATTCATATATGATTCAGATACTTACAATTTATTAAATACTGAATAGTAGCCAAAGTCATGTTTGTCACTTCCTTTAGTTCTGACGAGAACATAAAATGCGCACGCCGTTGACCTTTGCCAACTTACGTCAGTTGTGGTGTGGGTGTGACATTCATCTGTCAAATAGGGGACGAGTATAGCGACCAGCAATTTGCTCAGTTCTACTCATGGCAGTGACCTTAAAAAGTAAAAAATATTCTTAGGTTACAAGTAATCGATAATAGGTCCCTTCGCATTATTGCTCATTTATGTTGAGACCATCAACATAGAGACTCCGAGGATGCACTCGCATTACTAGGTAACGGTGGCAAATCAATTGGTCAAATGGAGAATCTTCATCGACTTAAATAGTTAGGACATGTATTACATATTCCATATACCAATTACTTCGACGCGCGATGATAAATGGTGTATGAGTAAGTTATGAGCATGCTGGAGGTGGCCTTACAAAGACATCGCATCACTCCATTACGACACTGACTGTTGAATGGTTTCATGTAAGTAGGTGCCTACTACGTGATTTTGGTCCGTATGATAAGTGAGATCAGTGGTTAGATAATTTGAATGATATTCCTCAGAATCATCCACAATGGTGCAGGTGCATTTACTCCTTGTCTTTAGTTAGATCCGAAGTTACATAATTACTATACAAAATTTTTGATTTCACGAATTCACATTTTCTTCTCGAATTGCAACTTCACGTATCTGGGATTCGCCTGGTAATTTTATTGATAAAATTATAAAATCAGTATTGTACAGTAATGGAAATTCAACTTATCAGTTCAAAATATTCATGCTAGATTAATAATGTCTTATGAAAAATTTGGAAATAAGTATATCTCATTTACTATTAAGATGTTTGCGTACAGCGAAGTAAGAATCGTATACATTATCCGGTAAGAGGTAAATGAGACTACTTAAATATCACAGAAAATAAAGTTACTAAATAACTTTTCCGATAAATATATGAACTACCCTTACAATAACTTTTAATAAAATTTACATTACATCAATCTTAATTCATTGAAAATACTCCTTGACATTTTGTGCCAGTACAGTTGTTCCATCTCCGTTTCTATTTTTTAAAACAATTTTAGAAATTTTCGAAAGTTAAACTCCATATCTGGTTCATTTATTCATGTTTTGCTAGAATCGAGTGCACAGACGGTGTTGTCAAATTCAGTTAAAACAGGAACTATTTGGATAGCAAGATGGTAATCATAAACCTCTAGGGATTGTACAATCCCAATATTTTTGTTAAAATAGGACATTGACAGTTGTGTTGACCTTATATCATTCTTACAGTTTTTATGGTTCTTTATATTCTTGATAAAAACGACCAACACTTCTTTTTACACACGGTTATGAACAGTAACAGTTCATTAAATAGTCATACACAATGTGTATTCTGATACATATGTGCATCGGTTTCATTTACCATTCTATATCAATACAATAACATGAAATTATCAAGAAAAATGTTAGAGCACCAGACTAAGTAGTGTTATGGGTATTGTCTGTAGTAGAAAAAGTAGGTGTAAGCAAAATGAATGAATTTACATCGTCTAGTTGGTGGTTCAAGCATACTCAAGCAATGTTTCGATGGCATTAATACCCGAATACTTGGAAACCTACAAATATCCCGGATTTTCGAACGTCACATTTCATAATCATCGAGTAGAACAATAAAAGTCCATAAATTACTTTCACAGTTCAACATAATCTTAAGACAACTGAATAAATGATAACAATGTACAAAAATATACTAATTAAGAATCAAGTACTAAAGATACAACATATTATTCAGTAAACCTAAAAATATCATATTGAGAATAATAGAAAATATAAACACATTCTAATCAAATATGACAGAGAAAGTAAGCCTTGATCAAGTCGTACAATTAAATCAAGCAATTGACCACCTTTATATTGTTCAAATATTCAACTTGTTGTACATTAGAATCACATACAGGAGAGAGATAATAATATAAAGATTTTAAAGAACAAGTCTTGAATATAATATTGGCTTTATTAGCTACACTAAGTATAATAATATTAGTAATCGTAAAATTATTCCTTAAGTATCATACCTCACACATGTTGGAATGAATTCATGTGACAAGCAAATCATCTCTATTTCACATACACGCACACATATGCACAGATCTTCGCATATATATAGGCAAGTATAGACAACAGAAGAAACTTTAAATCTATACGAACTGAATTTCAGTAACAAAAAGTAGAAATTTATTAGCGGGTCCATCGTTTTTGTGTTTCTTTTTTACAAGATGTATCGCATATATGTGTATGTCTGTGTTATCGCGGATGAGCGGTTGTGTTTGTGTGCTTACACAATTGTTACTGTTGTTATCGATCCCTTCTTCTTTTACAACTGCTTCTAACCTTTTTGTTTGTATTCATGTAAGAATCTTTTGACTCATAGTCTTATTAAGGGCTAATAATAATAATAATAATAATAATAGTGAAAAAATGACAACTACCTTTTTCTCTGTGTAGTCGTCTTGTATTCCTTTCTATTTTTTTCCATGCATAAACTAAATTAAAATGATAAATGATTTCGCGGAATGACAAGGCAGCTGCTGTTTTATTATTTTTTAAGAAGCACGAAGAATAGTAATAGAAGTAGCAGTGTTAGTAGTATCAATAGTAGCGGTAATAATAACAGAATTATTGACGAAGAAGAATAAGGGAAGCAATACTAGGAATGTAAAAATAGAGGGACAATGTGAGAGTTCTTTTCTGAAAAAACATAGGTAGTGAAAGAGAGAAGAAAAGTAGAGAATTGAAGCAAAGTTTAGTTGGTAAAATTTATTTTCTATTTCTTGTTGAGTGTATTGTAAATAATGAATGCCAAACATTGTAAAGCCTGATTAGTTTGGTTATTAGACACAACAGTCAATAGACACGAAGTTATTACAATTGGAAAAAATACACATCAGCTAGTTAGTTAATAATAAAAGATGGAATAATGAATAAATGCACAAATGACTGTATAACGTCTTCTTACCAGATTATCATGAAAACAACAAATTCTAATACAAACAATTCACTAATAGTATATAATTCTTAGAAAGTGATAATTTTGATGATTGATTATCAGTAATGAAGAACATGTGATTATGAAAGAAGTGACTCAATTCTAACCACGTTGTCCACAGCGTGACCTTAATTTACTTGTGAGTAGGTTTGAATAAAACTAAGAATTGATGAATCAAGACATGATTATCAGTTCATGAAGTCATTGACTTCTAATCTTGATTATATCGGTATGTTCAAACTTTTCGATTTTAACCCATTCCATTTTCATATTCAGCGTTGTAAAATCGAGACTTTGTAACCCTATTCTTCCTATACTTTCCTTTAAAACTTAATGAAAATGCTATACTGAACTTTTATATTCTTCTATCTGGTTTCTTTCTTTCTTCAACTGTATTTTGCGTCCTTAGGCTATTTCTTCCATTTTTCTTATTTTCTTAATTGTATTGGTATATGGTGTAATACATGAACTTGTTCATGTTATACATTCTCTTCCTCTTGTCTATCCTTGATCATTCCCATAATTACTACCGATACTGACACAGTAGCCACTTCTAATATTCCGTCATTTGTTTTGATAATTTCATCTCATTGTGTGATAACTTGAAACAATACAGAAATATACCATGTTATCTCATAAATTGACTGAATTATCTTATATAGCCACCAAGAATTTCAGGATCTTAATGCAATTCATACATAACTAGGTTAATTAGCCTACTATAAATACAATCCAAAATAATAATAATATAAAAATAAATCACAAACACTAAATCTTATTTAGTATATAACCATGATAGGATTTTACAGTAGAATGAACTTCTAAAATTCCACTACACGATAATATATTCAAACATAGAAGTAAATGAAACTCTTAGATCTCCCTACAATTATCGAGTAGGTAAAACCAAGTTTTTAAATCTCAATCTGTAAGTCAAAGTGCATTTCATTTTCGTTCGAATCGAACGGTGCTGGGTTTAAGTCCCTGAGTAAACATCAATTCTGGGATGAATGTATATCCAGCTGACGAGTCCCAAATAGGATGTAACGCGCGTCAAGGATTCCATTGCTAGACACTATCATCTCTGTTTAAAGTTTATTTATTTAATTCTCTTAGTAGGATGACATTAAATCGTTTTGTTTTTCCAACTACAGTTATCATTCCATTACACATGAATCCGTCAAAGTTCTACATTAAAGTGTATTAATACAATTAAACATCCATTTCGATCCATGATATGATCTAATGTTTGTGTTTCTTTTGGAAAAATAGATACATGTCTTAGAACAATATTATGCATTTATGATATTATTTTGATAAAGCTAATAATATCAAGTAACCAAACATTAGTAAAAAGAATTTTGTTTTGTTTTTCACTTAATTGCACATACAAATTTTAAATAATAGTAAATATTACACATTATTTGTAAAGATTTGTATATATTTACTATTCGTGTCAAAGGCAAATATTACTCATATATTTACAAATAAAATTCAGATACCATGGACTCATCACCTTAATAGGCTATTGGTTATTTGCAACGAAAGATACTGAATTCGAATTTCAATGTGAGCGTCAACATAGAGGTATAGATAAATCCAGATAATGAGTTCGAAATAGAATGATAATCGTATTCTATATTGTCCTTGTAGCAACTATCAGACTTTATTTAATAAAATCATACATTCGTTCAAATGCACGATTATTAAACTACCGAATATCACAGGTCATATACCGATTGCAGATGACATAATAATTAACATTTGAATGTATTCACAGTAAATTAGAAAAATGATAGAAAACTATATGTGGTGAAATCATGCATCATTATTTATATCAATTAAATAAATGACTTAAAATAGTTGAAAATAAATTATTTTTAATGTAAATGATGACATCATGAAAAACTTTATTTTGGAACTGATTTTTATTACAAATTAAACGTTATTTGGATAAAGATCTTGAGTGTCTACTGACATTAAGAAATCTCAAAAAGGGAAAAAATAATTGTTTAATATTCTCAGAATCTTAATAGTCCACTCTCCATCTGATTTCAGATGTCTAACATGGAAATAACCTTTAATGTTCTATATTTTGCTCTTTTAAAATCATTCACATATATCCTCTCTTCTATATTTCTTAAACAAACACACAGGAAAACAAATGCATAAAATGGCTCGGCTTGTTTATTTATATACAGTATCAAACCCGTAAGTGAGATTTCTGATCAAACTCAATACAATAACCTGCACTTTTCTCCTAAAGAAACAATTAATTCTGTTTAGAGTTATTTGAAACGATCACAGAATAGTTGTTTAAGTAGGCAACAATAGTATTGACAATGTTCTTGACAATCTGGTAAAAATTAGCATACCGAAGAGTAATAAATCAATAGGAAAAAAGGCACCTGTAAATATGACAAAAAATGCAGAAAATGCTTAGTATGAGCTATTTTGGCAGATGAAGTTAAAAACTCAAATTTACTAAAGTGAAATAACAAAAGTTCGAGTAGTATGATCTAATTTTTAAGAGTCAAACATCTGCAAACTAAAATGTCTTCGCATACTTACCGGTTTCATCGCATTTTTTTGAATTCAACTGTAAATAAACTTGACTTCCCATACTTTCTTTCTGATAAATTTTCTTATTTTTTTCATTTTGATCAAACAGTAATTGTTTACCCGACATTGATGATTTCATATTCACATGACGTGAATATCGTGAACGAATTCCAGCTGACTTTATATTCACTTGTTCAGATGTCAATAAGTTACTATTTTTCAGCTGTATTGTTCTAAATAATGAATTTTCATAATTGTCATTTGTATAATTAGTAATATACACTACTGGATAGATCATTAAGTTACCAGTCTTTGGATGATGTTCAATTTCTACTTCTAAATGTAAAATTGTGTTCAATAAAGTCAGTAGTGATAATTTTTCAGAATGCATTGTTATCAATTCCTCTGGAGTAGAATTAATCAACAGAACTAAGCTTCCTGGTACAATATGACTGGTGTAATGTTTAGTACCAGATGACATATTCATAATATTATTATTATTGTCAGATATGATGGGTAAATCTGTAGAAAACGTAATATTTTTGAGATCATCACTTAATGTACAATTATCCTCATCGTTTTGGTTACATTCCATTGTTTTAGTAATATAATAATCTTGACACGATGATTCGGAGCAGTTTTCCTAGTAAGTTTTAAAGATAAGGAGAAAAAAAAACATTAAAAATAGTTAACCGGTCAGTCAATTTGTTAATAATGAATAACACAAGAACTGGAATAGATCTCCATCGACCCAACTAAACATTTCGCCTCAACATATAGTCATATAGGAAATTCTTTATATGAATAATTAAGTGGCATAATCTAAAGGCACTGGAATAAAAGCAGAGAATGATAAGTATGCGATATTTTTAACAAATAAATCCTCAAATCGAAACTCTTAGCCTTTGAGTGATAGTCAAGGATTTCATAAACTGACATCATGTATTACCCAAGAACTCTTAGCTTTCTCCCAATAAAATAATATGGTAGTCAAAATTATATTTTACAATAAGTGAAAGCATGATGTCTGATCAAAACCCAGTTTCACCAATTCTCCACAACTAAAGTGAAACTCTTATAAATTTACTATCAATAAAGTAAATTAAAACATAATTTGATTGATTCATGCATTGTATGAAGTTTGTGTTAAAAAATTGAGCATTTGATCCATTTTAAAATTACGAATAAACTTCATTGATAACGAACAAGTCCCAAAAAAAGACAAAATGAGCATCCTGGATTTCACCACTAGTCACCATCCGCTTTGCTCATAACAAAAAATAACTATATTTCCTAACAATTTTCAACATTTCGCATAAAACAACTTGAAAGTAGTTTTCTCAATTCTTATTAATCCACCTTTATAAAATAATTTTCCTTATCAAGTCTATCACCTATTTTGCAGATGACCTAACTTTTCTATCCCAAACACACCGACAAATAAAAATCAAGACAATTAATGTAGCAAAATCCCCTGCATCAGTAGGTCTCAACATACAGAAGGGAAGAACCAAGATCCTCAAATACAACATGAAGAACACTAATCCAATCACATTTAAAGGAGAAATTTTGGAAGAGGTGAAAACTTTTACGTATCTGGTCAGCATCATCGATGAACAAGGAGGATCCGATGCTGACATACAGGTAAGGATTAGCAACGCAGTTGAAGAACATATGGAACTCAAAACAACTGTCAATTAATGTCAAAGTCACAATCTTCAATACGAACGTCAAGACAGAGCTAAAACTTAGAGAACTACTACGATCATCATCAAAATGGCACAAGCATTTATAAACAATTATCTGCGCAAGATACTCAATGTCAGCTGATCGGATACAATCAGCAACAGCCTACTGTGAAATAGAATAAACCAGCTGAGCGCTGAGTAGGAAAGTAGGAAAAAACTTTGAAAGTGGAGAGGACATACATTAAGGAAATAATCAAATTGCGTCACTAGGCAAGCGTTAACTTGAAATCCTGAAGGGAAACGGAAAAGAGGAAGGCCGACGAACACACTGAGCCGAGAATTGGAAACAAACATGAAAATGATGAATAGCAACTGGGAAGGATTGTCTAGGATAGGGTTGGATGGAGAGTGATGGTGATTGGCCTATGCTCCCACACGAGGAGTAACAGGTGTAAGTAGGTAAGTAAGTATTACCTATTTTGTATATGATATAAACAAAATTTTAATTACACACTTTTTCTGAATAATTAGATAAAGATTAAATTTATTAAATATGCAGTAAGGCATTAATAAATTGGAACACAAATATACACAAGTTTAATTAGTATTTTGCTGGTGAGAATCATGTAAAAAAACATTTTTGGGAAAGTAACCATTTTTCTATGTGTTAAATACAGTTTCAATAATAAGACAAATTACGCTTTCTTTATATATATAATTTATTTAATTAAATTATTTTGAATGTAATGAAGTCACCACGTGAATTACTAATCCTTATCTATATCGCACCGCCAGAAATAAACTGAAATGTTCAGCTTCACATCATCATTGCATTCAGTTTTAGTTGGTTTGTGTAGATTTTTTCCAATGACTTCCATATATGTCACAAAATGGGTAACTATGGAATATTTAGTTAGAAACTAAGATGACATATTTAGTTGTTTTTATTATCATAGTTTTTCAAATGATGCTGATTTAATGAATAATTTTATTTATTATTAGTTTACAGTGAATTATGTAATTTGATATATTGAAATCTTATTCATCATTATTATCGTCTACCTTACGAGTAAATTTATATAGTTGGTTTACATGTGCTGTACAAATTGTAACCGATTTACAGCTTATTTCACAATACTAATAACTTGGTGGCGTCTGATTCATTGAGTTGAAAGGTTTTATCCATTTAAAGCTTCCTGTGATAAATTTACAAGATAAGCATTACACATTTATACTCATTTGGATTCCATACGAATTTAGAGAGTCATTTGATAACTAACTATATTTTTTTGAGCGTAATTCTATTGGTTACTTTTCAAGTATTCAAATTACTATCTGTGATCTTATATCAATCCATTAATAAGAGCTTGTAGTGTCCCGTTCTTGATAAACACGACAGAAGTTAATTGATTTTGGTAGTTATATGTTCACCCTAAGCAAACTGCCTCAATACTGAATAGGATGAAACGAGCGAGTAATGCTAAAAAGTATCTATTTTCTCCGTTCAAAGACCATGTTTTACATCCATATAATAATACAGAATGGATTGCTGAATAGTATAATCTCCCTCTGGTCGGCAGATAGGTAATGTAAGTCAGTCAGTCAGTTGCAACGTAGGACCAGGTACATATATGCATCGGTCCAAGTTGCCATACCGCATTAGCACAGCGAGATGAACACCGATTCATAGAAGTAGTTAATTCAGTGGTGATAATATATATAGAAGAAAGATTGCATATAAGGAGATAGTACAGGAAGAAAGAATTAGTTTGTAGAAAGAAAGATATGAACCGATTTTAATCTCTTAGTTTAAAGGAAGACAGAGAGTGTATACACCGACGCCATTGTGATCGATTCTGAACCATGTCACCAAGAGTCTCCAACCATTGGTTACGATAGTCACGCGGACCCCAACCAGGTAGTCTGCATCTACCAACATTGCCCAAACCAGAAGTTAGCAACTTCAAGCACTGATGCCACGTTTTGGTTTGGCCGACCCCAACTTTCTTTCAATTATCCCTAACACCGGTTAGCATTGCTGGTCGTGGTAATCGGTGTTCGGGCATATACAACACGTGGCCCAACCATCTCAGTCGATGAAGATTCATAACTTCATCAACTCATTTACCATCATTCCCGAATACCCTGCGTCTAACCTCACTATTACTTACCCGGTGATCCCAGCAGATCCCAGCAATATTTCTGAGATATCTGTGATCGAATACTAGTAGCTTACAGGTATCTTCTACTCTTAGTGGCCGCGTTTCGCAGCCGTAAAAAAGAAAAGAACGAACTGTGGCGCAGTATACTCGTCCCTTAATTGATATACAGATATCTCGCCTTCGCCATAGGTGACGTAAGTTGGCAAAGGCCAAACGAGCTTATCGAATCCGTGCTGAGATTTCGTCAGACACCAACCCATTAGGGCTGATCAGACTTCCAAGATAAGTGAAGTTGTCAACGCGTTCGACTACTCCACTCCCTATCCTTAGTTCATGTGTTGACTCAGACCAGTCCTGATGCAACAACATGCATTTAGAAGGAGAGAAGCGCATCCCAAACATTCTGACATTGTTGCTCAGTGCTACCAAAAGACTCTGCATTTTATCAGCGTCTTCACCAAACAGGACTACATCATCTGTGTATTCTAAGTCGATAAGTGGACCTCCTGGTAGGAGATCAATACCCGAGAAGTCAGTCGATGAGAGCGTTATTTCCATCAGTAGATCTGTTATGGAGTTAAACAAAAATGGAGAAATTGGACAGCCTTGACGGACACCACTTGAGGTTGCAAAAGCTCTGACTGGACTAGTAGTGTTCGAGTAAAGAGCCTTCACAAGGTTTATGTACTTCTGAGGTACGCCTTTCAATGACAGACACTGCCACAGAACCTCTCGGTCAACAGAGTCAAACGCTGCTTTTAAGTCAAGGAATACCACCATTGTCGGACGCCGATAAGTATGCCTGTGTTCTAGAACCTGACGAATGGTGAATATGTGGTCGATGCAGCCACGACCAGGTCTGAAGCCAGCCTGATTTTCACGTGTTTGCAGTTCACGAGTCATAGTTAGGCGTCCGATAATTATCGAAGCTAGTATTTTAGATACTATATTAGTCAAACTAATCCCTCTATGGTTGTCACAGGATGATTTTGACCCTTTCTTATATATTGGGACGATAGGTGATTGTGACCAGTTAGATGGGATAACGTCTAACTCCCAGATTTTAGCTAAAATATTAGACAACCTAATCGCTAAAACTAGACCACCATCCTTAAAGACCTCTGGGGCCAATCCATCTGGACCTGCTGCCCTTCCTCGTTTCAGATTGACTATAGCCTTTTGAACTACAGCTAGAGTTGGAGGATCTACTTCAATGTTCCATTCACACTGTCTGGGAATAGAGGGTAGTTGTAGAGTAGCTGAAGGCCAGCTGAACTGTTCTCTAAAATGTTCCGCCCATCGTTCTAAACGTCCGGACTGGGAGCAGATGAGAGTATCGTTTTTTTCCGAAATAGTCTGACTTACACTTGACTTATTAATTCCAGTTTCTTTTATTAGTCCGTAGAGTTGTCTTGTGTTCCCTATAGCCGCCGCTTTTTCCATCACTTTTGCTTTCGATACCCACCACTGCTCACGGTCGTTCCTTAGACTACTTAACCTAGATCTGATTTGTTTACGCTCATCATCGTGTTCAGAACCTGATGGGATGAGTTAATGAGAATCCATCAGTGCAATAGACCTCGAAGAAATCCATTGGTTCTTTGTCACCTTGTGGTTTAAATCACTAATAGATGTCACTGGCGGGTCAGCCTCGTTTTCAGAACTACCTAAGTGTGACCTCAGTTGTTCTTGGAACCTACTTTTGGTGTCTTTTTAATGTGGCTTTTTTGCGTCCAGTGAGGCGCAAGCAGATGCGTGCTCGTATTAGTGCGTGGTCGGAGTCCAAACAGGTACTCCAGAATGAGCGACAATCTTCTATCGACCCTCTCCAACGATGACTGATGGCAATATGGTCTATTTGAGTCCATCGTTGGTTTGGTGCAGGGGGTCGCCACGTTAGACGATGTCTCTCCTTATGGTTAAAATTTGTGTTTGTTAAAAAAAAAGATTGTGTGAGCACAGTTGCAGCAGACGATCACCATTATCTTTTCTCTGTGCCGGAATACTAAAATACCCACTTAAATGTCTTTCTGTTTCGTTTAAGCTACCTACTTGGGCATTAAAGTCACCTCCTATGAGTACTATGTCTGAGCGTTTAGCTTTATAAAGAAGTTCAGACAGCTTTCTGCAAAATTCATCTTTCACTTCATCCGAGCTGCAGTCAGTAGGAGCGTAGGCAGAAACGACAAATAGGCAACGACGTGTGTCCCTATCCTTCCGAGGTCTTACGGAGCCGTTTTGCCAAACAGCGCATAGACGACTGTTAACGGGGATCCACTCTAATGGCGCTTGTTCCGCCCTCATGCTTAGTGCTATACCTACACCTGCCAGTCCACGAGAACTAGTCATCGAGTTGCCAGATACACGGAGGGTGTATCTCGTCGGCTCCCCGTTTTGCCGAGGTGAGGTCAAGTGAATGACCACATTAGGATCCTGTATGTGTGTTTCGAAAACACAGCATACATCAATTGTACGAGATTCTAGGGTTTTAGCCAAGGAAGCCTGCTGACTTACTTGACATAGTGTGCGTACGTTGAAGGCTCCAATGTATAGCTTGAAGCGAGGTTCCAGTAGACCTGGGACAGTGTTTTGCGCACTAGAATCGTTGGCTGTGGTGACACTTGAGGAGGAAACCAAAAGAGGAAGCTTAGATTTGAAAGTCGATGTAGGAGGAATAATAGGAACTGAAGAGGGAGGTTGACTATGAATACAGTGGTCTTGAGTGCTGTTAGAGGTATGAGGGAGGTTATCGCTTCCAGGTTGCCCACACCGTGGAAGGGTTCTGCTGGAGGTACCTGAAAAGGAAATTGGATTAGAGTTGGTCATAGTGACCCGAGAGCGTGACCGCAGTGCCCAAAAGACAGCTGCTTGAGGTTGGTCACACACGACCTCTTTATAAGTGTTAGCTCCTTACTTGTTGAGACCTTACCGCCGGAGACGGATATCCGTGGGATAAGGCGAGGTGTGCATTTTTAGGGTCGACCTTTTCTAACCCTACCCCTCCTAGTGAGAAGGCAGCATCGCCGTCATGCTGGTTGTCTGAAGGAAACACCTTACTGTTGTCACACCTGTGTACAGTCAGGAGTACGACTTCACTTTCGGACTTTGGGTATGTTGCTTTTAATCTTACCATTGTTCAAACGACCTGTCTGGCATGGTAGGACCTTGAGGAACAATTGTTCCAGTCAGTATCGCTCAGTTCCTTCAGCACAATAGGCAAGCCCGACCTTGAAGTCAAGGTAGCAACAACGGTCGTGGGTAATGTAAGTTGCCAAAAGCCATCTAAGTTTTCAGAACCTGTGTCGAGATTTTGTCAAACACTGGTTCACCAAGCATGATCAGACTTCCAATATAACTAAAATGGTTGACGAGATCAACCACCTTACTCCTTATTACTAGTATAGGTGTTGACGCAGACCAGTCCTAAAACAACTCTCATTTGGAGGCAGAGATTAGCATCACAAACATCTTATCATTTTTTCTTAAGGCTGCCAGAAGACTCTGGATTTTGTTAGCGTCTTCATCTCCGTATTCTAAGTTAACAAGTGTATCTCCTGGTAAAAGATGAATTCTTAAAGTTAAACGACGAGAGCGTTATCTCTAAAAGAATGTGTATGGAAAAGCTCAATAAAAGTGGGGAATGTGTGTAATCCTTACAAACAGTGTCTGATGCGTCACAAAACATATTGGTTAATCGAATGTAATGCCGCCTTAAAATCAAGAATATATAAACTATAACTATTTACATCTGTGTAACTAAACACATTTAAATCTACATTCACGCTCTGCCTGCGTTAAGCAAATTATAAAACTAAGAAGATTCCAATTCTTTTTGCATAAGAAGTCTTTTTTCATTCTTTTTTTATTAATGTACTGTAATACGATATTTACCAAGCTGATGAGCAAGGGTGCACTCACGAATGAACACACATAAAACCATACATACACGTAAAATAATAAAAATTCATTCGGTCTTCATTCTTTTGTTTTTCTATCTAACCTTTGCATTCAGCATGCTTTTTTCTTTCTATTCATCATGGTTACTGATATTTCTGCGTCTTTGTTTGCACATATGTATATGGATGGGCATGAGTGTACAGCACAACACAAACACATTCACATATACAGTAGCTGTATTTTCCTCATTTAGTATACATTATAAACATACAAACACATGAAATACAAATTTATTCTTCATTTATCATGATTTTAAAAAGGAAACGACCACATTCAATGACGTCGAAGTCACCGACTATTGACTGTTTAACAGAATAAAACGTCAACGATGTCAAACACAGTGTGTATTGCACAATACATTGGCGAATATTTAATCTTATTACGCAATATACTTTTGAAAGATATGTTTCTTATTTTCATATGATACACAATTCATGCATGGTCAAATTTTATTTAATTTGAGATGTAGCACTATCCTTAGCCGGTTATTATATTTTTATATTCACTTCAAATGAATTTGACATGAAACCTATTAGGGTTTAAACAATTCAATCAAAATAAATTAATATTCAAAAAGTAATGACTGTCTTAGAATTCTGTTACATAAAGTGTAAAAAACAAATGAAACAAAGTAAGTTTATGAGCTAAAGAAAGAGAACAATACAGAATATCACGAGATATTTGACTTCGTGGAGTTAATATGTTGAGAATGAATGGATAGTGGTCAATAGATTATTAAGTAAATAAACAGTAGCTATGTTAGTATATTAGTTATTGATAGGTGTAGACAGAAATTAATAACATATTACACAGTAAATAAGTGAGATTCAAGATGGTAAAATGTTAAATCAAATAGATATCAGTGAACTCAGTGGTGAAATTTGTTAGCAATATGTACATGAATTACCAGTTATAGTCTATAGTAACCCATGAGAGTTTTATTGTTTTACAATTAAAAGATAATTAGATTTTGAAAAGAAACGTATATTTTGTTCAGTTTTGATGTAACATAAGAAGAATGATGTTACTTAGTGTCACAAACAATTGAATTGTTTCCTTATTATGTACCTACTAGTAATCAACTGCGAGAGATAACTTCCTGAGTTTTAGTGAGTAGCCATAAACAATGTGGTTCAACCATCTCGAGTGTGAGATAAATATTAAGAGCGGAAGCAAATTTTGGCCTCAGAATGCTGCGAACTGAGTGAAGTTTATAATGTAAAGCGATACATCCTAACTCAAGGGTTTAAAGGTTAAGTGCTCACAGCTAGGCTTGAAAACCCTATGTTCGATGTCTGACGAAATCCTGGATTGGCATAGCAGTGATGTCATTGAGTAGGACGGAACAACTGTACACTGCTTTCTAGATACCAGTGGTTGCTTAATGAAAAACAGACTGTGGAGTTGAACTACCATAATTGACTTATGTTATCCAGAAGACTTTATTCTTACTCAATTTATAATTATTTAGATAATCAATTTACAGACATAATAATGAATAATAATTATTATTAATTTTTAGTAAAAATGAACCTACTTTCGTGAAATTAACGTCAAATTTTGTTTGTGTACAATCCCAGCCATCAAATAAACATTCTTCTCTGAAACATTGAGGATCGCAATTTCCATCACCAAATAATAAATGACATGGTGTATGTTCAATATGTTCAATTAACACTGAACAACTTCGCCATGGTATGGCTGGTTCTGGATGTTGTTGGATATCTTGCACAAAACTCACGTAATGGCTTGTATTATTATCATTATGATTACTAATATCACTACTTTCTAGAGGTTCAATATATGATAGAGGATTCAATGGTACAGACAACGCATATAAACAATCTCCATGATCAAAATCACAAGCAATCAGATCACATTCACGATCACACCGACCATTATGTTTTTTTAATTGGCAATTTTCACGTACACAATAAGATAATTCAGTCTCTTCACCTGGCCATAATGTAACGTTACTCATTGTTTTATGTTTCTTGATATCATTCGAGGTGACTATATTTGTACTACTGATAGTAGTGGTAGTAGTAAAGACAGTGGTAGCAATAGGCAGATCAGTTGTAATTTCATTAACTATACTACTACTTTTGTTTGTGAACACGAAGCATTCAGTACCATATTTGTCGCAGTTTAAGCCACAATAACCTGTAGAAGGAACACAAATACTAGTAATTACAAATTGACAGTAATTTGATGAAAATCAAATTATTTGTGATTATCAAGAATTATATATCAATTTGTCAATACGACTGCAAAATATACAAGAGTTTGGTAAAACTAATTAAAATCAATCAGAAGAAAGAGTGAAAACTGTTTTCGGTTGTCAAACTACTCAATAATATAAAATTGTTGTTTTTATCAGCAGAAACAGTAGTAGTAACAAGGTAAACATAGCGGTTAGGCGCACATATTTTATTTATTATAGCCAACAGAAACCAATGTGGTTGTTACTCCATCTGATACTGCTTCCTACCTCCACACAAGTTTCCCAAACTTAAATTCTGGAGCGAAAGACGAAAGGTGTAAAGTATGGAGATAATTTTTATTTTTTAGTTTAGGTGTGGTAAACAAGGGTGTAAATAAGTTTGAGTGACAATATTCTGGAAGCTTCTGAGAATTGAAAGATGAAACTAATAATTTATCAGTCCGATTATAACACGAGCCATTGTTTTTCTGAAACTTTTGAAAAGTTTCTATCTTAAGCACTTTTGACTAAATGTTTACAGACTTCTCCCAGCTTCTGAAGATGTTTTCGTGTAATTCCCCAGGTTTACAACAGCATATCGTCATAAATCGGTTCAAAATTAAACATAACGTTAATTTACAAACGATGTATCTAATGATTGGAAGATTAAATGTTCTTGTTGTAAAGTAAAATATTTTCAAAGCAGCTTCGATGAAGAAATAGTTATTGAAGGTCCAGAGCTCCTCAGAAGTATGTACATAAAACTCTAGACGAGAGTTCTACAAATCTTATACCTGGGAGTTGAATAATTCACTATAAATCATCATATTAATCAATAAACTTAGCTTTAAATGTGAAATGCTTGACTGCTCTTCATGTATCTAAACAGACACAAGTGACAGTGTAGTTTTTTTCTATAATATGAACTAAGTTGATTTAATATGCGTTTTCACTGCCAACAATTACAGCCATATTAAAAAAATACGTCAAAGTATGAAAAGTCAGTACTGATGATGATTTACCGTTGTTCGACGGACATCAAATTTAAAACTAATAAACATAAGCAAAAAATATATAGTGATCTTTAAGCGAAATCGTCAGCTTATATTATCCATTAATAATGTACCTGGTTTTGTACATGGACAATTAAATGTCAAAGAATCATTACAATTTGTATAATCCATACATAATTTCGATACATCACAATATAATCCAGTACTAACTTCACAGTGTATTCCAGACCAACCAAATAAGCATTCACATCTGTACGGGGGAATAAAGTAAGATGAAGAATTATTTCCAGAAACTATGGAACTAAATTCAATTTCTTTTAGTTGTAACTGTGATAATTGTTGTTTAGTCGGATGACATATACCACCATGAAGACATGGTGAATGGATGCATAATTCATGATAAACTTCACATCTTTCTCCACCAAAACCTGATGGACAGTGGCAAATAGGGAATATTCGATGACGATGTGTATTGTTATAATTATTATGATTACCATTATAGTTTGATGTGATTTGTTTGATTTGATTTTCACACCAGCCTCCATTTAAGCAATAGTTCTATATTTTTCAACAGAAAAAAAACAATGAAAACAACACTGACTATCACTAATGAATTATAACAAAACTGGCATCTAACAATTAAAGTTATCTTTCAACAGAACAGTAAAATATGGTTCTTTTCTATATGGTTTGTAAGGGTTTAATTATTTCAGGCTTTTGATGATATATAACGGTGAATCTGACCAGTCTTTATCAATAACATGAGACTCATCATGAAACAGATAAAACTTCAATATCGACAGTATTTACAAGTTCATCAGAGATGTAGGAAAGTATTTAGTATCAACAACGGGATAATACAAACACTTTAGTTACGTGCTCATATCATACTACGTGATTGAAAGCAGTCACTAGATAATTCTAAACATAGGTGTCGTGTTAATTGGCACTTGTTAGAAAAGAATATCTACCCATTAAAGGAAATCATGCTTCCGGTTGGATTTAAATCCGAGACATCAAGTGTATATATCAAGTATATATCAGGGATGACGAATGAAAAGGGAGAAAGTCGGTGTCATGTATACACTGAAGTCATACAGTTGCCGACATCTCGTATCCATCTATCTTAATCACAATGTCAAGAGATCTAATTATTTAATTGAATTTATTTTTAGTCCATTGACAAGTAACGCGAATTTACAATCCTACGAATAATACTAATTATCATCATTCACCAAAGCGTTCTACTCGCTTTAATCCAAGTGTGGTGTATACTACTCATGTCGAGAGACATGAAGTAATCAGTGCATGATCGTTATGGTTTACCAATATATTCTGTAATTTGTATTGAAATATGAGAACCATACACTGAATACCTCATTTGCAAATTTCCATCATTTGTCCTTCACACTTTGTATGATTCTTCCAGTTCACAATTCCTTCTTATTTTCACTTCCATTCTCTTTAACTCGATCTTCTTAACCTTCAGCAGCCAGGGTTTCCATTTCTGATTGATGTTATATACCACTTGTATCTCCCAACATGTGTAGAATACACAACACAAGCTGTAAAATATCCTGATTATCTTAAGAAATCTGTAACCCTTTAGTAACATTTTATATGTCAATCGTGTGGAAATTAAGCTTGAATAACTAGAAATCTTCTGTGACAACCAGTGGGTTACGAAGTTCATCATAGGGTGAGTATTTCTATCGTCTAAAAACTAATGATTACAATACTAAATGGCTGTAATAAATTTGACAATCCATTCATAATGAGCTTGCCTATGAGTTTGTAATCTCTCGTTGCTAACATTAAAGTTTGAAACTAATCACTTTCCGCTGAGATGCATGCATTATGAACAGATTGTTCCGATACAGCTTTTTAGCAACAAGTTTTGGTATGTTTCATTGCTAGACACAATCTAAATATAATGAAATATGTCACTACACGTCTATTTAAAAGCAATCCATTAGATATACTCATATCTCCGCAAAGATTGCTAAACTTTAACCCACGATAATAACAGCAGGAAAGCTCACTCCCTTACATGAATAACGTTAAATTTATTCCTATTTGATATAAAACTCACATTGTTTAAAAATAATGTACATGAACACATTTGTACAAGATGAAAAACGGAAGCAAATTTTTTATTTTAAAAATGGTTTGCTTACCCCATTGTATTGTTTGTTCATTTTATCACAAAAATCAACATATTTCTCACAATATCTACCTCCATAATCTACATGACAGATGCATGTAAACCCACCACTATCACTTCGTAAACCATTGCCCACAAAAGATAATAATGGAACACATTGAGAACTTCCAATAGGATCACATAAACCCATTGGTGAAGTTATCATATATAAAGTTGAATTAGATAGAGTACTTTTTTTGTCTACGAGGGAATTGTTTATGAATAAATTTCCTGTTGACAAAATATTTCTTATGCTAGTGTCATTCAGTAACCGAGAATATGTATAATTTATTACGAATGTAGCATATAATAAGTTTATCTCATACCATGAACGATAAAGTGATGTTAAGGAGGATGAAATTAACCAATCATTGATAAGATAACTTGAAATGGTTAAATTTTTAAGAAAATAATCTTCAATTTCTTTAGGTTGTTTAAAATAATTAGAGAAGTAGTGTTTAATATGATGAAAAAGTTGACAAAAATCTAGTTCTATCTGACAATATTCACCAATATAACCGAATGGACAAGAACAATGGGGTAATTGTGATTCCAAAAGATTGTTCTGTTCAAGAATACGAAAATATTTGTGGTGGTTATCTCTTTGAACACTGCCGTTGTCGGTAGTATGAAAATTTATACACGAGCCTCCATTTAAACAAAGCTATAAATAAATAAATGTATGAAAAAAGCTTTTTTTCAAAAAAATTATTATCCTGTATTCATTTTAAACTGCAAAGTCAGCCGTTTAAAAAATAGGTAACTCTAATTGTTATTACACAAAACTTACATTATCAATTATTGTAAATAACAAGCTACGAAAATTTCTACTTAGCGTAACTAATGAATTTCGGTGAAATATACTCATCATTAATTTCAATAAATAAAAATCACTCATTGTATATATATATATATATATATATATATATATATATATATATATATATATATATATATACCAAACTAATCAAAAATTTTGATCGACGTGATTCGGTCAGTATTAAAAGAACATTACACAGGTCACTACTTAGTGATCAATCACTTGTAAATATTCTACAGGAGGTTAGTCTCAGCCAAAATAACCCAATGGTAACTCGGATTTCAATCCCACATTGAGCACCAGTTCTCACAAAATTATAGGTACACCTTTCTGGAAAGTGTCAAATAGCACGAAACCTAGGTCCGGAGCTTATCAACTCTCTCCTACTAATAATATCTCGGTATAGTGCATGAGATGTTGAGCCACTTAGACTAACGGCCATATTGCAATGTAATTTATTAATAGGAAGATATATACCAGCTAAATATCGTAATAAAGTAAGATTCCTACAGAAACGTTATTTTGAGTCAAACGACTTCACGGCAGTTGCACAAATGACAATAATTTCTAACCAAATTAAAAAGACACACAGGTTTAAAGCCATTACTGAGGAGCTGTTAGCATTTAATACTAGCTCAAAAGTACAAACTTTAATTCTCCTTTTCACTAAACGCATTAAAGCAACTCAAAATGTTGATATACCATGCATCCTGCATAATAGCACATTTATATACGACTATAAAACTATAGCACAACTTTTCGGTGTTATTATTGTAAATAGGAAAGAATTCATAAATGGCACAATTTGAAGAGTTATGTGCGTGACTAGTAACTTAATAAAATCTATCTCCTTTAAATGCCTGAAAATTAGTAAGGCTATAAATAGCCTTAAGGTTTCGAGAGGTCATGGAGTAGATGGGATTTCATCCTTTCTCTACAAATATGGTGGTTGAGATATTCCACTTCCTCTTCTCTCTATGGAATCAGGTACTTACCCTTACTGTTGGAAAAACGCGTACATCATACCACGTTACGAATCTAGAGATAAGACTGACATGAACAATTATTGGCACATAAATATTACCCCCAGTTATCTCTAGGATTATGGAAAAAATTATTAGTGACGAACTCTCCAACTATTTACTCGCTGAAAAACTTATCAATGATACTCAATATGAATTTCTTAAAAATCGATCTTGTACGGCATGCCAATTCGACTTTTTGATTTGGTCTATTCTCAACGTAACCAAGGATATCTAGTCTTAGTGCTATACTTGGACATTTATAATGCCTTAGACATGATTAACCACCTTCTTAGAGATAAACTCGCATCTTACGGGGTCTAAAATCCTTTGCCTGCTTGTTTTAATTCCTTCCTCAGCAACCGACATCAAATAGTTAAAATTAACTCTTCACTGTCAAACGTTGTCCCTGTTAAAAGTGGTGTAATACAAGGTAGTGTCTTAAACCCTTTCCTCTTTTTAGTTTTTATCAGTGATATTTGTGAATCTTTTTGTGTGGGCAAGCCCCTCCTGTATGCTGATAATCTTAAAGTAGTGTGTTCATTTTCTTTACATGAGCTGCAAAGTTTTAGGAGTATGAAGCTTAAGAGAGTGGTGCTCAAAATGTCAACTGGAGTTTAGCACAGCTAAATGTGGGTGGATATGCTTCGGTAATACATCACTTAACTTAGATCTTACTATAGATGGTAAGGTTTTATCTAAGTTACATACAGTAGTAGACTTAGGACTTAGGTATTCCTACACTTTGTCGTTTGCAAAACATGTATTAAAACAGACCTCCAAGTCTCAACGTCTTATAGGTTGCATAACTCGAAACCTTCATAACAATGAGTCACGTATTTTGATTTACGAAGTTTGTACTCGACCAGTCCTAGAATATCGCAGGTTTGTTCTTAGTAGTGTGCGCATAAAGGATAAATTAAGGTTAGAATAAGTACAGAGACGATCTGCACTTCGGATTCTTGGAACTGATTGTAACTTGACTTATAATTCCAGGTGTAATAAACGTGGGTTCGACTCTTTATGGAAGAGAAGACTCAAACTAAATCTTATCTTTTTCTTCAAAATACCTAATAAACTCTCCTTTACATCTAGTCAAGTAATTCAATAGGTAGGAACTTCTAATCACGACATTCGTAATTCCTTGTCACTAGTGAAACAAACCCATTCTAAATCATCTCTCTATATGAATTACTTTACCTGTAAAATTTCCAGACCTTGGAATAATCTATCACAATCTATCCGTAAGATAAAATTAGTCCTTCGTTCACTGCATTAATGCATACTGCTCCTCTGAAAATGCATTAGATGTTCTATCTTATTCCACAGGTGAGATTATAGGAACTTTAAATGTTTAGCCATTTTTGTTACTGGATTCACTAAGTAAACCACCTACCTGCTGTTACTTTACGTTAACACCGTTTCTGGCAACCTTAATTAATTTGAATAATATCTAACATGAACGGTATATCACTGAGTCACATGACACATACATTATGGTAGACCTGATTGACATATTTTACTAATTATTACCTGGTTGTTCCGTGCCCTCTGTTTCCATTTTACTTTATCTAGTTGTGGATGGTTATAATTAATTCGTTAGGGCACAGGAAATGACCTCAAATGCACTGTTCATAAATCAACAGGATGTCCACTTAAGAAGAATTAAAAGTTCCCGGCTGATGCATTGCATTACTGTGATACATGTCATAAATGTACTATCTAAACATTTTTGAACTAGTAAACTTAAAACAATCTTATATCACATGTTTGTTCTCTACATTTAATGTTACTATTTATATCAAACTGATCATATCTGTAAACTGGCGTGAATTCTGTAATTATCATTTTCAGAATATATTATTATTATCAGGCAAAAATAATCTACTATCTAAATATTTTCCTCAAAACTCATTTACATAAACTATACTACAATTCCGGCTTCATTTTTTCATGTCGGGAAATTTATTTATTAATGTTAAATGGTGAGAAGTGGTAGGCGGTAAACAGTGAATAATGATTTCATACTACGTGGCACTATTCAACAAGCCGTCCCTGTAACCTTAAGGGAAGTGATGTATTTATTGGGGTTCGAATCCTAATCAACTAGTGTAACAATATTCGGTGTCATCACTGAGTTGTTCGAACCACGACCAGTGACCTTTTAATATCAAAACCCAGTCCTTCTGGAAGTCGAATCACCTGGACCGGTGAGATCACTCTGAAATGTGGTTGATAGATATCAGTTAACGCTAAATAGACTAGATAAAGATAACATCGGCTTCTGACACTTAGTGATTAATGAATGTTGCCACAATAGGACGAAATGGCTTTCCAGTGCTTACAGGTTTTCCATGGTGGTCCAAATCCAATTGACTCATGATCTCAACTATTGAGATTACTAGAATCTTCACAAAACCCCTTTTGATATTAGTTAATTGTCAAACACTATGACCGAGAATAAATATTACAGTCACAAAAACTATTAATGCTGCGACCATTCTACTCGTTATATCACACACGGATAAAGAAAACTCAAATTGCACTTGTGAAACGGATGCTAAATAGAAAAAAATCAGTTGTGCAACTCTAATCACTTTTCAGACTTTATTTTAATACTGAGAGTGAAAAACACTCGCCTCGTATCTAGAAATCGTTCTTTAATTTGTATTATTTTTGAGAGAGAAAACCAGAGATTAATGGTATTTATTGTACCAAGCAAATTATCCAGTAGATGTATATATAACTGAACGGAAGTTTGTGGAGATAAGTTTAATTCATCCTATGTATTCTTCACAGATTGATCTTAGCAGAAATACCATTAAAAACCAGGTAGTAAATACCCCCAGTGGTGCGTACTAATGGACTCGTCAGGAATAGGCCTTAAAAGCTTCAGGTCTCGAAGCAAATGCTTAGCCCAACTGACAATAGTCTGTGACGAATACAACCTACAAAAGTGTATTTACTTTACAGTTGAAAAACAACAACAAATAAATGAATCCGTAAAGAGAAATTGATTCAGTTTCTAAGAGGAATTCTATAAACAAACATGTAGACACTAGACTAATTATCCAATTCTTGTTTTATTTATCCGTTCACATTAAATTTGACATTTTGTTGCTTATACATTTATAGAATTCTTTTCTGTTTAGAAGAATATATATATAAATTATCTTCTAAATATCATTCGAAGGATAAGCATATAGAGTTCGATAAAAATAATATAATGATCCGAATGCATTACTGCTATATAGGGTATGAAAATCTAACTAACTAGTTTACGTAAAACAAATTCAAAGTTTTATGTAAAATAATAATTATTAATTAAGATGAATATTCATAATCTGTGAAAATGAAAACTCAAAACTATTTTCATGAACTGATGTAATCCACTACATTATTAAAACTATCGGTGGTATTCTATTTATTGAGCCAGATTTCTACATGAAGTAAGCTATAATTGCTTTGTTCAGAACGACAATAAAAGCTCTGTAATTAAACCATCATAATCAGCGAATACAACACTACTTAAAACATCCACCTAAAAAGAAAATTTCCATCATCTCATTTAAACTATGTTTTGAACTTATCTTTAAATAGAAAATGCTGAAAGCAACTACTGAACTGTTTTAGTCAATTTCTGATGTTTCGGATACTATCATGAATGAGTTATTTGTTTATTGAAATAGCGGATGATAAAAATAATGTATATCATGATTATTATGTACGTACACAATGTAGTCAACCAGGAGGAAATTTAGCGCATTTAGAGTTTCTTGTCAGTTGGCTTCAATTGTTTAACATTGCAATCATACTGAACCTTGATGTCAAGTTACCGAAAGACTACTAGTGATAAAATCACAATTCGATCGATAGAATGCAATAAACACTAAAGATACTAGAATTGCATAATATTACTAATCAATTATCATAAATGCAACTAAGTATTACGAACCGAAAATAGGGCTTAATATTGATTGACTTCAAAAGGCATTTTCTGGAGTTTTATTGAGAAGCCGTGACCAGAGGGGTTCAACCAGGTCCATTGTGGGATATCAGCTCACGGAAGATAATGGTTTACGGTGGCGCAACTTCATAGATTGGTTGGAGTTAGACATTAACACCATTGGATGTCGGTCCAGTGTTCTAGTGGTTAAGCGCTTGCGCGCGGGACAGACAGATCCTGGGTTCGAATCTCGCGGGGGTCGGGGATACGCACTGCTGAGGAATCCCATACTATGACGAAACAACCGTCTAGTGCTTCCAGGTTTTCCATGGTGGTCTAGCTTCAATTGACTCATGATTTCAACTATTGAAATTACTAAAATATCCACAAAACCTTTTCTGTTAATATCCATCGTCAATTATTTTTTCTGCTTTAATTTAAATGACGTTGAGTAATTTATTTTATTTTGTACTAACTGTTACAATTTTATTCAACATAATTGAATGAAAAAAATAATAAGAGGCAAATAATTCGAAAAATTACATTAAGATTTTTAGAATTATACATAGAATATGACTGTTGATATTTGAAGTTCCACATCACGGATTGACCCTAGTTAGAAGACTAGTGAAAACAAGGACACATTAAATAATTGTTTCATCATAGTATGAAACACTTCATCATGAGACATAAGAGTCCTGGGTTTAGTCCCTGAGGGAGTCATCGATATGCATAGAGGAGTAGCCACTCAAGTCAAAATCGATACAGACGTTGCCGATAAAGTCAATCAATGGTTGAGATACATCACGAATTGACTGGGTCATTTCCGTCAGTGAATTTGACCATAGTGATTATATGACACCATAGATTCCGAAAGATAGTTCTCTCGGATTCGGCCCAATATGGAATTACGGCTGTACTGTACTGAAACGTTATAAATTAGCGTGAAATAACTGTTCAGTGCTTCCATATTTTTTGAAAACGTCATTCAGTGAATGTTGCTCTGTGATCGATGTATGGAGAAACAACAGGCTCCCGCTGATCTAATTATTGCATACTTTTAATGTCTTTGGTCAAATCGTAAAACTAACACACATGCGTGAGGTGTATAATGAACTGTATTTAGTTATATTGATTCTCGATTTCTTCTTCAGTGTGAGTCTATAGTGTCTGTTATTATTTTAAGCCTAAATACCTTATTCTAGCTTTCGGACAGCCCATTCTACTTGAGTCACATTCTAACCTTTTAATTATTCGCTTATCCAATATCTTGACTGTTTTTATATGAGCGCATAGGCGGTGTTCACTTCTTATCCTATTTATCAAATGTCTGTAACTTATTTTTGGTGCTTATAAATATTGATTAACGCTTGGTTAAATGGGGAGTTGGCTTTCCAGCCATCTCCACTGCGCGTCGTTTTGCTTGGTTCTATTCTATTCGCTTCATTTACAAAATATATGTATCCAAAAGTTCATTCTCGTTATTTGACTTATTTGATTCCGTTATTAAATAACGCGATTTAAGTCAATGATTATACACGAGGATAAGGCGCATATATATTTCCATAACGATCATTCATACGATCTATTTGGAGTCAGATCATGGGCCACTAAAGTGGAGAGCCCTTCAACAACATCGTCCGATCTAAATGACGACAAAATAAACGGCCCCACAAAAAGTGGTGAGCCCGCCATCGCCGACTAACTCAACGGGTTCCACAAAAAGTCATTTGAATTGAGGTAAATAAACTGATTCCTTCAGAGTGTATTGACGTTCCTACTCGTTAGTTATCTTTCTGTTAACTCAATTCAGTCAAACTGAGAAAAAGTGATTTAAAAAAATTTTCCGATTATTCAATCAGTCGTACTGGTAACTACTGTTAGTCACCATAATGATTCAACCGAATACCATGCGCTTACCGATGGCAATTAATTTTGATATTTTAAATATATAGGAAAGTTCCAATACATAAATAAATAAACAGATATACGTATAGTCGATTTTATATATATTTTGCATACAAACAACTTACATCTGTTGTACAGTTTCTTACGTTTACATTTTCACTACACAATTGATTAGTACAAATTTGTTTAGAAGTGGATTCACAATTCATTCCATATCTACCAATTGGGCATAGACAATGATACTTTCCAATCAAATCTAAACATATTCCATCATTCATACATGAATGTTGACCAGTACATTCATTTATCTGTTCCTAGTACACAAAGAAAGAAGTAGAGAAAAGTTGAAGATAAATCAAAGGTAAATATTATAAGAAATGGTTATAATATCTAATATATGATAGTCAGAGGAATCCTGGATAGCCGTATCTTCCTGTTTGGGACTGGTTAACTGGATGTTTTTGGATTCCAGGCTTGATGTTCGAACTAGAGAATGGAACCCAGTACCTTTAGCTTGAGGTGACTAAAACGTTATCCACTGAGCTACTGATTCCAGATAGCCACTAACTTAAAAAATATGTATTAAAGCATTTATAAGGGCTTTTAATTTTGGACTACAATTTGTTAAGTTCTTTTGTTATGTGTGAATCCTTAGCGGGTTGCCTCGATATATTGTCATGTTATAAAATTTGCTAAATTTAGTATGTTATCAGCAATTGTGAATATTTGCGGTGGAAAATTACAAAGCCTTACTTGATCAACAGAAACTGCAGTCCATATGGTCAATTTAAAAACTTATTTTGAGGTGGGTTTCAATAAGAACTGACAAATTGGAGCAGGATTATTATAATAGAATCAATAAAAGTGACATTTATGACACCAATTAATATGGGCTATTGAATTCTAGTTCAATGAATACATGCACAGACGAAAAGTTTTATAAAAACGAACGGAACATACCAAAGCAACAAACTTTGGGTAAATAGAGTCGAATTCCGCGGAAATTAAGAGAAAAATCATTTTTCCCTGATGATTCAGATTATTTTTTGGGGGAAATAGTTACGTTGAACAGGCATATCTGTCCAATCGTCTATGAGTTGCAATAATTCTAAAAGTGATAGTATCAGCGAGTGATAAAAATCAGTTAAATGTTCCTTATAATAATCACACCACGTAGCTCAGCGGTCATAATCTGTTTTAAACTGGGTGTTGCTTTAGCTGCTGAAACTGGATCAGGAACAGAAAGGGAAGCTGAGATTTGCACGATGCAAAGATTCTAATAACGGATGCAAATTTTATTCACCCTTCGTAAACATGACAATAAATTGCAAACTAAATACATTTATCTATATACAAATTCTACTGACTTTTGATGAGTAGTCAATGAACATCATATATTACTGAAATGGCGAGAATGCAATCGAGTTATTGAACTGAATGTTATATAGAGCAAACGTTAAATTAAATTGATACAAACGAATCCTTAATGACACAATAATCTGATACAACACTAGATTAGTATAAAAGAATCTTATACTGAATAAATATCACACAGAATTAAAGCATGACCACGCATTTTGTGTAGTCCTACCAGATATATCATCAGTGAACCATTGATAACAGTGTACTATGGTTGAATATTTATTCTAGGAATTTGTGTATAGTAGAGAAATTTCACAATAATACTAATAAGATCACGATTACCAATTAATAGATTCTACTTAACTTATCAGATACAAAACTATATTTGGAACAATCTAAACAATTTAATTTTGATTTAATGCCAACAAACTGACAGCTAAAACCAATACACTTTGCCGTCTATAAAACTGAAAAAAGAAGAAGCCTTAGTTTGATGCATTGTATTCTCAAAAAGCAGTGATTTTTATAGGTTTTCATAGTTCACCAACGATTCACAACAATTTTAAAACCTACAATCATTTGTAAATTTTACAAACTCAAGGACATTTAATCTATCAAGAACGGTGGCGCAATTTCGTGAATTGGTTGAAGTTAGACATTAACACCGTTAGATGCAGACTTAGTAGTCTAGTTGGTAAAGCGTTCGCGCACGAGACCGAAGGTCCTAGGTTCGAGTTTCGCGGGGTGGGGGCGGGGGCGGGGATGCGTACTGCTGAGAATTCCCACACAAGGACAAAACAACTGTCTAGTGCTTCCAGGTTTTCCTTGAAGGTCTAGCTTTAATAGACTCACGAATTCAACTATTAAATTACTATCAAGAAAACTAGCTATGGTTCTTATAAACCGTATGATAATGTAATGAATCATGTAGACATAAATTTATTTGAACTAAAACACAGTGGATTACTGGAACTCATGCCTAAGATGATAGATTTTGGTGTTTGCTGTTCCTGTAACCTTTATTTATGTAAATATAAAAAGGCGCATAATTTGGACTGTTTTAAAATATAACTGCATCATTTAGGAATGTTTAGCTTAAATATGTCAAGAGAGAATGGTCACATTCAACTGCGAATACAAAATGTTATCAAGAATAAATGAATATAAACCTGGTGTTTTGATAATTGTATGTATTCTAACAAATGACTTTTTACAATTAAGAACTACTTCAAATTGTGGATTTTATTCATCACAGACTGGTATCATTCAGAGTACCGATAAAGACCAGAGAGAACAGGATGGCTGTTTTGTCTTAATATGAGACTCATCAATAGTGCATATCCACAAACAATTCAGCAATCGAATTCAATATATTCAAGTCTCGTGTTGAACGCGTAACCATTAGAATTGTCGAGTTAGAGTTCTATTATACAGATTTCACCTTAATCAGCTTGCAGTTTAATATGAAAATGATAAATTTTTCCCTCACAAAATACGACTTCCCACTAGAACTTACGGAACAACTTGAATCAATTCACTGGTGATCTGAATGTTATAGTTTACGTAGCTCAAGAAGTTTTATGGAGATTGACTTAGTCTGTATGTTGTATTCGTCTTAGATCAATCTCAGCTGGAGTACTTCAAATGAAATCATTAATCAATAATATTTGTAAAAATAGGTTCACTACACCAGCAATAACTTACTCTACATTGAGGTCCAGTAAATCCTTTTGGGCAAACACATAACGTGCCTGCACCATCTGATGATGGTAAACATATCCCTCCATTGAAACAGGTTGATGCATTATCAAGGTTACATGGATTAAATGAATATTCACAATTTTTACCATAATAATCTGTTGTACAACTACATATATACGATCCATATGTATTTATACATTGTCCACCATTTTGACATAATGATGACTGTTTTTCTTCGGACTCGAAACATTCATTCACGTCAATGTCACAATAATTACCTCCAGAACAGAAAAGAAAGAATAAGAGATACATTTATTAATTTAATTCAATAATAAGAATGCACTTAGTTAATAAATGTGAGATTGAAGTGTCCCAAATAGGACGAAATGCACGGATTTCTGGAATCCGTTGTTAGCCACATTCCAAATGTACTAAAGTGTAATCAGTTAAAAAACGTAATGATTTGTAATAAAACATACCTAATACATTCCTGAAATGTTAAAATTATTCATCAACTACCCAAGGTCCTGAGTAATTGACACGGAGTCGAACCATATATAAGTGGAAGCTGACCCTAATACTCGGCGGAATAAAGTGAAATAAGTAGAAGGTCATATGAATACATTTTAAATGTTTAAATCAATCGGTCACCAATTTTCACAATCTTTCTTGTAAGAGATCTGATAGTGGAGATCTATCAGAAGTCATATAGTAAAAACATGAGTCATTAAGTCAGATACTTTCTGATTTTTAATAGCTTTCCCAAATAATTTCAAATAATTTTCCTATCTAAGACGATTGAGGGACAGTAAAACGTTTCAGTGGTAAACGGGAAGTATACTGTTTGTATAGATTCAAGACTATTTTCATTATGGAATTTTTCAATAAATTAAATGTTCACAATATAATTTGGCGAAATTTTCCATCCGATTATACACAAGCTATGGTTTCTATAGACAAATCTCCAATAAAAGTTGAACTGGTGAAAACATCGCTTAATTAACATAAAGTTTGGCACAACTTAGTCTGTGCAGATTACATAGAATGCACATATGCACATCAACTCTGGGATGCGGATACGTCATTCTAACTAGTCCCAAACGGGATGAAACACGTGTCCCGGATTCCATTGCTAGCCATCATCCAACTCTGCTGATCTTGTTTGCACTGTTTTACTGTTATAAACAAAATTCCAATAACAAACATTTGTAAAATCTTAACATTACCATACAAATTTCATTATTTACATTGAAATAAAATTGTACAATGAGAAAACTATCGAGTAAATAATGAAAACTACTTTCTTTCTTATAAAAAAAAATTAACACCTTGACAAGTGATTAATGACTATTATCATATTCAGTGAATAATATTTCATCTCCTTGGATTAAATCTTGACAAGACAAATATGATCATTTGTAGGAAATTTCTTATGCAATGAATTTACATTACGTATCTGTGTGCGTGTATGTAGGAATAAATGTATGTTGAGTTATGCTCACCATCTTCGAAACGCAATTATAAGAAATGTAGACAAAAGAGATAAAGTTTATGGCAAGTATTTATGATGGAATTTTATTCCATAGGCTTAAGTATAACATTTTTTAAATGTTAGATTTATACATGGTGTTTAAAACTATAGAGTAAATAGAGTGAGAAGAGTTTTTGAAAATTTCAAAACTAAAGTGAGACGTTCATTTAAAATGATTATGTAACAGTCAGAAATTATTTTGAATTAAAATTGATAGAGGTAAGCTCTTGATTGTAAACTTCTAGTAATCATATTTTTTATTATGACTTCATAAAAAGTGAGGTTAATATATTTTTCTTTATAATTCAAAAGGCATATCAAGACATTGAACTGTCAATAAAGATATATTTATACAATATTATATAAATGAAATTGTCATACCTTCGAATCGACCAATTGCTGTCTCACAAAGACATTTATATTCACTTGTAATGTTCAGATTGTCGAATTGTTTCGTGTTATTCAACATAAATGAAGATGTATCATCATTAGTGAAAATGCAAAGAGCTGAGTTAGCACAATAATAGTTTTTAGGACATAATCTACTATGATTGAAGTGAAATTTTTGTGAATTACTATTCGTCAACATCAACATTGAATTGGATCCAGTATTTTTTTCATATGTAATCAGTTTTGCTGACAATGATTTTTTATCACAATGTAACCCTTCCCATCCTTTTAAACATTCACAATGATAACCATTAATTTCATCTTTACAGATTCCGTAGAATCCGCAAGGTTGATTGAAACAGTCGAATATATTAATTTCACAGTGTTTTCCTAGAAAAACAAATGAAAACGACCATAAATGAGTACTGCTAGACACCTTAAAACGATATGATTTATTTTATAGATTGTAAATACATATATCGTTCTCGACTTCTATTCCCACCTACTCCTAACATCAATGAGCACTTTTGCTGACTAATTTTAGTTGGATTACATTAGTCCTGCTTTCTTGATGATTCATAATTTCTTAAATATCTATAGCCGAAAGACGTCTAAAATCTGTCAATTTAATGACAGTCGTAAACAACTTAGGCTATGGTACAAATATGTGTCAGTACAATTTGCCTAGAGAATGATCTCAAAGAATAGCAGGAAGTCTACGAGTGAATCTGCATAACTTGAAATCTTCGGTCATATATTATGATACTCTTGTAATCCTCTTTCTACATGATCCAGACCCATAATAGTCAGTAAATACATAAACCGATTTCAATTTGATGAAGGCCTTTTAGTTACTAACATTGATGATCATGCAGCTTACATTGTTTTTTTTAACACCGAAGTTAAACTTCAGATCAGTAATATTTAAATCTTTTCATGATAGTTTTATAAACAGAGATTGATTTTTGATAGATAAGTATGATTTAGCGAGAATACAAGCAGACACAAACATATAAACTGTCAATACAAAATCATTATCTTGGTAAAATAAGTTATATCTAATTACCTTAGTGAATAACCAAGTATAATTAAACCTTACAAAAATAAAAAAGATTCACTTATCATCCAATCAAAATTTCATAATTTCTATTTTAGTGTTAATTATCATGACGATATATATATATATATATATATATATATATATATATATATATGTCTAGAATACATTGTTTATTGCTATTCTAAAATTATCATTATTATGTTTAGTTGTCATAGTCTCCTATCAAATATAATATAAAATAAATAACAATTTCTTATGACAGCTGTCTTAATTTTATTTTGATTCATAATCAGGATAATACTAGTCACTTTACTTTTTTTTATTTTTTAATATATCATATTCATTTAGCTAACCTACTTTACTATATCTTGACAGTAACAGTTTTTATTTGAAACTGTTTCTGATAAAAATGTGTTAAATAAAAAATTCCTTAAGTATTTTAACGTTAATATTTATGCCAAATTTTTTTTAAAAAAAATCATGCACAATATTTCATATTAAATATAAACCTTTAATTTAGAGAATTACAAAGGGAAATAACTTTCACTTGTGCGTGTGTGTATATATATATATGTATATCTTTGTATAAGATAAGATGGATGTGTACACATGTGTGAATGAGGATAATGTATGGGGATAAGTAAACTTATATATAATAAGATAATAAATAATAATATAAATCATAAATAAACCATACAACCATTAATGTTAATTGACTAAATGTATAAAATATGAAATGATCGTAATTCCGTTAATAAAGAATGTAAACATTTGTCTGAATACATTTCATAAATCTGAATTACTAGTACATATATTATTATTATTATTATTATTATTATTATTATTACTAAAATAGCTCAATATGAGTCATAAAGAGAAGATGACATTCAAATGAGATCTTTTCCTTTTCATAATATCAAAGTTACGAGAATGACTCATTCTATCAGCTAAGTTAATCATGCATCCATGTGGATGATGAATTTTTATTATGCAAAATGTACAAGATTAACAATTCTGAAATGTAATAATATTTGTTAAACAGAAAAGATAATTGAATATACAGTGTGTCTCAAATAGAATGAATAAACTGTGATACAGCTTTCTTGACTAATCGATCATCATCTTAAGAAACACTTGTTGATTTGTCATGATTACTTCATATCAGGCAACCATAATAATCCTCGAATAGGCGAGACTATAATTTGTGGACAAACCAATCACGTATGAGATAACAGGTCTCGGATTTCGGCGTGAAATTCACTGACATTATAGTTTATATCAATTCCTGATGAAAATCCCTAAATCTAATTCTTAACCCTAACCATCACCTGCAAATTATGATTCTGATTCGTCACACTGGTTTATGACACTCATTTAGTTCTAGTTAGTAGGCGAACATTCTCAAGGTCCCTTTAACGTCGGTCAAAGTTCGTTTCACCGATTTTGGAATCCAAATGTTTCTCTTATGGTAAGAGAATTGACTGATAAGATTTCAGAAATAACTGGATTGGACAATAGCTGATAATTTACCAAAGAACCGACCTCATAAATCCTAATGGATTAGCTGCTAGAGAATAAAAGCATTAACTGCTAAACTGTGTTCTTTTCAGGGGATTAAAGCTGTTACGTACATACTTGTACATAAAATACTGAAGGTGGACGTTACAAGTCGACTGTTCCAGTTTCAGTTTACTCAGTGGTCCGACATAAAATGATTTCCATTACTAACTTCAAACAATTTTCGATATTGCGCAACTAATTATCAATATTATTGGTGGGTACATGATTGAAGTCTATTGATTATAGCCTTTCACCATAACTGAGGGAAATTACTTCTCAAAACTGAACGCTAGTGAACACACAATTATTATTAAAGTAGGGGTTTTTTAACTTAGATCAATGAATGTTGAAAACTATTATAACTCAACAAGCTTTAAAGCTCCGTTATACTGATGGAAATGCACTGTTTACACCTAAGCTACAGACAATAGACAATAGCATGAGATATCTAATTGTATCGGAAATACAACAAATAATAAATATAACTCTCTCCAACAACTATTACATGTTGTTCGTGTGTCTATTGTTAAATATATGTAAGAAACATATATTCATATGACAAATAGATACCACAACAATGTTTGTCTAAACAATATAACGATACCCGTTTCCATTCTGTAAACAAAAATACCCTTTTTCAAAAAAAAAAAACAGGAATAAACAAAATAATCTCATTTTACTTTTTTTTTGAATAAATAAATAACGACAAGTTAAGGAAAGTATTAAACGCAAACTTTACATTAATAGATTTCTCATGAATTGTAATTTCATATTAACGAGATAATTATCTTAAATTGTGAAATCGAATACACTGACATGCATAAATGCATACACAAATGAATAAGTGGATTGATGTATGGAAATCTAGTTGGCTACTTACAAGGTTGCGGTAGAATATAAATAAGTTGTTGTTTTTTTTATAGCAAAAAGGATGTCACCTTGATATTTATTACTGTATATATATATATATATATATATATATATATATATATATATATATATATATATATATATATATATATATATATATATATATATAGTAAATCTTTATTCACTGATGTTTATTTCATATCTGACGATTTGCATATAATCAGTAAATTATTTCAAAGTAATATATATCTGATTAGAAAAAAGTAATTATGACCAGCATTATTTTGACTTTTTTGCCCCCTCTCATTTTATTCTCTCCGTTATCTTGTTGAAAAAGAAAATATTGACTCCATTACTGAGAAAATATTCATACCATTTTACTTTCCTCTGTTAGGTCAACTACTTACTCCAACCACCACCCGTTGAAGAAAGAAATAAAATTTCCTTATTTTTTCTGAGGCGCCAATATGGAAAAATACAACCACTTCATAAACATAATAAATTGAATTATATATCTCTAAACTTAAATTTATTTAGATTATCTATATGTACTGGTTTTATGTTACTGTTGTGACTGTTGTTGTTGTGGAAAATATGGATAATCTACTGATTACTGTGTTAAAACAACTCTGTATTTCTTTTAAAAATTAGTTTATTATGAAGTGAAGAGAACGAATAGATTAAAATGATTTAAAGCGTGTGAATTCATTATGGTTTATTATTATTATTATTATTATTATTATTCAAATGATAGACAAAACAATTCATTATGTCAGGAAAACCATGAAATAATATGTGGCAATAATAAAAAACCGTTATTATTATTACTAGTAAAGGTAGTTATAAAATAATTCAATGTTCAATTATCAAACATACAACATTCACACTTTTATTGATTGATATCGCATTTATATATTCCCAAATATCCGCAAAAATCATCACTTATTTTTCATGTTACATTTAAATTCCATGAGTAGATTTAAAACAATTGCAATTCTATACATTTAAATCATAGTACCGATAAGAAAGACTAAACTATAATGTTTCATGCGCAAATTGGAATTTATCATTTTACAAGTTGATTACTGTTACATGTTTAATGTATTATATTACTGACCACTTTTTCAAATATGGAGGAATATTGACCTAATGTAATAGTGTCGATGATCATATATATATATATATATATATATATATATATATATATATATATATATATATATATCATTCTACCATAGGAATGTTAACATTAGCCAATTTAACTTCAGTGATTATTGATCATTGATCATTAAGTACAAAATTTAAACGGTAACAGTACATCATATTCAGGTAACGTCATTTTAAATAAAATAAACAATCTTGAACACATACAAATTGTAATCGATGTAATATTGTTGTCAATATTAATAATTAACATGTAGGTAGGTAAACTACATTTTGTTTATTCGAAAGTTTCATTTCATTCTTCAATGTTACGCTATTAGGTTACTCGATTATTTGAAATTAAGCAATCAATTTTTTTAACAAACATGAAATGTATAATATTTTAAAGAATGTTTCAGTCTCAAGTATGAAAACATGCACTATTGAAGTTTTAAGGATGTATAGTTCAACGGTTCAACGATACTGTACTCTAAAAACTAATTGGCTAGATAATTAGTTCGTTTGACATAAAATTTAGTATGTTTTGACGAGTTGTGAACAAATTGTTATAACTACATAACCCCAACAGAGAAACAATTCAAAGTGAAATCATCAGTGACTTTGAATTAACTTTATGAAGTCTTAGTGGTTACCGCTGATCGATGGAATTCAACTATTTCATGAAGGAAACAGTTGTCATCTATAGCATTAAATGATTGTAACTCTAAATAGTGAACTAACTCAAGTTGTAATTTAGGAAATACTGACTAAGAGTATCCGAACAGTCATAGATTAGCACAGCTCAATAGCCTCAATAATGAGCTGACCATGAGTCAAGTGCTTATAAGTTCTTAATATTATCTTAATTGAGGTAAATATCATTTACAAAGTATTCATTCAAGAGATAAACTAGATCAGAAAATAACTGAAACCACATTCTGAATAGTTGGACAATCACTGGAAGTACGGGATAACTAGATATATTTTGTCCTTGACACAGTAAATATATGTATGGAGTTTGATATTTAAAAAAATCAGCTATCTAGTGATCTTTAATTTCTAGATGTTTCTATCTTACAAATCATATTTTAAAGCGGAAAAATAAAAATTAACTTTAAAAATGGGTACATTATATTACATATGAGGTAATAATAGAATTTCTTCTCACGAAAAGCTAATATTTGGGAGATGAAATGAATTAACCTACAAATAAGTTTAATATTTTAAAGACCATTATCGGTGACGGGAGTTGTGCAGATTGTAGTATTTTTAACAGTTAAATTCACGAGTCTAGCATTAAAAATCTTGAGACACTTGACGGCCGTTTCGTACTAGTATGGGACTCCTCAGCAGTGCGCATCCACGATCCCATACACAGGACTAGAACCCAAGACTTCTGGTCTCGTATGCGAACTCAGAACCTCTAGATCAATGAGCCGGTTTTCAACGGTGTCTTAAGCTAGGACGAAAGGGCCGTCCAGTGCTTTCAGGTTTCCAATTGTGGTCTAGCTTAGATCGACTCGTGAAATTAACTGTTAAAAATACTACAATCTCAGCAACTCCTCTTACCGATAATAATCATGCACTCGCTAGTGACTAGCTTTAAGATGGATTTCCTGGAATCCTAGTGGTCTAACTTTGATTAGTTCATGATCTCAATTTCAACTATTTAGGAATGATCTAGAAAAAAAATAGTCGATACCAGAAGTATGGATTCTATGTAGTTAATTGGCAGATGTGATTTTCTCAGTTACTGTTCACATCAAATCGCTTTCTGACATATTATTTTATATGAACTTTCATCGAGACGTCATTTAAACATTGAATAATCTTTTCAACATCTTGCACTAAGCGAATAAATTTCATTTATATATAAACAGTGCTCTATAATACGGTTTAAATAAGTTGACCATAAATGTTTAGCTTGAATATTAGAAGTAATAATTCATTTTTAAAGGGTTTACAACAAACTGTTAGATGAGTAAGTTGAGATTCTAATAACAAAATTTAGTCTATATTATGGAGACTGAATTTTGTCTAGTTATGAATAGCGGTCAAAAGTTTAGATCCTTGATTTTATACAGGAATAGATCTTAGAGTTTTTGTCTAGTTGAATACTGATTACTTTTGTCAAAGTTAAAACCTTGTTAAACACTGATTTTAATATAAATAAAAAGAATGATTACGGATGTGTTATTTATCTAAGTTTATTTGATAATTTTTATATTTGATTATTTTGTATGTATATGTATCTTACGTGAATGTCGAAAAAAATTACCGATTTCATGTAAACGATACACATACTTCACACTACGCACTTTGGTCTCATATTCATTATTATGTCAAAATTCTTGAAGATAATGTTACTCTTTCTAATTTTATACCATTAAAAGTGGAATTGCGTATTCATGTGTATGTACGTATGCATGAAGATATTCAAGTTGGTCTCATTAATAATAAATCTCACAATCAAATCAATTAGATTTAGGTAAACAAAAGGAAGCAGATCCTCTAAAAAACAATCTTAAAACATTATCGTACATTAATTTGTATGAAAGATGATGTAATCGCTGAGATTGAGATCAATGAAACAAGAAAATGAATTTTGTGATGGGATACAAAAAAGAATTGATTACCTGAATATCCAGGTTGACACATACAAGTGTAATTCGATTCAGCTGTTACAACATTCAAATGATTAATAGTATTGTTATTATTACTACCGTTTTGTAACATGCATACTCCCCCATTTTTACATGGTGAATGTTGACAATAGTCTTGTATGTTTTCACAGTAATGACCAGAGAAACCAGGTTTACAATGACAAAATGTACTACCGTTATTATTATTATTATCAATAGTAGTAGTAGCGATTGTTATGGTCGAGGAGTTACTGATGCCACCAAGTACATGACAAGTACCATTATTGAAACATGGTGTTTTGAAACAATTGAATGTCTCCTGTTATATAAAAACAGAAAATTGAAAAATAGAAAATTATTCGTTCAGAATTATTTAACGAACATTAAGCTAGATACCTTCATAATAAACCTTATTGCTAGATATCTTTTGAAGTTTAGATAAGACTAGGTAGACTAAAATCTATCATCGCCAATTTTATATTTCAATATAATGGAACGTGAGATCCATAACGATATTTTTATTAAATTTCAGCAATGGACTGTTGTGGGATTCAGAAAGCGCTCTTATAAAACCTTAGTAACAACAATATTTTGTCTAAACCCTTAAATTAAAGACAGAATTTCCACAGAAATGGTTGAACTTAACGCCTTGATTTTCACAACAAAATAACACTAACTAGGCAATCATTAAAAATTAGTGAATACTGAATAGCTTCCATGTGCTTGTATAAAGATTATTCAGTAGTGCATAGCCATGACTTTATACAAAGAACCAAACTAAGTACCAACAGGTCACACGGTTAGTAAAATGCTACTTAAAATAAAAAAGATCAAAATTCAAAGCCTCATGTTTTAAGATCTAGTGAATTTCTAATACAGAGAAATTCTTGTTCAGTAAAATAGATAATAACTATCAATGGCGACAAGATTCGATTCATACACCCGTGAATTTTAACTAGTTTCTTCTAAAAAAAACTAGCCATTAACAAACGGATAAATGATTTTTATTCATACTTTACACCATGTCTAATGTTCACAATCATTCACCAGTCAGTCTCAGTTCATGATGGAAAATTATCTATGGTAAAGCAATGAAATAAAAAAATTTTGGCATGATTTTTCCAATTCTATATTGCTAAAAATTAAAACAGATCTATGATGCCTTTTTATCTTGATAAACGATTAATATGTAAGGTAAATTTTTCAATAAATGAATTTGCGTGATGTTTACTAAATTGAACTACTTTTCTTAATTTTTATGATGCATTTATTATCATTATGGTAAAATTGACTAATAAAACTATTGACTTGAAAATGTTACTCGTGAATTGGTAACTTGGTCATTTAACCGATTTTCTAAATTCCCTATTGTAAAAGAGAACTCAATAAATCTACTGATTATTACATAGTCGACAATTAAAACAAAGATGAAAATAAAGATCACAAAACACTGATTTCTTGCCCCATATACGTAACTTCGTCAAGTTAAGATACTTATTAGAGTGATGGAAGCATATAGATTGTAATCATTAAATGTACAGATGTTCATAAGTTACTAGATACCAGTGTAAACCAAGACAGTAGGCAAGAATAATAAGTATTGATAGCGAGAAGTTACAAAATATTTACATAATACAAATGCATAGCTTCAATCGTCTATTTGCATCATTCGGTGTGTTTTGTCATGTGAAATATCTGCATGTCTAGTTCTTAAATGTTCTGCCAAGGCTGTGCTTTTAAATCACTGAAACTCCTCACTCTGTCTGTCAAGTGCTGCATACCTACTACTTACAAGCAATCTTGTGAGTAGCGTCCACTATGCCAGCCTAAATCTGAATCTTATATAAGTACATTCGTGTCATATTAAGTAGTTTGTTTCACTAACGCTACTACCAGTACTGTTATTGCTGGTATGACTATTTCTGTTATGCTGTAAATACCTTGAATTTTACATTTAGTCAAGGAAAAGAAGTCATTTTATTTTGAAATTCTGAAAAGAAAATCAATCCATCTATTTCTCTTTACAAAAATAAATAGTTCTTTTCTCTAAACGTACCATTTCATTTCGGTCTTTTTCTGTTCTGAATAATTGTGTATTTTGTTCTTCTTGACTCTCTTCTACTTCACAGTATAATCCATGATAATTTTTTAAACATGTACAATATTCTTTACCATTGTCTAATATATTGCATTGTCCACCATTTTGACAGACAATCTCCGTACAATAATTATTAATTATTTTTGTTTCACATAACTTGCCATGAAAACCTTTTAGTTAGTTTTTTTGTTTTGTCGTTACAGAAATGACAGAGATAGAGAGATAGAAAGAGAAGCATGAAAGATAAATTGTCATTTGAATTTTAACTATATATATATAGCATAGTGATACACCATTAAAAAGGATAAAATCTCTGTTTTAAAAGATGTATGTGTTAACATGAAGATAGGTTTATACGATAATAACATATAACGAAAGTTCCATATTTGTTTGACGTAAATATCTTTACTCAGTAAAAATAATAATATTTAATTGGATGAAAATAAATTATAACTTGATTCAAATAGAAAAACTGCCTATTCAAAAATCTCATAATCCTTTACTGTGTGATGGATGGTGAGTTGAAAGTCAATTGCAAAGGAGCTCTAAATGAGGTTTCTTACTGGTTAGCATTTATCAACGAGTTAGTTAATGTTTCCCAGTAGGATTAGGACGCATATTATACTATGCCATAGTAGAAAATATGAACACTGAATAATAGAACTTATGAATTAATCCATTTTTAGGATGTTTGTTTTTGATTTAAAAGTGGTGCCACTTATACCAATGAAATGCTGAGATACAATTTAATTAAGGTGCGCTAAAATATAACTGAACAGTTTTCATTGACCTGACAGCCAACACACTTCAGAAAATATCACTATCTCTTATAATAGAACTGGTAAAAAGTTTTAAGCCCTAGGTATGAACCGATAAAGTCTGAAAACTGGAACAAAGCAACCACTTAATTTTACATGGTTTTCAAATAATATTTTGTAAATGTTAGTTTGTATTGAAAGCTATCTCTAAGAACGTAAAATAATCTAAGCAAAAAGCAATCTATTTAAATACAAAGGTCAACCGAAGGCATTCTGTTTATCTTAAGCAACCCAAAAAATCACTTTAAGATACTGAAGGTATTATTGTGCCAGTCGCGAAACAGACGTTATTCAAGAATAATTTATAGTACAATTCAAAAAAAGGAAACTGTAAGCTCTTTTTACGTCATTATTGAACTTCTGTGTGTCTAGAATGTGTTATGGTTTTGAAATCAAAGAATGTTACGTAGAGGAATTCATTTTTGTGGAAAAAATGTCAGGGATTTTTATACTGGGCAAATAGTTTTCTAACTATCCTTAAATTTTTTCCTCGCTGTTGATATGACCTTCATTAAAGGGATCCAAGTAATGCTCTTGATAATTAACTATTTCATCTTAATATAATAATCTTTAAAGACACATATGTTCTTCAACAGAAAAATATACAGAGTAGTTTCTGTCTAACCATACTTTTTGACTATAGGAATTAAGGTAAACGTATTGAGGTCTTTCATTTCCTCATAATGTTTTTTCTAGAGATTTCAAATTCACATGCCGAAAACTCACCAATTAGATTAACACTACTTAACCAGTTCATTACTACCTTTCTTCCTCTATTGTTATTATTATCATTATTTAATTTTAGATATTAAGCTACCTTATCCCCATTCACCTTTTTAATCAAACAAGTATGTTTACTCTGAATATGTGGCTCACATTGTCATGAAACGTCAGAAATACAATTTTCTACTCATTGGGATATCACAAAAAATATTTTTTTATTAGATAAGTTAAAAATCAGCATGGCTATGAAATTGAATTACGGAACTCGGCACTGACTGGTCTTACAGTAATGTTTAGTACAACTAATAAAAAATAATACCATGTATACACTATTTTCTTTACAAATGAATTACCTTCAGGACAAAGACATACAAAAAGATCATTTGACTCATTAATCATTTCAATACTTTCATTTGTTGTCATTAAATCTAAGCATGTAGCATTATTTAAACATAACGATGAATTAGCAGCACATGGTTTAATACGATTTTCACAGTGTAAACCAGTCCATCCAGGTAAACAATGACATGTATAATTATTGATTAGATCTTCACACTGTGCACCATTTTTACATGGTGAAGATGAACATTCATTAATTTCATCTTCACAGGTTAAACCTTCATAACCTGAAAATAAAGGGGAATATAAGATATGATACTTCTCAGGATTAATAAAAAGATAATTCATTTGCATAGGTTGTTTGAATCTTCCCGTTAATTCCATAGACTTCAATCAAACAGTCTCTCATGGCATATGTGAATCCTATGCGGATCGCCTCGATATTGCAATTAAGTCACAAGCATTGGAACCAGATTTGGGTAATGATTAGCAGTGGAATCCATGATGTGCATCTTGTGCCATTAGGCTCTCGTCTGTCGGGTGTACCTGGACCCCTGTGTTGATCTTCCCACAGAAATTCGAACTTAATATCTTTCACATCAAAAAACCAACAAAAATTATTTAAAATTCTCTTCATTGAACCAGCCAATGGTTATCTGGACTCGGTAGCTAAGTGGATAACGCGTTAGGTATTTGAGACGAAGGTACCCTTGAAAAAAAGATTATCTTAAATTTTTACTAAAGGAGTCAAACAAATACATCACTGAACAAAGACGAATTGTAATATACTCAATGAGTTGTTATATAGATATTGGACTACTGGCCAAGATGGTGTGAATTACAAGGAAAAAAATTTAACATCAATAAAATGCATTGGTAAGGCATCAGTATAATCGTCAACCCATTAGATATTTTATTTGGAGTGTTAGTGAATTAAAGCACTTGAAATCTATCAATTTAACCAATAGAAACCATTTAGTTTTAAGTTAGTGATATGCTAGACAAAATAGGTCAGGAGTAATAAACAGAGTATAAGATAAGCCAAATGTATAAATCCACCTCTTTATTCAAATATTAAATAACAAATCGAGATAATAAAACACAGACAAACCTACTAAACGCCAACCATATTCGTAATTCTCAATACTGAGGTAGCTTTTGACTCCGTAGGATGACAGGTTTTAAAATGATGTCTGTCATTGTAAGGAGTATCAAAGAGTTACAAAAACCTTGTACAGGATCTTGACTTAAACATCAGTAGTTCAGTAATGACCTATGGCAGACTGTCATTGAAATCGATAAAATAAGACGATGTTCGTCAGGGTTACACACATTCCCCACTTTTATTGAGCTTTTCCATACACATTCTTTTAGAGATAACGCTCTCGTCGTTTAACTTTAAGAATTCATCTTTTACCAGGAGATACACTTGTTAACTTAGAATACGGAGATGAAGACGCTAACAAAATCCAGAGTCTTCTGGCAGCCTTAAAAAAAATGATAAGATGTTTGTGATGCTAATCTTTGCCTCCAAATGAGAGTTGTTTTAGGACTGGTCTGCGTCAACACCTATACTGGTAATAAAGAGTAAGGTGGTTGATCTCGTCAACCATTTCACTTATATTGGAAGTCTGATCATGCCTGTTGGGTTGTTATCTCATGAAATACTGCCACGAATTTAAAAGGATTGAGTGACTTTAGCCATTCAAAAAATGAGTTTACTACTTAGCAGTCCAAATTTATAGCTGTGAAACGCAGACTTAAAAATATGGGAAATTCTTAGGTTACAAGTAATCGATAATATGTCCCTTCGCATTATTGCTCATTTATATTGAGACCATCAACATAGAAACTCTGAGGATGCACTCTCATTACTAGTTAACGGTGGCAAATCAATTGGTCAAATGGAGAATCTTCATCGACTTAAATAGTTAGGACATGTATTACATATTCCATATACCAATTACTTCGACGCGCGATGATAAATGGTGTATGAGTAAGTTATGAGCATGCTGGAGGTGGCCTTACAAAGACATCGCATCACTCCATTACGACACTGACTGTTGAATGGTTTCATGTAAGTAGGTGCCTACTACGTGATTTTGGTCCGTATGATAAGTGAGATCAGTGGTTAGATACTTTGAATGATATTCCTCAGAATCATCCACAATGGTGCAGGTGCATTTACTCCTTGTCTTTAGTTAGATCCGAAGTTACATAATTACTATACAAAATTTTTGATTTCACGAATTCACATTTTATTCTCGAATCGTATCTTTGGTGTTCAATCTCTTTTATTACCACTAATTTTTCTTACTACCTTTATGTATCTTGGATTCACTTGACAATTTTATATCACTGTGCTAGTGAGATAATGACAACTTTAATCAATGCATAAGATTGACTTAAATATTAATCATTTACTATCAAGTTCATATTTCATAATACTTCAAAATAAAGAGGCAGTAAGTGTATGCAGATGTACTAACTAATCCGGAGATATGCTGGAAGAGTACCATTTTAGTTTTGTATTTAATCGTTTCAATAATAAATGTAATTTTATTTATGAAATAATCTTTTTTCCTCAGTCTAATCAGTTAAGCGTTTTCATTATTTCAATCACATGGAAATGAGAAAGTAACATAATTTATACACTATACCCTATGTAATAATATAGGAAGTATGACGCCTACATGTATGTACATATATATGATTAATTATTATGATAGTTCTATTAACCACGATCGATAAAGACCGAAATCGGTTAAATTAACTTCAGGAAATCCTTACAATCGAGACTAAAAAATAAGAAAAGAATTCAAACAAATATAACCACTTCCATCTTTAATAATTTTATAAATCAACCTAGAAATTAGATGAGAGAATAAAACAAGAACCAGTATTATTTACTATACACTCTACACAAGTGTGTGCATTTATTTTGTGCAGATAGCATTTATCTAACTAAAATGTTGAGTAAAAAAGAAGGAGTTCTAATAGGAAATGACAAAAGGTTGAAGAATTTGACATGACTTGTTGTATATCCGGTTTGATAGTTAAATGGGTTAATGAATGAATGTGTGAATCACTTCATCTTTTTACAGTTTTAATGGAGAATTTATAGGAAAAAACAATCTGTATCCTATTTGTCTGCTTTCAATAATTGACCCTTTAAAAAAGATCTATTAAAGCACGTGAGTGTAGAAAGTTGTATATATATAATTTTAAAAAGGGGAAACAATTCAATTTCGCACACTATTTCCATATATTTGTATAAATTTTAAATGGAACTGAGACCAACCGGATGTACAGCAGAAAGAGAATAATTTTTATCATTACTGACCAGAATAAACATTGAACAACGGTTGTTTGATCACAGATTATTCAAACGTATCCTAGATATTATACAGAAGTACTGAATTTATTGTGTAATCTCATTGTCTAGAAATTTAGAGATTTTATCTTGTAAGTTGTTTACTAAATTAATTATAGCTTTTTCTATGTAGGTCCTAAATATGTTATCCATCGCAACAAGATATTTATGAATACGAAGTTTTTCAATACGAATTGTCCGATCAAGTACTCGCACTTTTAAACCATATATAGCTAGAGCAAAATATGATACAATAATGTCCGGAATTGAAATGACAATAATCCATTTTGTAGGTGGATTAACATCAGTTGCTGTTCCCATAAAAATCACGGAGCATTGGATAAAAGTTTCGAGTCTATATCAATGAGAATCTATGGACACACCACCGATCAAACCTTTGAAATCAGACAGGAAGCGACGAACATTTAGACCACTAAGTAGGCTCACTATGACTAATTTTGAGATACAATTCATGGAGTTCTAAGGAAAAGCTATGACCGATGGAGTTCAACTATGTAGGGTATAATTCAGCAACATCGAAAACTGTTTGAAGTTAGGAATGAAAACCATTCCATGCCAACTCAATGATCTAAAAGCCAAGCTCTCACTGCAATGCCTACAGGTTTTGGTTTGACTCCCTAAACGGTTGTGGATGTGCACTGCTTTCGAGACCCATACTGAGCAGAACATCTGTTTAGCGCTTTCTGGTTTCTAATTTTCACTTAACTAAGATCATCCCGTGATGTAAATTATGAAATAATAATAGTGATGGTGATAATTAAGAGCAGTAGTTTCGATGTAGATACTGAGGAGATTATTTTGATTTATAGATCGTATTAGTCGAGGATTGACTTGAGTTGAAACCACTGAAAACCAAGGTAAACTGAAAAACTTTTTCGTTCTAGTCTGATTAAGCTCTGATGTGTGGTCTCATACCATTATATTTCTGCTGAGATCAACTCAAAATGAGTACTACGCCCAGTAATAGTGGTAATAATAATGGTGATAATAATAATATGCTTACCAAGTGGACAAACACATTGAAAACCATTAATTAAATCTATGCATGTTCCATCATGTTTACAGGGGTTTAATGCGCATTCTAAAATTTCGTCCTCACATCTTGATCCATGATATCCAGGTGGACATAAACACTGATAACCTCCAGGCTATAAGGGTTAAAAATAAAAAATATAGTATAGTAGTTAACATTTCATCAAAGATAGAAATCAACTAGAGTAAATCATTCAAATCCAAGGAGTACAGGGCAACTGTTTTGCCCCAGTCCAAGACTCATCATCACCCCACGCATGAGGTTCGGATCTTGGGATATTTCTGCATTGAGCATGATGTTAACTAGTTGTGAAATTCGGATCCTTTATTACCGTTAATCATGAAACATAGATTCGAAGAAACTTCAGTTATCCGTTTCCAACCACCTAGCACAGCTTAAAGTAAACTTAACAATAAAACAAAACTTTTATCTTACAGTGCACTTATAAATATTTAATATTCATAAGATTAAGATCATATCTGAATTTACTCTATTTCGGTTGTTTTATTAATTCTCAGTTTAATGAACCTTATTTAAGACTCTGTTCTTAAAATAATTTCAACATTCATGCTACGTAATAATCAAGATGAATAGTTAGATTAATGACATACATTGAGTCAGCATTAAGACAGTTTTGGTTTTGAGTTCTTTAAGAACTTGAGTTATACTTGTTAATGGACTTAATTCCAGTATAAAAACGTTTGAATTAATTTGTTTCACATCAATAATTAATTAGGCTGAAGTTTGTGTTCATCACTGAGCGATATAAACTGGAAAACCATGGAAAATTAGGGAGAACTTAGAGACCTTTATCTATTCTAATACAAAATAATTGAAAATAAAACTTACATCAGTTAATCAGTCATAATCAACTTAGGGCTTGACACAAATGTGCGCTAACCCAAGTTGTTATAACATATTAGAACAACAATATAAAATTAACAAGAGGATTAATGAAAGAATAAAAAATCATATAGTAGCGATAAAAATCATAAAAGATAAGTATCAAAAGAGTGATTCAAAAAATCAGAATGGAAAGATATTTATAAAAGAACATTATAACTCAAGATTTAGAGTAAGACAAGGACTACATAAAACCTAGTCATGTCTTACGACATTCCTAACCACTAATGGAGGTTATCGCACCGACATCAATCAGTTAGTCTGTACTCATCAATATGGCTCAGACGAACAGTCAATCACTTCATGGACTGGTGCCATATGTATATGTACAGTTCAAAATTGGTATCTATTATTCATAATAACATATATGACCACAGGATACACTTATTATCTCGAAACTATAGTTTACTTAACTTATGAGTATTTTTGTGGATTAGTTTAAAGGTCAAACAATTGATATTTAGTCGATTATTGATTTGGACATTATTATAAGACAGTGTTACTTCAAATCTAGCGAATGTGGGGAGCAGAAGTATAAACAGTAATAAATGCGTATTTAATTTTTTGAATGTACCAATAGTCTTATTTGACTATGACATTTACATTTGCATGTATAACTAAGTTTAAAAACCGAATAAACGAATTCATGCTACATGATCTATTTTATAAGTAACTGTAGATGATATTAGTATATACTTTGAAAATGTCGAAGTTGTTATTTAAAAACAGTATAATGAAAAAAAAAGTATTGTTTAGGTGAAATCTAGTTCACATGTTTGGTTTATAGACAAGGTATTTTACCTATATTTGTAAGCAAAAATGATTAATTACATCTGAACTTGTAAAAAACGTATGCACATGCATTTACGTATTATTCTAATGATTAGATGTTAGTTTTATATTAGTGATATATAGAATAAGGATCGCACTGTATTACTAAATGATTGAACAGAAATATATAGACCACTGACATTTTTACAACTCAGTGATTTAAAGGCATCAAGTTCTCTTTATGAGATCTAAGGTCTCTGGATCATGTCATCTATAAGATTAGGAGTAAGTATTTGTGAAGAATAGCAATTATTTACTAGCTGGTCCATCAATTAGCGGTTTAAATCTATATATAAATTTATCTTAACCTACTGATATCATTAGGGAATACTGATTGGATAGTCATTTTATGAAGCTTCGAATCGTCCAACAGATTTCGTTCAATTAAGTAATTGGGAAATCAGCAATTTAATCGTTACTGGATAATAAACTAATCCAATATCTTAATAACAAACGATATATTCTGGACGATTTACATAAAGAATATAAATACCTGCCGACAACAATGGATACGGTGCTTCTTAGTTCTTATCATAAACTTATCTTAGACAAACATTGGAAACCAGGAATCAGTGAACAGCTGAGATCGAACTCAGGACTTTCAGGCCTATCAGTGAACACTGAACCTTCGAACCAATGAGTTATCATGCAATGGATTACATTTCCAACTCCAATCGATTCGTGATATTCTAAAACCATCCAAAGTTTAGGTGTTTGTCATAAGACCTTAAAGACTTTGGTTTTAATTCTCGTAGAGTCATGGATATGATTACTGTTGTTTCTCACACTAAGAAGAAATATCCGTTTTGTGCTTCCTAGTTTTCTCTGGTTGTCTAAGATCAGTTCATGATGTTAACTATAAAATTCAACAATCTTCAAAAATCTCCTCCATGGATATGTAGTTTCCTAGATTAGTTGAGTTTGAAAAACTTTAATCTTTAGGCTTTTACTTAGTAAATGACAGTTAATCTAATCACAATAGGTATACATAATTAACTTCGGAAAAATGTGTCGAAATGTAGAGAAGTTAATAAACTAAAATTGAATTAGCTTGTAAGAATACTTTTATTAAAAGGAACTTTGAGATTAAAACTAGAGTATTTACAGATAACATTCATACTGTTTGTTTTTCATTTTAGAAATCTCCTCAGAATCTTAGATTTAATCAACTTAGAAAAGGTGTAACTCCGAAGTAAGATTGAGTGAAGAATCTAATTACTGTTGGTAGTGGTAGTCACTTGTATCATGTGACGACACAACAAACTTAAACTACACTAATGATCGGCTTAATTTTAAGAGAATTATCTGGGTTACTTCAATTAACATTCAGGTAAATTAACATAATACACATCACCCAAAATATAATTCATATTTTTAAACATCATATCTATAAATGTTAGTTTAATTTTGTTTTATAAGAGTCTAAGCCAACTGAAACAGAATAACCAATGAATAAACAATGATTTGAATAAAATTTACATTATTCTAACCAGATAACCATTGAGAACCTATTGACATTGGATATCTTTTTGTTCTACTATGGGATTCTTCAACAGTATGCAACTACAATCCTTTCAGGAACAGAAACCACGTTTATTCAAACCTAAAGCCAAAAAGATTTGTCTTTATACGATTAAGGTTGTCCTCTAATGGTTCATATTTTCAACTTTATTTGGTTCACAATATTATGTAGTCATCATTGACTGCTATCATTGGTAATAATCATCTGACATCCTACTTAGTTAAAATCGACTGGTCATTACTTTACAATAGATCTCAGGTGATATTTATTGAAGTTACTTACTATTAAGTAACCGACTAATTACTAGAACCAAGGGTTTTGGGAAATCGTTTACAAAAAAAGGTAGTTTAAATGTATTTGTTAGCTAAAATCAGTCAGTAATGTAAATTGAATGATCCCTAAAAATTTTTCATAGCAATCACCATCTGAGCACTATTAACCTCAGTGTTATCATGGCCGAGATTTACTTTAAACCATAATTACCGCTTTAACATCAATCGAACTTAATAAAAACGGTTTTATATTCGTCAGTACAACAGTTACGCACAAATGTATCTTTATTGTAATAACGTTTTTGAAAGATTAGAATAAGTTTATAAAAAATAAAATTTTACCGGATTTTGATGTTTTTCCCGTGGCAAAATGCGATTAATTTATTTGGACTTTACATAATGTCATTCTTTGTTTCGTATGTATAATGCATAATCGTATTTTTCTGAATAAACAAAATGTCAAGTAGTGTACCCAATACAATAATTACGAAAGATTATGACTGCTCGGTTGGATAGAATTGAACAGGTATGTCAGAAATAACTATAATGACGTGTTTTCTAAGCGAAATAAATAAACATGAAAACTTATTTTCTTGCTTTACAGTCCATTTTATACGATGGTCTGTCAGAATATTTTATAGGAAATCTGCCAGTAACAAAAGAAATACTTAGTTTAATGAATCGCTCGATTGTTTGATAACACATCTTTTTCATGATTTTTAAAAATTTGTTTTGTAGCGACAGGTAACTGCACAATTAATAAAATAGCACAGTTTGGAATGATACAGAATTTTTGTTCATGACTACTTATCATTTACCTTCTAATATGCCCCATTAATCCTCTACAGTTGTCCAACTTTTATTTCAATGTAACAATAAAAAGCGATATCGATAGCTGAGTTTAACTTAGTCAACTAACGATTTACACCGACAAAAGTTTTTGTTTAGACCAAAGATGGCTTTCATTATTGAATTGAAATGAGATCACCAATGTTATATTTGTCTAGTTTTTTTAAAGCCCATCAACTATCAATCAAGTTGCAATGCGACCCACGAGTCTAAGTGATTCAACATCATGTAGTAACTAAGTAATGCCATCAACCTTCAAAGAGTACTAAATAAGAGAAGTCACTAGAGAATTTATTGACAAACCAGAAACAAACAAAATATCCTCACTGTTGTTTTTAATATGTCAGAATTGGAATTTTTACCAAAAAGAAATCATTTCTCGGGGTCTGTCGCTGTACACCGTGAACGTTGTTCAGGGAGTAATAATGTGTACAATTTATTTGAGTTTTTTTGGTTGTTATTCATATGTATGAAGTCGAACTAGTCAAAAGTTTGGAAATGATCAGTGGTATTTATTTATTTGGTAATCGTTATAACGATAGTTTGACTATTCTTATATGAATCACATGTGAATTGCTCAACATCGGAAAGTTGTTATATTTAAGGTTGGAGCCTATTGGTACTATAAGTATCATGGATTTTTTTAGATCTAACTGATACATTAAGTTAATGAACTAACCTTATATTCGAAAATCTATTATTGTTAGCTTGTGAGATGATCATGTAACTTGTTGCAATCGCTAGTAAAGTACGGATTTTTTAAAATGTTAAGTAAATTGTTGTAAAAAGACAACAATCAATCTTTTTAAAATAATTCTACATGTAAAACTCCAACATTGAGATTGCATCAAGAAACATTCTAAGCAAATGCGACGAAATTAACTTATAAATAATGAGTTATAAAAACAACAATCCGTTAAGATATGAATTATTTATGAAATTTTGATAAATTAACTTACTGAATTGATGCAAACACCATTATGTTCACAAGGATTCGTCGAACTTAAATGACATTCATCAACATCTACAGAACAATCTTCACCCGTCCAACCTTGTGAACATCGGCAATGAAATCCTCCATTTTCATAAGAAATGCAATATCCATTTGAATGACAAGGGTTAGTTGAACATACATCAAAAATGTTGCATGTAGATTCTACAAATTATTTATGAGTATTTTTATGAAAAATGGTTTGATATATGTAGATATTATTAAATAAGAATTTGCATAACTTTGAGTAAATACATATTTCATATACAGAGAACAAATAGACATTTTATCTACTTGACGTAATCCATCGAAGAACCATTTCAAACCAGGTTTCAGGACTCGGAATGGCACTTATTGTAGACATCCTATTACATATAGACTGATACCCTCGCTTTTACTGCGATCATGATCAATCCAAGATAGTTCGTTTTAATAGAGCGATCAAAATCTTACAGTTTTATCTAATAAAATGGAATGTCATTCACTAGTGGGTGTCTGAAAATACTTGAGAAATTAATTATAACCATTCGTAACTACATATACGATAATCAAATATACATATTGATGACATCAATATAACTGAAGCTCAATTTACTACTCCATGGTTTCAAAATATGTTCAACTATAACTAAATATCCCGGATTATCTTCATGTAGACCTTTATGAAATTGTAAATTTCTTGTTGTAAAACTTGCTTTTACATTTTTCAATATTTAATAAAACATTTTTTTCTTGAAACGTATCATAGAACACTATGATTCTATCAAATCTGATATCAAAATACACAAAGAAAAGTAAATTATTTCTTTACCTAATCATTTGTTGGCTAAAGAAAAACATGTTTAAAAAAATCAAAATTTTATTAAATTATTAATAAAACGTAATAAGGTGAATGAGAAAGTCTATGGGATTTACTTTTTTAATTTTAAACAAGCTAATAATGAGTGCATTATGGAAATTTTATCAGATCTCTTAAAAGAGGTTTCATTTTATTTAGTTTAAAAAATGTAAGCGATCATTTCAATATTTCTCGAAGCAAATTGATAGAAACGGTGTTTATTCTAGTAAAATTTTGATAAAAATGATGATCATGATTTGAAATTTATTTTGGTTTATTTGAATAGTTTTTCTTTTTGGTTTTATGACAATAACTAACTAACAAAAAACTGTTCATTGTCATAACTAAACAGCATATTTCAAAAAGATCACACAAAAAAGTACACTTATTACTACTTGTACAATTTGTGATAAGAACTAATATTAACTGATAAATCATGATCCTAATCCAAACTCATCAAGAAGTACATTTAACAATAATAAAAGTCTTTGTATCATACATTATTACATATCATTTTGTCAAGCGTTTTTATTTCATTTAAAATTATTTAAACATGATAATTTATGATATTTTGTTATATTAGCAAATGACTTCTTTAATGACTACACTTAATGTTAAAAGTTAGTTCAAAGGATAATTAACAACTGCTTTTAAAAGCAATTACAATTTGAAAGCTCAAAACGTCTGACTGGGATTTTTAACAATGGATAATTTAAAGGGGTAATGATACTGATTAACATCAGTTCATTTTAAACATTTTATAACATTCTACAAACTTTTATGATTGAACAAATCTGATGTAGTAGAGCTATATTAATTGAATATAATGGTTTTTTATAAACTCGTTCTATTCATAATCAATTTTTTTAAACGGTAACCAGAATCTAATAAATCCCTATAGGATTCATTCATTTTCCTTATAGGAAAAATATCCTTACGATAATTTGGACCATATTTACAGTAAAACAGATTTCGTTTAAATTAGAGCTTAGAGTAATTTTATTTCCTTCCAAATAATAAGAACAATGCATCGATTCATTTGATTTAAATGCACTGAAATGAAGCAGTTAGTTCATGTAAAACTCAAATATAGAACCTAATCGGGTTTAAACTCCAGAATAATCATTTACTAAACCATTGAGTTACGCATTCAAGAACATAATATTTTCGAATCGTCCTTGAATTCACAGTAAATTGTTGATTATTTCACATTTGAACTTTATTCATTATTCAATGACTTTAGTTTGGTTCATTAGTAGGGAATTTAATACAAAGTAAATAGCAAAAAATGTTTTGTAATAATCTGTTAGTAAAATAAACTAGTAAAAGAAAATAATTTTTAAGCCTGTAAAAGTTAGAATTTATTTGGATGGTTCAATAAAAAGACGAAGATAGTTGGAACTTTGTGATATATTAGCGCAATACATTTTGAACAGTCTGATCACACATATACTTGTTAATAATATTTATGCATAAGAATAAAAGCTCAATTAGACAAGTGGAGAGTAAAAGGAAATAAAGACAATAAAGAAAAAAATTGTGAAACACACCTTGGTGGATAATATACTAATATTATTAGGATAAGTAAGAACAAAGTGTTTTTGAATACATGAAAGGGATTTGAATTTTATGTCACATAATTCTGATAATTTTCATCTCATTATTACACTAAATTTACCAAATGAACTAATCACTTTATAATTTCTGATTTGGTTATGTAATTCCTAATATTTGACATAAACATTATACACTTTAGTGAGCGGAATTATGAAATCTCAGTATAATACACTCTTAATAAAAAAGAACTTTTGATGGTCATATCTAAGTATCTTTCTAGTACTTCAGTCAATATATTCAGTTGTAAATGTAAATAAAGAAATTCAATGATTAATTTAATGAATTATGATCAAAAATAAATAAATAAGAGATTCTATAATTCTTCTTTAAATGACGAAGTTCTGTAATGGAAGATACATTTCAAGTAACTTTTCAATTTATGAAACGTACAGTAAATTAACTTTGATAAAAAATGAAATCCAAAGATTACAATGAATATAATTCAGTAAATTGTACCGATTGTGATTTGATACCAGAAGTAGATTGGACAATTAATCAAACAAAGAATAATATATAAGCAAACATGGATAGTGGCTAGCAGTGGAATCCAGGACGCGCGTTTCGTCCTATTTGGGACTCGAACCCAGTACCATTCGCTTCAAACGCCATCGCGTTATCCACTTAGCTACTGAGTCCTGATAGCCACTTGCTTGTCTATTGTACTTACAACCTTTCGTAGTAAAATATAATAGTCTCTGTTATCTTTATTCGCAAATCTTTGTATTATTATCATTATTATTATTGTTATTATTATTACTGGTTAGACATCATTATTAATCTTCCCTATGCATGGTTCATTCACTTCGCATCCGTCCCTCCTTATTACGTGTTACTAATGTTTCACACAATATAGTCTTCCATTAAACATTTGATCGAATTGTAATTGCACTATTATTTCTATCACCCTATCTGACCCATATTTATTCTGAACATGGATCTTGAATTTCGTTTCATATATATGCAGATTTAAGTTAACATCCTATATAAATCATATCAAAATGAACAATTTTATTCTATTTTGTTTGACAATCCTTAATTCAAATGCTTTAACTTTAAACGATATACTTTGCCCTTTACCTGGCCATTTTTCGGATTATTAATTTAGATATATGAATTGTAGAACCTAAAGAGAATTTATCGAAAAGAATATTCTTCATTCAAATATTAGTCTTTTAATATGATGAGGATCCTTAAACGATATCAAATTACTTAACTAAGTTATGTATCAATGATGAGAAAAAGACATTAAGGAGTTAAGCATAGAAAAGAATATGATATGAAAAGGATAAAAACAAACTCGAAATTAAACATTGGTAGTGTGCCCATTAGTGACTGGTTTCGGCAAGAATTATCAAAATTCTTGTATGATATAGTGAATGCTATAATCCGACTATGTTGGAAATGGAAAGACTGATTACTAATGGTATGGAATGATACTGAGCTATATCTTGCATTTATTTAAGTTAAAAATGTGCAGCGATAGATTTCAACTTAGTGATCAAAAGTCAACGAAACCTAAAGGTTGTGGGTTTAATCTCAGACGGACTCCAAGATGCCCACTTATGAGGAATCTCATATTAAGAGACGAAACGGTTATTCGATACTCCCTAGTTTTTAATGTTTCTCCAAGTGATAATTTTCAACAAAGATCAACTTCAGTCTATTTCTATAAACCTCAGAACTAAATAAGTAATTTTTGGAGAGGTATGGTTTATTGCTCCTTTTAATTACATCTACTACAAATTGCAGTACAAAATGAATTTCCCCAACTCAAAATCCATGGACTAAGCACGAAAACTTCATATGAAGTTGGCACTTCAAACTTTCTAATTGGCATATATCACAAGGTTTAAATGTACTCTAGAAGTAGCACTATGGTTACTATCATTAATTTAGTGATTAGTCAGAAACAAACGAATCATTTAGATTAGTTATGTCACTCAAGCATTGGGTTTACCCTGAAAATTAGGACTAGTTTGTCAATAAAGAATATAACTTCAAAGAGCTTTCAATTTCACAGAGTAATCTTATTATCTCACTAATCGTAGATATTCTTCATACTTTGGCATTCTATTTTTGAATTACGTTCATTCTCATTCATCGAGAAAAAACATATGTGTATCATAAAGCTAACCAACTGTTCACTTGGAACTATTTTTGATAGGATTCCTTATTTTTGGAATAAAATACAAGTTAATTCATTCTTGTATTGATTTTTTAAATCTTCCCACTAGCTTTTAGGACTACAATTGATCTGTATCTTATTGGCATATATGCATCCTGTACGGATTGACTCGATATTACCTTAAGTCAGTAGCTGAGTAGATAACATGGTAGATTTTGAGAATAAAGGTTCTGGGTATGATTCTCGGAGTGAACGTGAACACTGGGATGCATGTACATCCAGAACGAAAGGCATATCCTGAGATCCATTGCTAACCACAATCTACCTCTGCTTAAAATACCAGTTAGCTTACATTTTTCAATACATATACACAAAATAATAACTTGAGATGGCTTTACATTGACTTCAAAGTTTCGCCACATTACCTTGTTAAAACTGTTTGTCAGTCTAATCTAATCAACACAATAAATGTTGTTAAAAGACTATATTATTTAAAATCTAATTTGATTGTTGACAAAATTAACCAGTATGGTACATTTAACATTTGTGAATTTTTGATTTTCTTGTAGAAACTAACTTCATTAATAATTCGTTTAAACTGGGCATTGGAGATGGCTACATGTTTTGTTAGAAATCAAATGTATGAAATTGATGTGACTTTTAATGTGTATCTACATAAAAAATGGAATATGAGGTCGTAAATCAAAATTCAAACAAGTTTGGACTTATAATCATTCATCATTATCGTAGTAACGGAAATTATTTACTTAGTGTACATACACATATCGTTACTAAAACAAACAACATATGTCCTTTTTGCTGAAATAACTAACTGGTACTAACTTGTCTTATTTAGTTATGGTTGTCTTTCAACGCAAGTAAAGAATGCTAAGATAATAATCATCATTACTTTTTCATATGTACAAAATAAAGTAGAAACGTGTCCTCACTATTTTCAAAAAAGTTTACAAGAGGTTATTTATCATTCCTTTTGAAAAATATTAACAAAAGAAATTTATCGACATTATAATCAAGAAAGTGTAATGTATATGTATATATATATATATGCATATATATAGCTTAATGATATTTTTCTTCCTAGATTTCTTTAACCTAGGTGGTAAATAACAGAGTTTGTATTCTGAAAGTCAATGATTAAGTATTTACATAAATAAATTTCCAGATTTTTCTCGAAACATGTTTCGTTACTTGAAATGAGATATGAACTTGATTAGATATTACAAATACCAAATGCTTGGGTGGCTTATTTTAGTTCAGATCACTGATGGAGCATATAAGATGTCCAGATACCTATCAAATGAGGGGTATGGTGCAGAACAGTTTACTTCGTATTGTACTGTGTGACTGAAAACATTCACTTGATGCTAGACTTTTAATTTTAGTTGCCTGAAGACTATTGCTCACCAAATGCATTACGATGAAGTTGCTCGAGGATGTTAATTTTACAAACCGTGGTGGTTGAGGCATATGTTACACATACCCGGTCATCGATTACCCCAACATGATACTCTTGTTAGTGCGGTAAATACATATACAAAGAAGATTAAATGAAGCTAGGTCGAAATATTGCATCAATAAACGAAGTCACTAACTGTCAGTTCAACTCATTCAGGAAAATGTAGACATTATCGTTAGAAGTCTGGGATGGTTGCAACCTTTGGTTCGATACACTGAATTACGTGATCCGTAATAATAAATATGCTTTTTATTGATAAATAAATGTATTTACTCTAAAGAAGTACCTTACATCAAACCACAAAACGTCAGAAATACAACTTTCTACTAATTGGTATATCACAAATGATATATATATTATTAACTTTCTACCCAATGATCAATTTATTTGAAAATACATGACCTGTAGTTGGTGACAACGATGCGGATGTATATATAATTTATTTTCCCCTAAATCTTGAATCTTTTCAATAATTCATAATTTTTATTCTCTAATCTCATTATTTCCCTTTGAACTTTATTCTTCTTACAGTTTATCTTCTAACGTCATTTTTTGTCTTAAATTCACTTCACTACTACACTCCAAGTACGACAGTTTGATTGGATAGATATTTTCTCCAATTCCTATTTTGTTTGTGACGGACTGATTGACATATTCAGTAAGGTGAGTGAGCTGAAATAATGTTCCCCTTTTTTATTAATGACATCTTTGGAATTAAATGTCTAAACGGAGTTTTAAAAATTTTGATACATATACTGCAGCATCTAATGACCAGAATCTACTGATGTTGTGCAGATGTCTTTGTCAGAACGTAGATAGAAAAAACGTACAACCTAATATAAAAAGCTGTTTTTCAAATTCCAAATGAAACCTTCTACTGTTAAAAACAAACCTGTTAATTAATATTAATTTAGCGGTAAGGCTTTGAGAATTTCAACCGTTCTGAGTCATAATTCAATTGATGAACTATATACTTTATAATTATGTACATTATTTACATTTCTAACAATGAATATATATGTATTAGTAACAGTGCTCTATTCTAAAATAATGAGCCTTGGAAATACTAATATTTAGAAATTAAAATTCACTGTAATTGAATTTTGAAAATTTCCACCTACTACTTAATGATTAAAAATTAATGTATTTTAATGTACTTCAATATATTCCAGTAAACATTATCCTTCCATTAAGTTTACTTCTTTGTTAGTTATTGTACATGCGACAACAGTGTGGCTAAACATTGGTCATTTTACTGCATACAAATTATTCTTTATTAGTTATAAATGATTTTTTTAGGTAATATATCTTTCTAAATATATCAGTAAAACAATGTGTATTACTGAAGTTTATTACTGTGTCAACAGTCAAAATAATATTGGTATTACGAGTTCCTGCTGGCATGTAGACTTATTATTTTATACTCTGGACAGTACAGGATTATTTAAAATGATTAGTTGTCCGTTACTACTTAGATTTTGAAGATATCGAGATGGATTTACTTTTATTTCAAAATGTCGTCGTGTTCCTAATAACACTAAGTATTTCGTTAAAAGTATGAACGATAGCGATATTAGTGGATTGAAATAAATATTTAAAAACGAATAGTGATTTCAGAAATTTTGTGAACAACCACTATCATATGAGCTTAGATTAGTTATTTGGAATTGTAGCCTATTAGATAATCGTTCATCACTTGAAGGGATTCAGAAATTTCAGATTATTATTTGGAACACTAACATGAAATTAACCATTAAAATTACTACAATCTCCATAAACCCTCATTCTGATAATAAAAACTTGCGTTTAATTCGACAATCTTAAATGGTATTCAACATGTTAAAATACTGGCAGGACATATGTGCTATACGAACGGCATCTAGTAATTGCTTGGATCTACAGTTTTGTTGAAAGAATAAAAATATTCCTAAGGTGGGAAGAGTAATCGTGTATCTGATATGTAATTGTAACCGTTTAAAAATTCTCTCTACCATGACATAGTATTGTTATTTATTATAATTATAAAGTCGTACGGTCACTAATTATTAAGTAGTAAATTTTAAAAATAATTAAATTAGTTTAGTCATCCAACCATCAGTGAAAATAAGGCTGACAACCGATCAATCGTATCATTTAGCCTCAACCGTTTAATGTCGGCTCGGTGATCTGGAAGTTATTCTTTCGTGTAAAGAACCGAAGCCTCTGGGTCTAGATCTTAAATGTGAGGTTGTGGATACATACTACTTATGAGCCTCATACGATGACGAAACGGCCATCCAGTGCTTCCAGGTTTTCAACGATGATTCAAGTAAAATTATAAAGTTCTATTGTCTCAACAAACCCTATATAGTAGTCGTTGTGGTAACTTATTTCCAGTACAATTTCAACGTACTGATAAAGTGTTCCGTAATGAAAAATTAAAAGACATCAAATAATATTTAATAATCCGTGGTAGTAAAATCCTTGGTTTATATCAGAAGATTATTGATTTGGGTTACTAAATAATTTCCTAATTTTACAGTAAACAGTTGAACGCCATATTGTGATATAGTTTCTATCAACATCTTCATTTGCGATTAGAATTCTTAGATTTATCTAAGTACTAAATATTAAGTCTGAAATTTACTTTAAACAACTAGTATTCGTGAATTCGCAGATATTTGGATTTACGCAACCAGCTTCGAGTTAATTATAATCTCTAAAGCTTGATAACATTCAGATAATTAATTTATGACAGACCGGAAACAATGAGCTAAATAAAAACCCGTTCAGTTCATTGATCAAATACACACAATTGTCTACTATTCCTTAAGAAATATTGGGATAGAAAATAAAAGCATGCACCACTAAGCTACCAGTGTTTGAGCTAACTACTCGTCAATGGGATATGAAGTGTGGAGAATTTTTACAATTCTAGAAGTAGATAATAATAAATTTGCAACATTTTAATTAACTGGATTGTGTAGATTTAGATTCTGTAAAACAAAATGTTTATTTGTTGATCATGATGTTAAATAATCATCCTATTTAATTTATAGGTATTTTCACTTTTAAATTAGAAAGGCTGCCGGAATCCACCTGAAATGACTTGGTAAGAATAATATTCCAGCCTACTAAATAGATGATAAATAGTAATTCTCAATTATTGAAGTCATTAATAAAGAAACACATTATCATCTAACTTAATATGCCTTTTGTGATTCGTCATACGGAAAAGAGTGAATTATTCCTATCATGGCAATTTACAAATTTTTGAAGTTCATTTTACTTGCATCTCTTTAAAAAATCGCATGAAAGTTAAAAATTATCAAATGCTGATCAGAAATAGAATATCCACTTCCTAATGTATAATGTCACATCTGATTAGTCAGTCAGCTACAACGTAGGACCAGGCACATGTATGCATCGGTCCAAGTTGCCATACCTCACTAGAGCAACAAGATGAACACCAAATTCATAGAAGTAGTCACTTCAATGGTGGTAATATATAAAAGAAAGATTGCATATAAGAACATAGTACAGGAAGAACGATGTAAATCAGTTTTAATCTAATAGTTCAAACGAAGTCAGACAGCATGTACACAAACGCCATTGTGATCGATTCTCAGCCATGTCACCAAGAGTCTCCAACCATTGGTTACGATAGTCACGCGCACCCCAACCAAGTAGTCTGCATCTACCAACATGGCTAAGACTAGAAGTCAGTGACTTCAAGGACTGATGCCACGTTTTGTTTTGGCCGCCCCTACATTTCTTCCAACCATCTCCAGCACTAGTCAGCATTTCGCGTCGTAGTAATCGGTGTTCAGGCATTCGTAGCACGTCTGATAGAAAACACAATTATTTACAGTTAGTTCCTCATCGACAAAAGATTATTTGACTTGAAATTAATAATCTAATACGTTTCATCCCGATAGTTTAATTCGCGTAAACTATTTGGCTGAAGAAAGGATTACTATGAAATTAGAAGTAAATAAGTTATATTCTTGTTAGCATTTAAATTTTCATCTAAAATTGTAGTTTTAATCTTTCTAATTGGTATACTCAACGGTAAATTAAATTACTGCTGAAATTCAGTTAGATAAAATCAGCACCAATATTTCTTTATTTTCAGCAGAATCGATTTAAGATTTCATAAGAAATATTTATTAGATAACCTGCAGGGAAATGGATCTCAGCATTGTTTTTTGAGCATAACAGAAAACTTCGGAGATATGATCTGATTACATGCAAATACAAGCCTCAATAATTTTAAAGCTAATTTCCTTTACAGTTGGATTTTAACTCAAGTGTAGTATTCATTTTTGTATTGGTTGTTTGAATCTTCCCATTGACCTTTAGGACTGTAATTGATCACTCTCTTATTGACACGTATGCATCCTATGATGATTGCCTCAATATTGGCCTTAAGTCACAAGCCACTATCATCTGTGAACTTCAATCCATTTGACGAGCTGACAGCTACCTGGACTCAGTGGCTAAGTGGATAACGCGGTGACTTTCGACAGAACGGTTCTGGGTTCGAGTCCCAGAGTGAACATGAACTCGGATATGGGTACGTCCAGCTGACGAGTCCCAAATAGGACGAAAAGCGCGTCATGCCGTCATCTCTACTAACTACACCAGATTTCAGCTATCCAGATATTTTCAAAGTCACGCTGATTGAAAGATAAGCATATTAAGAAATCTGTAGTTTTAATGGGCTTCTCAACTATTAAACTGGTATTCAAATACGCTTATTCTAAATACATGTTTCTTTACACAATGATAGAGATAATCATGTGTGATATAATCGAAGGGTTCCTTTGGATCAAAAAAATCTATATAGTATTATCTAGCTACCTGGTAGTTCTTAGAATTATATCTTTAGTCCAAAGCCGAGCAATAAATACGACATCTGAGTTATTTTTGTATCTAGGCTAAATAAACATATACTATAAACACTACACATATTTAACCGCGTGATTTACATCCAATATTTTTATTATCTTTGGTACAGTCATGTCCGTTCCAAAGTCGATTTGCAACACACATTTTCGTAATTCGTGATTCAGTTAGATGAATTATGTGAATAATAAAATGAATTTTAATTCAGTAAAATTAAGTGTATAAATAAAAGCTCTGCAACTAGCATATAAATGTAGATTAAACCCATTCACGTCTTAAAATCATGGCAGGTATCCTAAATAGTTGAGATAATTTCCTAATTACGTTGAGACCATAAACAAAAATTTATTAGCAAACAACCAACTCCTTAATATAAAAAAACACTAGGGAATTGTGGAATTGAAACAAAACATTTTTTTATAATGCTTACTGCAAATGAAGATATAGAACAGGAAAATAAAAATAAAGCGTAATGATCCACGATTCCTCATGGTAGGTTGTAGGATAACTAAGCGTCCAGTCCGTACTTTCCCATCATTTTAAAGTATGATGGGTGGTTACGGGCTAAATTTAGAATATAGCACTTATAAATTAACCAATGAGATGTTAAGTTAATAACCTTGGTAGTGGATAGACATGTGTGCTATCATTAGTCAGACATTTTAGATTTCGATTATTATAAGGGTAAACAAACGTACCTGAGTATGTGCTGTCTCTTATTTTAACATTCATTAGTAAAGTGTAAAGTTGCGTTTGGCATTTACGTAAATATTACATCTAACTTTTGGACATAATTAATGTTTAATTAATGTTTAAAATACACTGCTTTTGACTATTAAATAAAAGGTCATTTGTTTGATTTTATTCTCCATAGTAAATCCAACAGATCTATATTTTAATACATTATTTTACGTATATATTAAGTACTACCTTACACTAACAAGTCAACCAATAAATGTGAATAAATTTCACAAATTTATTCAATTTTACTAGTAAATTGAAAAAACGAACGTTGATCACAAAGAAATTATTTTGAGATAACTCGATTTTACTTCTTTTGTATGTTAACACTTGATATGAATATTGCCTTCACGATTGATAGAAGGATCCGAATAAAATATCCGCTGTCAGGTACTGTGATTCACCTTTTATACTAAAAACCATGTATGTTACGCCATTTTAAATACATGGAGAGGGTTAAAAGGCTTTCATTAAAATAAACCATGTTCACTGTAAAGCACCTGGTGTTCTGCATTTGAAAGCAGATGACCTAGGTTGTGTTAGTATTCATCAACAAGGTATATTTGAAATGACCTACCACGTAATATATCCCGTTAATCAGATTTCTCTTAGTACCAGTACTTAGACATGATATTTGTCACTATCACGTGACCAACTAGCGAAACTAAATTTTTAAAGCTGCCTTCAGTTTTTCTAACTCCGCCTTTAGCTGTTCTAGAGTTACTGCTGGTCCCAAACCTGGGTAAAGGAGGAGGGTTGGACATGGGGTTAGCGACCCCATCCTGTAGAAAACTAACTTGCTAAAAAAACGCTAACCAGAAAAAATAACTCAAAACATTTGAACTCTGTACTTGGAGTTAGAATATCATCAATACGAAGAACTTTGACGCCTCATGGTGAAAGCCGAGTTCCTTCGGAAGTCACGAGGCCGATGCTCCTTCTGACAACCAGAGCAACCATTTATTTTGGTACATGGAACGTCCGAACAATGTGGGAGACCGGGAAGACCAGTCAAATAGCAACGGAAATGAAGAGATATAACTTGGCAGTACTCGGAATCAGCGAAACCCATTGGACCCAAGCTAGACAACAAAGGCTAAATACGGGAGAGATGTTGCTATACTACGGTCATGAAGAGGAAAATGCTCCACACACTCAGGAAGTTGCTCTAATGCTGTCCAAAGTAGCACTAAATGCACTTGTAGAATGGGAGTCTCACGGATCCAGAATCATCAAAGCATCATTAAAAACAAAGAAGGAGGGGATCATAATGAACATTATCCAATGTTATGCGCCCACCAATGATAGCAACGACGACATTAAAGATCAATTCTATAAGAGGTTGCAATCAATCATAGAGAAGTGCCCAAGAAACGACATCACCATTCTGATGGGAGATCTAAACGCCAAAGTCAGAATAGACAACACTGGATATGAATATATCTTGGGACGACATGGACTGGGAGAGAGAAACGAAAACAGGGAAAGATTTGTTAATCTGTGTGCACTTAACAAATCGGTCATAGATCGCACAATATTTCCACACAAACGTATACATAAAGCTACATGGATCTCACCGGACCACACCACACAGAACCAGATAGATCACATTTGCATCAATAAAGAATTCCGAAGGACAATAGAAGATGTGAGAACCAGAAGAGGAGCTGACATAGCTTCAGATCACCACCTGGTTGTGGCCAAGATGAAACTGAAGCTAAAGAAGAACTGGACAACTGGACAAACAGCGCTGCAAAGATTCAATACAGCCTTCATTCGAGATACTGACAAACTCAATGAATTCAGGATAGCCCTCAACAACAGGTTCCGAGCCCTACTGCATCTACTGAAGGGAGAAGAAACTACTGTGAAGGACAACTGGAAAGGTACCAAAGAAGCATTATAACTTCAACGTGTCAGGAGGTTCTGGGGCGCAACAATCATCATCATGAGGAATGGATCTCTATAGAAACACTGGACAAGATCAAAGAAAGGAACAACAAGAAGACAACAATTAACAATAGCTGAACATGAGCAGGGAAAGTCCAAGCACAAGCTGAGTAGGTAGAGGCAAACAAGCAAGTGAAGAAGAGCATTAGAGTCGACAAGCAGAATACATGGAAGAACTAGCAACGACGGTGAAAGAAGTTGCAAGAGAAGGAAATATGAAACAGCTTTTTGATACAACGAAGAAACTAGCAGGGAGATACAGTAAACCAGAGAGACCAGTGAAAGACACAGAAGGAAGAGCAATCACTGAGTTTCAAGAACGGCGGAACACATGGGCAGAGTACTTCGAGGAACTCCTGAGTAGACTGGCTCCAATGAATCCACCGGACATTGAAGCAGCACACACAGATCTTCCTATAGATGTCAATCCACCAATGACGGAAGAAATCAGAATAGCCATCAGACAAATAAAGAGCGGGAAAGCAGCAGAAACCGACAATATACCAGCTGAAGCGTTGAAGTCAGACATCGAATTAACTACGAACATGCTTTATCTTCTATTCAAGAAGATTTGGCAGGAGAAACAAGTGCTTATGGACTGGAAGGAAGGACATCTCATCAAGATTTCAAAGAAAGGAGACCGGAGCAAATGTGAAAACTACAGAGGCATTACACTACTATCGGTACCAGGGAAAGTCTTTAACAGAGTGTTACTGAACAGGATGAAAGACGCAGTAGACGCTCAACTTCGAAATCAACAGGCTGGATTCCGTAAGGACCAGTCGTGCACAGACCGAATTGCGACACTACGGGTCATCATCTAACAACCAGTTGTGTGGAACTCGTCACTGTACATCAAATACATTGACTATGAATATGCGTTTGATAGTGTAGATAGGAGAACATTAGGGAAACTTCTTCGACACTATGGAGTTTCTGAGAATATTCTCAACATTATCCGGAACTCATACGATGGACTACATTGCAAAGTAGTGCATGGAGGACAGCTGACAGACGCATTCCAAGTAAGGGTCGGAGTAAGACAAGGCTGTCTACTCTCTCCCTTCCTCCTTCTTCTGGTGGCTGACTGGATTATGAAGACCTCGGCATCTGAGGGAAAACGTGGCATACAATGGACAGCTCAGAACCAATTAGATGATTTGGACTTTGTAGATGACCTAGCCCTCCTATCGCATACATACGAACAAATGCAGATAAAGACAGCCAGCATAGAAGCAGTCTTTGCATCAGTAGGCCTCAACATACACAAGGGGAAAACCAAGGTCCTCGAATACAACACGAAGAACAGCAATCCAATCACTCTTGATGGCGAAACTTTGGATGATGTGGAATCCTTCACATACCTGGGAAGCATCATCGATGAGCAAGGAGGTTCAGATGCAGACGTAAAGGCGAGGATTGGCAATGCAAGAGTCGCATTCCTACAATTGAAGAACATATGGCACTCAAAACAACTTTCAACTAATATCAAAGTCCGAATCTTCAATACGAACGTCAAGGCAGTTCTACTGTACGAAGCTGAAACTTGAACTACTGCAACCATCATCAAGGAGGTGTAAGTATTTATAAGCAGTTGTCTACGCAAGACACTCAACATCCATTGACCAGATATAATCAGTAACAGCCTTCTGTGGGAGAGAACAAACCAGCTTCGAGATGAAGAGGAAATTAGGAAAAGACAATGGAAGTGGATAGGTCATACATCACAAAAATCAAACTGCATCACGAGGCAAGTCCTAAGTTTGAATCTTGAAGGGAAGTGGGAAAGAGGACAGCTAAAGAATACATTATATCGGGAAATGGAATCAGATATGAAAAGGATGAGTTACAACTGGAAAGAACTGGAAAGGATTGCCCAGGACAAGGTTGGATGGAGAATGCTGGTGAGCGGTCAATGCTCCCTCACGAGAAGTAACAAGCGTAAGGAAGTTCATTTTTCTGGAAGATTATTAACGAATTTTCACTATCCTGGAAACTTAAGCTGTAACTCCCAACGTATCCCACCACGTGTAATCTTTTTTGACATCATTTAGCTTATTAGCCATATTGCAAACTGGATCGAATTCAGTTAATCGCTACTTAGTAGTAGATGATACTAACAAAATGTTATTAACTATCAGACAACCAGTCACGGAGAAGGTACTGTTGTGCAAGCAACACGAACTATGGTTTAAACAAGTCATCGTAGGTAGTAAATACGTGTTGGAAGACTTATGTGTACTGGGATCGATGCTGTCTAAGATCAGGCATGCATCAGTTTAGGATTCTCAAATTAAGAAGGCACAGCAATCCAGTGCTTCCTGATTGTCAGTGATAATTTAAATGGTGTCAGTTTGCGATGAAAATAAGCTTCAAAATAATGAGGAAAGATGATTCAACTCTTGGGGTGTTAATTAAATGTTCAAGTAAAGACGATTTGACCGGAAATTGGTTGATATTTATATGGTAATGGAGGTTGGCATTGGGGAAACATCGCAGATACTATAAATTTTATTAACCACAACTACTTCGAAACTCTCAAAATGATTCACTTGGTATTGTTTTTCTTGTATCTTCCCATTGAGTTTTTAAGACTGCAATTGATCAGTCTATTATTGGCATATGTGCATAGTGTGTGTATGCCTCGATATAGCTTTAATTCACAAGCTTTTCTAATTAAAGATGGATAGTGGCTAGCAGTGGGATCCAGGACGCGCGTTTCGTCAGGACTCAGTAGCTGAGAGGATAACGCGATGGTGTTTGAAGCGAATGGTACTGGGCTCGAGTCCCAGAGTGAACATCAACTCTGAGGTGCAGATACATCCAGCTGACGAGTCTCATATAGGACGAAACGCGCGTCCTGGATTCAACTGCTAGCCACTATCCATCTAAAAATAATGTTTTAGATTAATTATATTTATGGAGTAAAATATTATTATCTAAAACACTTGTATCTAAGACCATTATCAACCTTCAGCTTTGAAGAATGGATTTTTCAAATATTGTAACATTACAAACCATGATGCAAATACACGTTATAACTGAAACTAAAAATTCGTAGAAGTTTCCACATGTGAATAACTGATTCTAAGCAAACCGATAATCATTCATAGGTATGTTTGAGCGACGTACCTTTCTAATCCAGATAATTCTACTACCTTTACCTGCTCCCGGCTATCCTGAAGGAAATACTATAGAAACCGATCATCATTTTTTGCCAACCTTTTAAATTATCCTCAACATTTTCACAGCTCTCTTTTAACTTGAACCAATGTGAAATGTGACAGTGGTATTTGGCAAGAGAAAAGAATTATTACTGCCTAATTATATAGTCGTTTGTAATTTAAACAAGTTAGTGGATACTTTCATAATAATTAGCATGACATACGTTTCCTAGTGTATGTTAAACAGAATTAAATAAAAATATGTTATATACAACTTTGGAAACTTTTAAATGACCAAAGAAGAGTCAAACTACTAGTTACTATTCAGTAGCATAGCATGTCGCAAGAACATTTATGTTTAAAAATTGGTAGGTAAACAAAATGAATAATTCGCTTGCATTACTTACAGAGTATTAATACATAGAAATAATGGCGATAGTTGGAAGAAGTTTCAACTTTTGTGGCCGCTCTCCAGTCTAACGTATATCAGTTAGCAAAAAGCTTTTAGACCAAACCGGTTTCTCCTGCTAGCTGCTTAATTTGTCGATTAGAATTGTAGTGAACGCAAACTCAGGTATGGTGAACTAATTAATTGTTTTATGAAAAATCACACAATGGCTTTGTAAAACATGAAAATCGTACGTCAAATACATCACTCGCATATTTTCTACCAGTTGTTCTTTACATACTTCATCATTCCTCCAATCTCGTTCTTATTATGATTGCTCTTTGTTTTCATTCCTCCCCCTTTTTATTTTACTATTCTGATGGTAAGCATTCTACTTCGAATTTCTGCTACATACTACTTGTGGTTTACCGAATAAGTAGTGCACACCACAGGATAAGGCACTTTCAAATAACTTAGTAAAGGAAGTCTGGATCTAAAATTTTTTTGAAATATCGGTATCGGGCACAGAATTTTTAATTTCTCATTTCTAAACTCCTGTGGATCAAAGTATTTTTTATTTATTGTTTTTATTCTGGATGTCATTGTTTCAATATCTACTTTGCTGCCTTAAGTTTGATCGTAAGAACTGATTAAGACAAAATTGTGGAAAATATTCTGTTGTTCCACACTAAGCATATCTGTCCCAATTAACCTAATATCAATAAAACTACCTCAGTTATTGCAGCTAGACTCCGACCATAATTAAGCAAGTAAAGACAGTATTTTATTGAAAACTTACTATTTAGAAATATAACCTGCAATTTTGAGAGACTAATTAGATTTGGAATAAAAAAATGAAGAACCTAATGACATTTCTTATCACAAATATAACGCTTTCTATGTTTTTCATTAGATCGTTCGGAAATGCAGACACACTGTATCCATTAGGACTAGCTGATATATTGTTGATGTTTGGATTTACATGCAGAATAACCTGTAGGATATATAAATAGACCCATTAATTGGGCAAAATCTATTTACCATTTGCACTATCACTGCTTTCTTTCTCATTAACCATCCATTTTTAATACTGTTTTCTGATTGGCTAGAAACAAGTCAGAAATTCGTTCCGTTTGTTTTAAGATCTTCCGCACGCTGTAATGTCACCAGAATATGAATACTATTTAGTTTAGCGAAATCCCAGTTTATGTTATTTGACAAGTTTTTTGATGAAACGATATCAAGCTAAATTGATTTTACTTCAATTAACAAATCGAGATGTCACTGAACCCTAAGTAAATTATCCGATAGTCGAGTCAATGATTATCAGTTAATTGAACGCCATGGACTGGCCCATGCAGCAGTAGTCGCACTCTGTTCCTTGTACCTACTCTTACTAACACGTTTCTGCAATAACATCATTTGTGTTGTACGGTCATCAAGGTATCCATAGTACCTGGATACAACGAAAGGGTAATCCACGTTAAGTATTAACCATGAGGATTGACTTCAACGTTTAGCCGTCTGACTCGAGTAGGTCCCCAATCATTCGACACAGATCATCTGCGTTGATGATCTACAACACTTAAGGCTACGGAAACGAGGTAATTTATCTGAAATTCATAAATGCATAACATTTAAAATGAAAAGTTCCGAATTATAGTCGTTAACTAAAGTAATAGTTGCTGAATACCAGAACTTACTACATAACAGAGAATAATAGTAGAACATAATACCAAGTCGAAATGTGATAGAAGACATGTTACGTAATAACGTTATTAACGACTAGATAAAGTCTTTGTATGAACAAAGTATTTCACCACCTATGAATATTACGAAATTCATTTGAGTTTTTAGTAAGAATTTCCAACAAACAATGCTCAATCAAAGTGGTTATGTCATTGGATTCTTTTGTGTAAACTGTTTAGAACAAAAACAGTAAGATGTAGATATGTGCATTTATATATTTACCAGAAGTTCTTAATTTTGTACATTTATGAATACAGTGAGAAATCACTTTTGAGAAGTACTTATCAACTGAAATTTATTTACATTACTGAAAACCGTCTCGTTAAATAAGAATGTATTGTGTGAAGCTTCAAAACTAGACTAACCTCGATTTCACTGTGACTGACTACAAATACAGTAGTCTTCTTTCATTTGTCTATTCCTTTCAACCCATACATTATGTTCACTACTATTTCTAGTTCCTCATCTACCAAGTTCTTGGTAAATACCTCTGACTGGAAGAATTACCGGTCTTATTACTAAATGAAGTGAAAATGAGTAGTTTCCTTTAACATGAATTTTTACTGACTGCATTGGCTTTATTCAGTATCAAACATGTAAGTCCCATTAGAAACTGACAAGATCTAGAATAGTACGAAGATTTATCAGCTAATCGAGACGACCATTTAACTTTTCATAGTAGAGAATATCTATGAGGATAGTAAAACCCATAAACACTCCTAATTTTCTTATTACACTCCTTAGATTCTCACATAACCTAGTTTTGATATATGAAAATGTCCAACATTGTTAACAAAGCAATTCAATAAACTCACTGCGTAATAGTTATGGGCCGAATTTTGTAATTTTATGAAACGTCAGTATGAGGTTGTGGAGATTGTTGGATTTTATTGAAATCATGAACCGATCTAAGTTAGACCACCACTGCAAAGCTGGAATCACGAAACGGATGTTTAGTCCTAGTATTGGGCTCTTCATCAGTGTGCACCCTAGACCAAACCCAGGACCGCTGGCCTCGTACACAAATGTCTAATCTGTAGACTGAAAATAAAACTTCTGGTTTCAGTACATTTCAGCTATCCTCTTCAGATTGAAAAGACAGACAGACATGGAACCGAACTTCAATTTAGTTTCGGCAATTAAATAATCCAAGGGGCCTTGTTAAAACAACTAACACTGAATTGCCTTCTAATCAAGCTGCATAATAACTACTTGTTCTTATCGTGGCTGTCTTCAGAATGAATTTTCTGGTCTTAGTGGACCATATGAACCAACCAATTTAGAAGCAGAACATCAGCTTATCAATAAAAATGACTGAAGACCATTCGATAACACAAACTAGTTGAAAGTCTGAACTATTGAGTTACGGGTCAATAACTGCGCTTGCTGTGATTGTTAAAGATTTGGCCCCGTGAGATGCCATAAGTAAAAACTGCGAAAGTCCCAAGCTATAAGAAAACAGATCCCCATTGCTAAATATTTCAGAAGCTGATATCATTTCGCGATGTAATACATCTTCGGAATGTTAAGTCAACGGAACCTGTTTACGTTTTGCAATAGTCCGACGTATGTCCACATTCAATTCTTATATCGACGCCTGGCACCAAATTCAGTCTTAAAACTAGAGTAAATATGAAAAATAGTATCTTGCAACATTAAGTAACGAACCTTTAGAATGAGAAATCAGTAGGAATTCGGCACTGGTCGATCGACTATCTAATACCTCATCGGATAAACTTTAGGAAAAATCCGGTTGTTGAGTTATAGTTCCTTTTGAATGCAAGAGTTATTAATGCACAGTAATAAAAGGAATATGCTTATTTCTATCCTTGAGTATCGACTAGTACTCGTATTGGTTTTAACATCATGTTCAAAATCTATTCAGAACTCACAAGATAGCTTTAACTTTAGGGGATTTATGATTGTTTCACCAATAAAATCTTTGCAACTTTAATGTTCTTCACAACTCTGATAAGTTTTTGGTCTTAATCACAAAAACTTCCGTTTAACCCATTTTAGATCAACAGACATACAAATGGTTTTAGTTAACCCTATATCTTAACGGATAAACACTGTAGACAATTAAAAATCACACCCTACCACGGTAATTACCAACCGGTTTCCCTTTATGTTGACTCAAGAAATTGCAGTGTTACATACTTATATACAAATGGGAAGTAATTAGTTACTCCCAGTAGTACATGAAGTATCAAATGCCTAGTTTTCAGTGCGAAATGAGTTTGTTACTGATGAACAGAAATGGAGTGAATCATGACTTAAATGGTTTGAATTTTTTATTTATCTGAACACATATTGGTAAAATGATTAAAATGATCTTGCCAACTTGTACTTGCCTTCGAAAGTGCTTACTAAACTATTTGCTATTAGTTTATCTAAAAAAACCCTGACATTTCGACATTCAGAAAAGCAAAAAAATTCAATTCGTGACGGCCATCAAGTGAAAAGCCAAGAATTGACGAAACAGTTGGCTTAACTATTCCAGTTAAATATGGAGATCTAAGGGTATGTCGTCTTTAGTTAACTGAAGTTGGAAGAAAATAATGTACTAAAAGCAGATGTTGGATGTGTAACTCACCAACAGCATAAAAAGTGAATACGAAGGATTTTCCAAAACTGTTCAAGTTGATCTTTTTGATAAATGTAGACGTATTGCACAAATAGATCGCATGGTTATGAGATACTCTGTTTTCTCATTATAGTATATAGATACGCAGGGATTATTGGTGACATTATTGAGCCAAATTAAAGAGACGAACCTTACTATTGAACCCTTACACTCAACATTAGTACAAACAGCAAAAATCGTCAGTTTCTATTTCAAGCTGACTTATCTAACTTCCTTAGTATATTTCTATAAATTTATATAGGATCGACCTTTGTAGCATACATCCGATAAGCATACTCGATGTCACTTTTGGATTGACGATTTGAGTATATAACTCTCAACTATTAATCAACAAGGTCGAATTCTTTTTCACTACAATTCAGGTATACCAGTAAAACAACTCATGAATACTATATGGAATAATACTTATTTATATGACAGGTAAATCACGACATGAATTCAACTCTATAAATCAAACATTTACCATAATTTAGGAGACTGAAAACGGATGTAATACGTCAGTTGGACGGTCGTAGTCTTACAGAATATTTCTTTTTATAATAGTAGGCTGATAACCACTTATCAGAGGAAAGATACAAAAGACAGTATATTTAAGACAGCAATACAAAAAAGTAGTGTTTTCACATTCATACGATTTTATTTATATTTCAGGAAAACCGATACACTGGAACTTCATCACCTTTTGTTAGTATTCTTTCCACACCGTCTTTGGAAATAATAGCTAGGCGTACACAACCACCGCTAGAACCGTCCCTGTTAATGGCAAGAGCAACACCTAAATTGGACAAGAAATAAAGATCTTTTAAAACGTCGGCCTAACAGGACTTCTGTATTAGTTACGTTTAAAATCAATAAGTGGGTAAGATTTTGGTCTTGAAGTCTTGATTTCGATTGCACTTTTCGTGGAGACATTTCATCACTAAGATACATATGCACATTTTATTACTGCTTATATTCCTATGATTTGAAATCGAACTCGTGATACGACTGCGATCTCTTCGAATGACAAGTAAATCTAACTTCAATGACGTTTGATTGTGGAAATGAGCTAACTTTTTTGATTACTCAATTTTAAAAGGACTATTTCTAAACAGATTATGTGGCCAGTCTTAAGGAGATATTTTTTTAGCTGACTGAACATACAACAGTACCCCAATGTATTTCAGGAATACTTTGGTATAGTACATTTCACAGCCTAAACACTTAGTAGTCCACAAACTTTCCTGGGTGCATATTTGTATCGAATATCTGAAAAACCTCAGGACTCTCACTCTTAATTAGGCCCCGGAAAATAAAAAATAGTGGTACCTCACGGTGATAAAATGGCATTTAATTACGTTGACTAAGGAATCATGAAACGAATACTGAACCAAAATATCATGTCACAGTATGGACTTTGTCGAAATCAAGAAGTTGCTATTTGATATAGTATTACCAGACAACATACGGGTAGGAAATATGGTCTACTTGTTACTTAGTTGCATTAAATTTTCCACCCTTTAAATCGTATTCAGATAGTTTAAAATCAAGACAACCAAACTGTTTTTCAAGAGTTAAAAAAATGATTGAAAGTGAGAAAGGTATTAGAACATGGTAATTACGTGCATTTCAATATACGAGTTGTAAGTTGGAAAGATAATGGGAACCACCTGTTGTTCAAATCCAAACACTGATATCCGAAAATGTAAGATTTAGATGAAAATGAAAATCGTCTCATTCAGGCTGCTATATTTTAGACTTTCGAAGTATTGAAGCGATGAGGATTAATGGTTAACTCAATTATTTATTTAAACACACAAACATTGGTACAAATAGATATGTGCCACATAAATCATCCATTTTGTGTGGAGGCTGGGATACAACCAGGGTGCCCAAACTGAAGCAGGTAGTTTTCTTAGGCCATACCTGGAGCTTTTGACCTAAAGGTCTGATCCACAATGCAGTAAAGCAAAGTCTGGAGATGCAGTCCTATGGTAGCCGTTGACCAACGATTGGTTCATACGCCATTTGTCCCTTCAGTCCATGTGCATCATTGGTTTGGAATCAGGGTTTCCTAACTCCCCTAGGTGAACTCTCCGTGTCTACCAACCCGGTTAAGGCGCCAAACATTCGCTTTTCGTCCTCTCCGCGAGAAGACAGTGAATAGGACTTCCCTGGCAGTAGTTGTATGCACGTGACTATGTGAGAGCATTTCAAGAGGGAGAGTTGATTCTCCCTACTCTCGGCCCTACCTGGGCATTTAGGGGCTAATGGTTAACTCACTCAACTTTCATAGCGAAGCATATCTTCTATCTAGTCTTCTTTACTTTTACAGATACAACTACTCTCATATCCACCTTGGCAATTTATTTTGCTGTGTTGCTGTGTGGTAACTTGGGCCGACGTCCATTGGTATGGAGTACTTACGTTGCTCCTGACTAACTGACCTTTCAATCACAAATCCTATGGTTCAAAACTCGTTCCACCTGTTTCAATTTAGGGCAGCTGAGCAGTATCACTAGCTCTCAAATAATGTGGCTTTAAGCTGAGCGCATAAGCTTTCAAGTCGCAAATTATTCACATCACACTAACAATTATAGATCAATTACGCTAATATTTTCATACCCTAACTGGTCTGGAAGTTTATAGACTTTAAGACTAATAGGTTGAAAGACCAAGTGGGACAGTGACTACTGTTTTTCAGCTCTCATGATTTATTGTGTTTTAAAACCATATCATATTCTATATTTCACTCTCATTTCGAATGTTTTGAAGTAAGCATTCTGAGAGTGAATTAAACTGGTGCTTAGTAAAATTACTCTCCACGATATATACCTTCTATTATTAGGATGGTTAAAAGCTTTCTAATATCAATCGAAAGAGAACAAGATGTTTTGTGAGTTGACAGTAGTGAACAAGTAAGGTGTAATTGCATCCCAAGGTACAGCCAGAAATATATACTCTGGTCTGACCTGTAACTTCTACATGGAAAAATGAGACCTCATAGTTGTGCATGTGTTTAGTTGTAACAAACTGTGACGGTTTAGAGTATTAAACTGTTCAAGCACTCGTTTGGGAAGTCATACTTGGACTGGTGACTATAAACAACAAAATTTACTTGGATTCCTATCTGGTCGGTTATTAGTTTGAAAAATCATGAAGCAATCAATGTTATCATTTCACTGAACTAGAAGTTAAGAAGACCGTTCAAATAAATATGTTCAAGTAGTCTCCTTTAAGTGATATGAAGATTATAAATGGAGCTTTTAGGCTTCAACAGAGGTCAAAACTAGTGCCCTTGTGTTGTTCGTACTAAGCAGATGAAGATTTGGAATCGGACAATAAATATGTGAGCCGCCGACTACCTGTACAAAAAGACCAACCCAGAAATTCAGCTCTTCAAATTATGGTTGTATTAGTTGAACATACATCAGAAAATCATGACTAACCACCACATAATGTTAAGAAATCTTGAGGACATCTGATTAACATATAATATTAACCTCAATTTCAGGCAGGAGCTTCCTCTATAGAATATTATTTGTAACGATGTGATCGTATTCAAAAATTTGGTGTAACTGGGGAAGTCAAAGTCCATATAATTGCTAAAAGTTGAGTTCATTATTCAAAAGCGTAATGTTTAGAGTACAATTTTAAGTTTGTATAACCTTTACCCCATGCACATAAAACACGATTGTCTGATAATAAACTTCGATTCGACGAGATTTTTGCATTTACTGGATATGTTACTACCATTACGCAACGCAACATCATTATTGACTATACTGTGGAAAGATTACATGTCGAATAACTAGTTGAAAATGTTGAAGTACAACAAACTTTTACATTATTAGCCGTTACAAAGCGATGAGAGGTTACAAATAAAAATTTGTCGGACAAACTAACCCTTTAAAACGAAACTGACACACTCTTCTCTTGTCATTCCCTTGCGAAAACCATGATCCACGTACCCATAAGTATATGTGCTACCAGAACCACCAATAACGACTGGTTGTCTTATGAGCATACCACCGAGAGGAATGGAATATATCTATCTTCAGTGAAAACGTAACAATGCTAATACCTGGCCACCCAATTCTTCATCCCATCCAGCAACTATGATGCCCGCAACCAGGTCATCTCTGTAGTTGTAGCAGAAATGTTTACAGGAAACAGCTGCTTCCAAAACAGTTGGTTCTCTATTCATTTCTAGGCGGTGAAAATCTAGCTGGTAGCGAACCATATCCGCTACTGTTTGTGTGTCAGCAGCAGACCCAGACCGACAGCAGTATATAGACTTTGTTAATTGTGTCAGCTTGTCTGTTACGCGGTTTACAACATACGTTCTATAATATAATTATAGAGATTATCAAAAATACCCAGATGATGTCCTAGAATCAGCTCCAATAACGACGCCTCCATCATACTCACATGCAAAAAGTGTTGTCTAGAAGATTCGCTTCTGTGACACACTTTCTACTTACCCCAGTACTGATACCCTTTGTATTTTCTGATACATCACTAAATACACTAAGCATTTTCTGCCGTTACGACAGTGCTCAGACTTGCCGCCTTCTGAAACCAATTTTCAAACGACTCAAATAGCTGCAGACAAAGAAGCTTCCACTCAACTAGCTTACATGAATATTTCCAACAGGTTATTGGTCCTTAGATGCAGAGACTGAGGTATATAAAACAAACGAAAAAAATAACGCATTAGAAAATGATACGTGATGTTTTACTGAGTATAACGGCGAACAAACCCACAAAACAAATAGTTCTGTAAGTCTTCAACATTTATGCTGATCTTATTAGCTTAACCAGTCATAAATTATCTGAGCCTTATGTGATATGGCACATCAAATGTTAAACTGCTACTCTGTCCCTTGTTCGAACATTATATATATCATATCTTATTTTCACATATCATAGGTACAAGTCAAAGATTCATTTGTGTCATGCGTTTATCTAGAAGTTTCTGTTAAAGATATTTATATTTGTCGTAGATATGTAAGTGGTTGTTCAGACTGATTGTCATCACTTTCACGACACAGATGAGGTGTAACCTCTTTGGTAAATTATTATGAGCTTGTATTAAGATCAAAAGTAGTTGGTCTTTCGTAAAGTAATATTTGTTATTCAACGAATTAGAACACAAGAATGTACTTGGTTTTAACCTATAAATATTAAACGTCTTCTCAATGAATTCACGCTATGACATCCAAACTGCTGAAGATTAAAACTCTTCTGCTCACAACCTTTTAGCACACGCAATTCTGTGCAGAAGCTGATTTCCAGTAGCACCGCGTGATAGACCAAATTAAGCAATTTTTCGCTTAAAGACAGAAATTTGCTGTGCATCATCGGTCAATGAACTTATCGCAGCTGTTGCAAATAGTCCTTTGTTATACATCACTGGTGTAATAGAGAAAGTTCTTTTGCTCGTTGACACCGCAGAATAAGTAAGCAACAGACTGTACTCCAGGATCCGGTCTTCGACTCACCAGCGAACATGAAAAACAGATCAACGCATACGGCAAGCGATGTTTTTTTCTCAACATGAGTTTGCGGAATTGGCGGTCTACTTCGTTATTAGTATTATTATAATACTAGAATTAAAATTGTGGACATGTCATGAGATGACTACCTGGAAGTTACATCATTGTCTTCACTGACTCCTCGTATCGTAACAATTAACAACATGATGTACGCTGTTTCTAAAGAACACATTTAGGCTGGAGATAAAGTAGTATATTTAGTATGAATAAAAGAGGAAAGACGTACAGAATGACCACTCCTGCAAGGCTGAACCACGCCATCCGACTGAAGTGGATTTTCTCGCGTTCTCCACTTTTACTCTTCTCTTCGTGTCAATTGTTCAATATAAATCTCTCCAGTAACTATGTGCTCGGCTCCGGAGGTCGTGTGGTTACGGTCCAATGCCACTACGGGTTAACGTAAGCTAATTCACTAAATCTTCGCTATTAAAGATGGTTTTATGCTGATCACTGGTATGAACCCGAAATATCATCACCGACTTAAGCCAACGGAGGCTAGTAGACGTAAATTATAAATTATGCTTGTGGAAACTAATTTTTTGATTGCAGATTGTGACCGGTCACAGTTAAGCATTTAATCGATTCATATTTTCAACAAATACTTAGCGATAGCCCTGAACTTTGGAAGACATGACTTTAACTGCCGTGTGACCAGTAATGTTATACACCTCACTACTATCACAGATCCAGCCGTATTTTCGCAAACGTTCCGGCTAACTCCTGAAAGCTAAGAATGCCCAAAACCGAATTCGAGCGGGTGACACACGTGAAAACTGTCCAACCATCAAACAGTCCCTGGGTATCCAGCACACGTTCCATAAAAAAAAGGGCAATCATTTTCCTCCGACTGGTGACTATAGACGACGGAATATGAAAACCACTTACCATTATTATTAATCATTGTTCCTGATTGCAACTTCTCTTCATGTGTCCACGGCTTGATAACAACGTTGAGATGAACAACTATCATCTCGAAGATTGACCTCGTTTAAATTCACAGCTAAATTCCAGTGGCTGTTGTCGATGATCTTCAAACAGCTATCATCAGTTCCTTCAGACTCTACAGATTTTCGCACATGCCTTTCTGTTTAACAGACGTTTCTGACTTTTCCGCAATTCATCGATGACGTCGTTAAAGTTTTCAACCTCGTTCACGTGTATGTTGATGACTGCCTGATCACAAATCCGGACACAGTATCCTGCCTACAGCATCTCAACCTTGATTTCGAATGACTCCAAAAGCATGGCAATACTGTAAACATTCAGAAATGTCAAATCGGAACTGACTCCTTGAACTCTTGGACGCTGTGTTGCCTGAGGTAGTGGCTCTCTGAAAAGCAGAGTGGTGACCACCCCGGACTACCCAGGACCGACCACGGTCAAGCAACTTGGTGCAGTCAACAGCCTGGTAAGTTTGTATCGACCGTCAATACCTAATCGCGCATCTCTCACAAGACCTTTAATAGACTAATTTTACGGAAATGTACGATTCACCAATTCAGACGGTAACGCGAATAAAGTATTCGCCGCATCTAAGGAAATTATAAAAAAAGCATGTATATTAATGACGTAATTCACCTTCCATACATTTTTCTTTACTGCTATAATGATAGACTTGATCCATGGCATGCGCTCAGTTATGTGAGTGAATAACTCCTGACCTTGAAGATGCTAAGTAAATAGTTCAGTGTCTTCTAACAATAAAATGGTTCGGTCTATGTCTAAACAATGTTTCACTAGCCCTATATGTACATTTAAATGAACTATTCAGTTTCCTATGTTTATCTACTGATCATAAACAACGGATTTAGGCATTCCAAATTAACAGTCGTTGATTTGTGCCTTGAAGGGAATCTTAGTTTAGAATTTATATTTCATACTCATATTCCTACTTGACCAATGCTCTAGGCAGCGGCAGTAAACTAGAAATGCTGTATCAAATGTTTTCGGCTTGTAGATATTATGTAAGTACTAAATATTATGGATATTACCAATGAAAATATGTAAACAAAGTTTCAAATGTATATTGTGTAAATTTATTCCATAAAAATTTCACAATTGATCAATACAAAGAATATGGATATTTGAAATCGCTCTAGTGATAAGAATATTAGTAAGCATGGAGAAGTAAAATAATTCATCTGAAAAAAACAATAATATAATTTTGTAATTTGGAGGATAAATTTTTTTACCATCGAAATAATTTATATACGTCCTTCAGTTAATGTAGTGTCACTGGCAGCAACAAATTCAGTAATTTTCTAAAAAAATATTATGTTCATTAATTAGGAGATATCTTTAAACGCCTACAGTATGTTCAATTATTTTTCTACTTTAGTTGTTTTATTTCTTACCATCAATCTATATATTTAAATTTAGATACACTAACTTGAAAATGTTCATTGGGAATAGTAAATGTTAGGCTGAAGTACACGTGAAGCTACAATAGTAAAAATCTGGAGTTACTGTTTTCCGTTTTAAATGAAAATTAAATTTATATCAAATGTCTAAGAGTTACGTTGAATTACTTATAAATTTGAGACGTGCAGTAACTGACACTAATCAAGAGATATTTATACAAGAAGAAATTGTGAATTTGTATTATCTCCTTTAAAACCATTAAGTGTTGAATCACCTGTTAAGACGTTGGCTGCAGTTGAACGAAGAGTATGAAAGTAAGAACATGACAACTGCTTAGTTGTCACAGTACTGAAAATGTTTTGGAACAATTGTAGCCACAAAATTCATTATCCTGAAAAAAGTCGAACGTAACTGAACACAATATTAGTGTTTACAAATCGCAATAACACTATAGATAAAATCTGCAAACACTAATTTAGCAATGGGGATTTTCTTTACTTCCTAAGGTATCACTCAGCTCTCTGAAGCGCAAAAAGCACAAACAACCACCACGAAGTTATAATTGGCCAAACAACGGGATTTGAACAAGAAAAAAAGAAAAACTAGCTGCTAATACGCTACCTTCCTCGACAATTAGTTTAAAAAGTATAAATCTTGACTGCTCAAATTGCTTCCTAAGTAATGACAGGCATAACTAAATATAAAAGTAGATCTTTAAACGTCATTGAAGAACATGTATTATTTCTTCATTTTATCTGAATGTTTTTCAACCTTTAGTACACCCTGATCAGTATTTTTCGATAAAGATAAAGGGGAACTATTCTTTGAACAATGAAAAGTTATTCAACTACATTCTTCGCAATCGAAAATGGCTGGACAAAAATGGTTGGATTCAGGGGAGATGCTTCTGTACTCTGGTCACGAGGAAGAAAATGTCCTCCACACTCAAGGAGGTGCTTTGATAATGCTCAAACGGGCATGAAAACAACTCATAGGATGTCAGTCCCGTGGATCTAGAATCATCGGAGCATCTTTCAAAACAAAGAAGGAGGGAACCACAATCAATGTTTCTCAGTGCTATGCACCCAACAGTGATAGCCATGACGAAGATAAAGACAAGATTTATTAGAGGTTGCATAGTTAAGTGCTCAGGAAAAGACCTGAGCATCATGATGGGAGATCTAAGCGCCAAAGTAAGAATGGACAACATCGGGTATGAAGATATCATGGGACGACATGGACTGAGAGAAATGGATGATGATAGTAACAGATTTGTAAATTTATGTGCATTCAAAATGGTTATAGGTGGCACTATATTCCAACACAAACACATACAAAAAGATACATGGATCTCACCAGATCACATTACAGAGAATCAGGCCAATCATATTTGCATAACTAAAAAATTCAGATGCTCTACGGAAGACGGAAGAACAAAGGATGGACCTGACATAGCTTCAGATCACTACCTGGTTGTGGTCATGATGAAACCAAAGCACTGGATAACTGGAGAAAGAGCAGTACAAGGGTTCAGTACAGCATTCTTTCAACATACTGACAAACTCAACGAATTCAAGATGACTCTCAAAAACAAGATCTACTCAAAAAAGAAGAAACTGCTATGAAGGACAACAGGACAAGGATCAAAGGAGCACTAACTTCAGCTTGTCAAGAAGTTCTAGGTCGCAACAAGCACCATCATAAGGAATTGATATCTATGGAAGCTCTGAGCTGGATTCAACACAGGAGGGACAAGAATACGGCAATTGACAACAGTTGAATAAGAACAGAGAAGGTCACTACACGAGCTGAATACACAGGTGCAAAGAGAGTAAAGAGGAATATTAGAGTCGACAAGCTCAAATACGTGGATGGCCTGACAATGACAGCGAGGAAAGTTGCAAGGGAGGAATATATGAAAAAACTGTATGACACGACGAAGAAACTGACAGGGAAATATGGTAAACCAGAGAGACTGGTCAAGGATAAAGAAAACAAGCCAATCACTGAAATTCAAGGACAGAGGAACAGATGGGTGGAATATTCAGAGGAACTCTTGATTAGACCAGCTCCTTTTAGTCCAACAGACATCAAAGTAGCACACAGACCTTTCTACAGGTGTGACAGATATAGTTATTAGGCAAATGTAGTGTGAAAAAGCAGCAGGACCTGACAATATACCATTTGAATATCTTAATCCAGACATAGAAATAACTGTAAACATGCCACATGTTCTATTCAGAAGCATTTGGGAGGAGAAACAAAAGCCACAGATAGACTGGAAGAAGGATTGCTCATCAAAATACCAAGATAAGATTTCAACAGGTAAGAGGACTGCAGAAATATCACACTACTATTATTATAAGGAATAGCTCTTACCAGAGTGCTTAAGAATCGAATGAAAGATTGAGTAGGCGAACAACCTCTAAATCAACGGGCTGAATTCCGTCATAATCGGTCGAGCACAGACCGAATCAGGTCAATACCGCTCGTTGTTGATCAATCAATTGAATGGAAATCGTCACTTTGCATCAACTTCCTTAACTAGGAGAAAGCATTTGACAGTTTGAATAGGAGGACCGTATGGAATCTTCCTCGACATTACGGCGTACCTGAGGAGATCATCAATACCATGCAGAATTCATGCGATGGACTTTCACATCTCAGGAGGAGCACGGATTGCAATGGATAGCTTGGATGTAACCAGAAGATTCGGACTTTACAGATGACCTCGTTCTTCTATCCTATGTACACCAACAAATGGGTGTGAAGACAGCCAGTATAGTAACAGCCTCTATCTGCAGCATTAAGCCTCAACATACACAAGAGAAAAAGCATGATTCTCAAATATAACATGGAGAACACCAACACAATCACACTTGATGGAGAAGCCCTAGACGATGTGGAAATTTTCACACACCTGGACAGCATCATCGATAAACCAAGAGGATCCGATGAAGACGTAAAGGTAAGGATTGGTGAAACAACAATAGCACTCCTACAGTTGAAGAAAATATGCGACTCAAAACAACTGTCTGTTAACCAACATCGAAGTGAGAATCTTCAATACGAACGTCAACACAGTTCTGTTATGCGGAGCTGAAACTTGGAGAACTACCACACTCATCATCAAAAAGGTATGAGTATTTATGAACAATTGTCTACGTAAGATACTCAATGTCCGTTGGCCAGATACCATCATGAACAGCCTACTGTGGGCGAAAACAGACTGACCTCCAACTGACGAAAATAGGAGACGTTGGTAGTGGATAGGACAATCATTGTGGAAATCATCAAACTACATCACGAGACAAGTGCTAACTTGGAATCCTGAAGGTAAACAGAAAACAGGAAGATCAATGCAATGCGTTGCGTTGGAAATCAAAGCAGACATTAAAAGGATGGATAACAGCTGGAGAATGCTCATGGGCGTCGTATGCGTAAGGAAGTAATTTACAATGACGAAAACCGGTGAATTATATTCGTTCAGGCAATAGGTATATGGTTTTTATTACAAATGTGTATTGCAGATTGATATCAACTGTGCAATCATTAGATAGGACTGAAATGACTAATCATTACGTGCATCTTTGTGACATGACTGTGGACTCGATCAAGTAAATACAGTAGAGATGAATAATCAAAATTGATACGTTTTGGTTGTATGATTATTACAGTGAATTTACAAAATATAGATTCTAAACCACTAGTGAAACAGTAACATACTCTTCAAAAGATCTCTTAGTCCTCATTCTGTCTAAAATTGATGATCCTTGCTTTTGAGAAATAAGATTTATTGCTAATTTTCAGTAAATTTTTGCTGAAATTACTTAGTGATGAAAATTAAAATTAGATTTCGCCAAAACATCAAAGATAACTTAGATTGACAAACTTATTCGACAAAAACGGGACAGGATAATTCTAATCAAATAATAATTTTGACGATAAGAGAGGTATGAATTCTATTTGCTCTTTTCACCTTTATTTCTTTATAATTCGGTTCCTTTTTTGCATCATATCAAACTACTTACTAATACTTAGTAACTAATGTGATTGTTAACCATTTTTGAGCATACAGTGCATAACATCCCTTTGTTGTGTTGTGTTATTACTGTAATTGTATTCCCTTAAATTTCTCAAAAGTTGGTTTCATCTCTTAGCTTTATTGAAAGCGTTTTATTCATAACCATTTCCATATTTCGAGTCAATAATTTTCATTGTCCGTTGTCTGATTCAAATATGATCGAATGATGTAGAAGGTGATGATGTTAATGAAAGTTAGTTTCTACTTAACTTCTTACAAATTCTTTCAAAAATCCCATCAAATATGAATGTATATGAGGAATTTATATTTCAGAAATTGAATACTGCTGGTAAACGTTGGGAGACGAAGAGAAATGCATATGAATCAGAGTGGCAGAACACAACTAAGTTGTCGAGTAACTAGTTACTCAGTATTTATGACCATGAAAGCGATACAAGCATATAGACTCATACGTGATGTCACGCACACTTATTCAAGGTCACACATATAAGTGACAGAATGATTGAAAAGATTAATGTAATCCATCTTTCCAAAAGCTTGAATAAACCACGTGGGAGTGTTACAATCCTGATCACCTCAAATGATCTCTAACATTTATTGTTACCGGCCCTTGTTAAAATGACGTATTTATCGGTTGCTGTTTTATTCATCGTATTTTGTACATAATTCTTACATAACTGTTACAAAAAGAACTTTTCGTTCGATCGTACCTTGGCACATGTAAATCCCTCAAATACCTTACTAATTGAAGGTTGTTAAATGATTTACTGGTGTTTCATTGATGAAACAGTACCTAATTATCAACAGATCATTTGTTTTGATTTTGAATTTCATGCTCAACTCAATCGTTTAGTCTGAATCCTCGGGTGCATCAATCAGTTAGCTTTGTCGATTAATAAACTTTAATTTAAAATCATAAATCAAAAGTCATAAAATTATTTTCAATTGTTTTGTATGAATGATATTCTTAGTTTAACTTTGTTCATTTTCAGGCCACATCTAATCACTAATGAATGTTATTAAAAGAACTATTGAGAACCAAGAAGCATTATTCATGTTTCATCCTAACACATAGCTTATCAGCACTGATCATCCTTAATGCCATATGAGACCAAGCTCTAAGGTAATAATTGCACCACTCGAGTATCGTATCTGAATTCTTTGATTTACATTTTCAACTTTATTCAATTCATAAAAAAGAAATCTTCGATGGGGTTATCACCTCACCATAGAATTCAAAAATCACAATTTCTTAATCGAATTTCTTTTAAAAAACTATCGAAAAACTTAGTGACCACTAATACCCATTGTTAAGTTTAGTGATCTTTAGAAAAAAACTTCTATAATGATAGTTATATTTAACAATTGACGTTCTAAATGTATACCATTAGATTCTGATCAGCATTATAGCTTGTCACAAATTGATTTCTAGTTTTGACCACGTATATTCCTATTGTTAGTGTCCCAATTTGGAACTAGTTGTCCAGTGTTCCTCAATTGTTAATAGTTTTCCAAATGATATCACTTTATGAAGGGAATTATCATTTTTAAACAAAAAACTTATAAATTTGTACACTTTCAACTTAAAATTTCAATATTGATTCATATTAAATGAAACTGAATTTTCTAGTACCATCATAATAGTTAGTCTATTATAAACTTACAAATTTAAAATTATAGTAATATGATGTATATAACTAATCATATCAGTATTAGGCTTAAATCTCGCATTAACGAACAAGTATTACTCGGATATTACATAGATTACTTAAAAGAAAAATAATAATTTTGTAGGAAGTCCAATGACCTTGTTAAATTTAACACCATTATTACGTTGACATTAGAAATGTCTTGTTTATATAAGTATAATGATCTCTTAATAAGTGAATTTTGACCTTAGTATGTAACATATGACTTTAAAACAATCTATTCATTTACATATTTTGAACATTATATTTTAGGGCCAAATTCTGTCTAGTAATGATTAACTTATAAATTAATTAATTTATAAATTAATAAATACAAGTAATTTCTTTCATTCACTTTTATTATTATCAAGGTCCGTTTGTTATAATTCTGGATGAACATCGACTTACTCCAACTAATAAACTGTTATACACTTACCAGTGGCCAATTCTGAAATGAATTCATGAAGTTCTAACAAGAGGCTATAACTGGTAGAATTCATCCAGATCAAGAGTGGGATAGTTATCATTACTGACAATAAATGACTGTCATATTGTAATTAACTCCGCTTGTAACTCTTCTAGAGTTTCTACCGGTACCAAGCCCGGGTAAAGGAGGGGGTTGAGCATGGGGTCGGCAACACAATCTCGTAGAAAAAGATCTTGCTTAAAAAATGCCAACCAGACTAAACAAATTAAGATGTAAGTAAGTAATTGGAATCCAATTCAATAGTTTAATGGTACCGAGTTGGTCGTGAGGTTTGATGCATCTTTATTCAATCTGTGATGGGATACATTTGAAAAGATTCATAAACAAAGACGAAGCAACTGTGAAATACTCCTTACTTTTCAGTAATTTTCCAGCTACTGTCAACATGAGGTAGAAATAAGCTTCAGTTAGAGCTACTATCCACGAACCACCTGGTTAAAAATAGCTTTATATATGTTATATTTTCGTCCTTTTAGTGGTTATCAATTTCTTCTAAACAAGACAACATTTGCTCAAAAACTTAAAAAAATTATTGTTTATTCATTAGAATTAAATGTCAACAAAAGAAGCTTCAATCCAATAAAAATCAACAGAATTGAATCATAAAGATGATACGTTTTGCATATTGAAATATGATCTAAATGAATGTAATGACAAACAACAGAAAAAATTAAACAAATGGTTGTAAGAAGTAAACGGTGCTGTCGAGTGAAATCTACATTACACATAAATGTGCTTTCTACCTCCCTCTACGTATATCCTTTGATAAAAAAATGATAATATGTGTCTTTTCTTAAGTTAACTTTGCACAACATTAAACCAGTTTTAGGTGCATTATTCCAAAAGCTGAATTTGGGGACGTGTGTGTGTTTAGAATGTATTGACAGTTACAACATGATACACTATATCTTTCTAAAGCTTATATAATAACGGAGATTCTTCAGCTGTACATGCATTACTATGGTAGCGTTGTCGTGGTGTACATTCTCCTTTATTAAATTATTTCATTTATCCTATCGATTTATCTTTCATTTAACTTTAAATTGTTTACTGTTCTGTTTCTCTCTTTCGAAGAATGGTTTCTCATACAGGTTCACTGATAGCAAGGTGAAACCAAAACATCTGAGTACTACTCCGCATGCTTACCTATAGGGGAATGAAAATGTATCAATAACTCAATCCTGGAACACATGGTCACCTCAGGCCACATGCAACTACGAGAATCATTATTCAAATTAATCTACTAAATTAAAAGAACTAGTTCTTATTCATCCCTTTCATATCCGCTTCTATTTCCGGACGTAATGTGTTCTTTGGCTTTCCTCTTTTTAGCTTTCCTTCAGCATTCCATGTTAGGGCTTGCCTCGTGATGCAGTTTGATTTTTGTGATGTATGACCTATCCACTTCCATTGTCTTTTCCTAATTTCCTCTTCATCTCGAAGCTGGTTTGTTCTCTCCCACAGAAGGCTGTTACTGATTATATCTGGTCAATGGATGTTGAGTGTCTTGCGTAGACAACTGTTTATAAATACTTACACCTTCTTGATGGTGGTTGTTGTAGTTCTCCACGTTTCAGCTTCGTACAGTAGAACTGCCTTGACGTTCGTATTGAAGATTCTGACTTTGATATTGGTTGAAAGTTGTTTTGAGTTCCATATGTTCTTCAATTGTAGGAATGCGACTCTTGCATTGCCAATCCTCGCCTTTACGTCTGCATCTGAACCTCCTTGCTCATCGATGATGCTTCCCAGGTATGTGAAAGATTCCACATCATCCAAAGTTTCGCCATCAAGAGTGATTGGATTGCTGTTCTTCGTGTTGTATTCGAGGACCTTGGTTTTCCCCTTGTGTATGTTGAGGCCTACTGATGCAAAGACTGCTTCTATGCTGGCTGTCTTTATCTGCATTTGTTCGTATGTATGCGATAGGAGGGCTAGGTCATCTACAAAGTCCAAATCATCTAATTGGTTCTGAGCTGTCCATTGTATGCCACGTTTTCCCTCAGATGCCGAGGTCTTCATAATCCAGTCAGCCACCAGAAGAAGGAGGAAGGGAGAGAGTAGACAGCCTTTTCTTACTCCGATCCTTACTTGGAATGCGTCTGTCAGCTGTCCTCCATGCACTACTTTGCAATGTAGTCCATCGTATGAGTTCCGGATAATGTTGAGAATATTCTCAGAAACTCCATAGTGTCGAAGAAGTTTCCCTAATGTTCTCCTATCTACACTATCAAACGCATATTCATAGTCAATGTATTTGATGTACAGTGACGAGTTCCACACAACTGGTTGTTAGATGATGACCCGTAGTGTCGCAATTCGGTCTGTGCACGACTGGTCCTTACGGAATCCAGCCTGTTGATCTCGAAGTTGAGCGTCTACTGCGTCTTTCATCCTGTTCAGTAACACTCTGTTAAAGACTTTCCCTGGTACCGATAGTAGTGTAATGCCTCTGTAGTTTTCACATTTGCTCCGGTCTCCTTTCTTTGAAATCTTGATGAGATGTCCTTCCTTCCAGTCCATAAGCACTTGTTTCTCCTGCCAAATCTTCTTGAATAGAAGATGAAGCATGTTTGTAGTTACTTAGATGTCTGACTTCAGTTCTTCAGCTGGTATATTGTCGGGTTCTGGTGCTTTCCCGCTCTTTATTTGTCTGATGGCTATTCTGATTTCTTCGGTCGTTGGTGGATTGACATCTATAGGAAGATCTGTGTGTGCTGCTTCAATGTCCGGTGGATTCATTGGAGCCAGTCTACTCAGGAGTTCCTCGAAGTACTCTGCCCATGTGTTCCGCCGTTCTTGAAACTCAGTGATTGCTCTTCCTTCTGTGTCTTTCACTGGTCTCTCTGGTTTACCATATTTCCCTGCTAGTTTCTTCGTTGTATCATAAAGCTGTTTCATATTTCCTTCTCTTGCAGCTCTTTCCGCAGTCGTTGCGAGTTCTTCCACGTATTTCTGCTTGTCGACTCTAATGCTCTTCTTCACTTGCTTGTTTGCCTCTACCTACTCAGCTTGTGCTTGGACTTTCCCTGCTCATGTTCAGCTATTGTTAATTGTTGTCTTCTTGTTCACCCTTTCTTTGATCTTGTCGAGTGTTTCTATAGAGATCCATTCCTCATGATGATGATTGTTGCGCCCCAGAACCTCCTGACACGTTGAAGTTATAATGCTTCTTTGGTACCTTTCCAGTTGTCCTTCACAGTAGTTTCTTCTCCCTTCAGTAGATGCAGTAGGGCTCGGAACCTGTTGTTGAGGGCTATCCTGAATTCATTGAGTTTGTCAGTATCTCGAATGAAGGCTGTATTGAATCTTTGCAGCGCTGTTTGTCCAGTTGTCCAGTTCTTCTTTAGCTTCAGTTTCATCTTGGCCACAACCAGGTGGTGATCTGAAGCTATGTCAGCTCCTCTTCTGGTTCTCACATCTTCTATTGTCCTTCGGAATTCTTTATTGATGCAAATGTGATCTATCTGGTTCTGTGTGGTGTGGTCCGGTGAGATCCATGTAGCTTTGTGTATACGTTTGTGTGGAAATATTGTGCGATCTATGACCAATTTGTTAAGTGCACACAGATTAACAAATCTTTCCCTGTTTTCGTTTCTCTCTCCCAGTCCATGTCGTCCCAAGATATATTCATATCCAGTGTTGTCTATTCTGACTTTGGCGTTTAGATCTCCCATCAGAATGGTGATGTCGTTTCTTGGACACTTCTCTATGATTGATTGCAACCTCTTATAGAATTGATCTTTAATGTCGTCGTTGCTATCATTGATGGGCGCATAACATTGGATAGTGTTCATTATGATCCCCTCCTTCCTTGTTTTGAATGATGCTTTGATGATTCTGGATCCGTGAGATTCCCATTCTACAAGTGCATTTAGTGCTACTTTGGACAGCATTAGAGCAACTTCCTGAGTGTGTGGAGCATTTTCCTCTTCATGACCGTAGTATATCAGCATCTCTCCCGTATTTAGCCTTTGTTGTCTAGCTTGGGTCCAATGGGTTTCGCTGATTCCGAGTACTGCCAAGTTATATCTCTTCATTTCCGTTGCTATTTGACTGGTCTTCCCGGTCTCCCACATTGTTCGGACGTTCCATGTACCAAAATAAATGGTTGCTCTGGTTGTCAGAAGGAGCATCGGCCTCGTGACTTCCGAAGGAACTCGGCTTTCACCATGAGGCGTCAAAGTTCTTCTAATTGATGATATTCTAACTCCAAGTACAGAGCTCAAATGTTTTGAGTTATTTTTTCTGGTTAGCGTTTTTTAGCGAGTTAGTTTTCTACAGGATGGGGTCGATAACCCCATGTCCAACCCTCCTCCTTTACCCAGGTTTGGGACCAGCAGTAACTCTAGGAGAGCTACAGGCGGAGTTTTAATGATATAATACTCTTTAATTTTATTACAGACTACTACTATGTGTAAAAATTACGGGAAAAATACAATTGTATAGCTTAAGAAAATGGTATTGTTGAAATGAAATCTTTATCTCTTAAATATCTTCATTACTGTTTTTAATGACTGAATTGATTTTTTCCATTAGTTCTATTTATTCATAAAATGTAACCCATTTCATAGAATATACACAATTTTTATATAACATTTTTTTTGTTGCTATTCAACATTACATTTAGTGTATTATCATGATTATTCAGTGTTTGTAGTTCTTATTTGGAACTTTACATAAATAAAAAAAAGCTTAATTTCATGATAAATTTGTGTAGTAGGGAGAAAATTATTCTGATGTTTATCACTATATCAATTTAGGATAATCGGTATGTTTCCACTTAAATAAAATACAATAAGATTTACTTGAATAGTTTATAAAGTGATGTATTTAGTTGGGAGATAGTTTTTCCTTTATGACGTTATACCATCAATGCATTTATTCTATAATAAAAGAGTAATAAACGATTGTTTCATTTTAGTTAGGAATTCTTTATAACTTTACTTCCACGAACCTATGTGAAAGCACAAATTAACTAGAGTTACATTTCTGTAGTGTTAAATGGTTTAACAACATAACTGTAGTGGTTCAGGTCTAACCAGAAGGTATTTTGTTTACTAGGGAAGCATGCAGTGTAGTGTGAGTGAGGAAACCTAGAAAAGAGAGAAACAAAAGAATAGATGAGTCGACAATCCAGCAAGCGTACACAACACACATTTATCAAGCAAAAGAATAGACAAAAATTAGCAATAAGCCTCATTAAAACAACCTAGAAATCGTAACTAGAAACTGATAGGTTGATCCGCCACATAACCTCTAATCAAATGTAATAACCACATATTGAATTTTCAGTTGTTATACACATAGTGAACATATGAACACTGGTTTTTTTAAGATTATTAAATGAGTAATAGTTTGGACAATGTAATAACAATGAGTTATAGTGATGATCTCATCCGGATATATTCATATGAATAAAATTCAAACAGCCTACGTGTTAGGGGTTATTCAACGTAAAATTTAACTTAATACAAGACTTGTTTTGTAACAATATTATTAAAATCAACTTAATGTGGGATGTTTCTTTCATTTCTTTTATTTTTTATTAACCAATCAAATTTATATTGGACTAAATAGTCAGTAATTATAAATTGTAAATTGTTTCGACCTACATTCAAACTTCAATGACTAATTATGAATCATATTATCATACGATACATCAAATAACTATTTCCTTTTTATTTGTATACTGATAATGATCGAATCGTTAAAATTATTCATTTTTCAGGTCATATATATGACCATAGAATAGTAAATACTTCTGTTTTATATTTGTATGAAGTGATTTTAAATGATATAGGTAGTTTATATCACCAATCGACAGTGAAATGCCTGGAGGCAGAAAGTTAAGAAGATCAAAAGGAAGCGAACAAGAACAAAGACTGATTAAAGTGGAAACGAAGGAACAGTAAAGTGTGAGACAATTAATTGACAGTTCGCAAACGAAGTATTTACTGTATGGTTCTCAGATTTTACTAAGAAATTCTGTAATTTTGTGTTTACATGGGTCTGGTTGTCCCCACTGGTGTTCTCGTTCACTATATTATCACTTTTTGAGTGCTTTTTTTGTTGGAGAGGAATGTTTTATAAATAATCTTGTCTAACGAATGCACTATTTTCACTAAATATGATTTAGAATAAAATATCAGACTTAATAACACTATTCCACAAAGATTGGTTATATCCATTTAGGAACAAAGCAGTTGTCGATTTCAATTTATGATGAAATAAGGAATAAACTATTGGTTGCTATTCACTGATTCGTTAAGATAAAGATGTACTTTATTGAATAGAGTCACTTAGGACTCAGATAGCATAACGAAAATATCTATAACTGTGACGATGAACATCACAAGTTGAGGTTTCAAAGTAATTACATCATATGACGTGATTATCGACATGGTGTCTTAAAAAAACTGAAGATCTTTGAATTGGATGTGATTGCATATTTGTTCATTCATTCAGTTATTGACATCTGATAATTATCAGCAGAGTAATGGTTACTTACTTCAATGAAAACGATTGCATAAATGTAATGAATATAGTTCTAAGTACTGTAGTCTGGGTGTAGTGAATTTTAGTCAACAAAAATAAATTATGATCAAGTCAAATGTCTACTTTCTGTATTGTCTGTACAGTTTTTCTGCGACAGATTTAGCCAAAAGGTCTCAAGATAATGAAACACCATTGTTTTGAATGTCTAGAGTACTATATGAAGATTAGTATGCAAAATGGTTTAACAAACAAGGTGTATGGTGAGAGTATACAGACAAAAGTAATTTATAGTGTTTATATAAACAAAATATATATTACGATGAACGCAATAATTAGTAACCAGTGTCAATTACTTCGTGATAATTAGGTATTTCTCCAGAAATGAGAGATAATGTTCTGTCTTGAAATGATTGGAGGGTATTTGTAGCTCAGGGTGAAGTTGTTTAAGGTATTATGTACTCTGAGCTGACGATATTGTCTAGAGCATCAATAAAAACTTCCCAATTAAACCACCCAGCTAAGAAAACACAACATTTACACCCGTATTTGTTTTTTAAACAAAGAGAACAATTAACAGAATTGGACGCAAATAAACAGTTACATTAAGTAGAAAATATTGTTTTAATGCAAACCACTAAATCATGTAAAACATCGTCCAAAACAGTGCTAATATCATCATTCTTAACAAAAGTGAAATTTAGAAATCGAAGCTATCAATACATAAATAATAATGATCTAATTTGATCTGAAGCTAAACTAAATTGCCTGAATACCTGAAATATTAATGTTCAATGTAGAATAAAACAAAAATGCAGACAAAATTTTTATTATCTTGTAAGACTAGCTAAAAGCGTTTTTTTTTTGAAAAAGAAACATTACAAAATACAACAACGTGATCTTCGTTTAATCGATTAAAATTGCACTGTAAGTAATTGTTTCTCGGTAAAATTAACTAATTTAATAGTTAAATTCATGAGTCGATTGAAGCTGGACCACCATGGAAAATCTGAAAGCACTGGACGGCCGTTTAATCATGTTGTGGGACTCCTTAGCAGTGCGCACCCACGGTCCCGCCCGCGGGATTCGAACCCAGGGCCGTGACCAGTGGAGCTAATCCGTGTTTGGTAGAGATAGGTATCTACCTCAGTACAATAAAAGATGGTCGCACAATTTCGTGGATTGGTTGAGGTGAGACATTAACACCACTTGATGACAGCTCAGTGGTCTAGATTTTAGGCGGGACTGAAGGCCCTGCGTTCGAATCCCGCGAGCGGAAACGTTGATGTGCAATTCTGAGGAGTCCCACAATAGAACAAAACGGCGTCCAGTGCGTCCAGGTTTTCAATGGTGGTTTAACATCAATCAGATACTAACTGGGCTATTAAAAATAATACTCATCAAATAAACAATCCATAGAATTCGATAGAAAGATATTACGATTTTTTTTAGAATAATAAAATCATTCCAAAAATCATTTGAATAATGAGGATTTATTTTAATTCCCTTTGCGCACTTATCAATCAATACTTTGACAGTACTTCAATTATTATTCATTAAGTAGATTTTGATTTGATTAATTTAAAGGTGGCTTTATAAAGACTTAATGTAACTTATAAGGAATTTAATAATATAAACTAAACATTCTTTGGAGAATTAATGAAAATTGTATTCTAAGGTGAAATCCCTTAATAATGGCCAAATCCACGACAGGATTAAACCCAAATTTTTCAATCTCTTTTCAAGGTTATGCAACTACTGAATCATTGATTTTGAATTCATACATTTAAATTTACATCTCAAATTAATCCATAATCTAATTTGACGATTACCGGATATGGTCAACAAGTTATTATTTCACTATCGACTTTAAATTATGTCAAATCCTCCTGAATTGCTAATCATTAATGAGCATATACTCTTAAAGGAAGATTTTGAAAAGTTTTTATTGATAGTCTTAATCTGCCCAATAAGTCAAATCGATATTAAAACAGCAACTCCATGACCACATCAAATAATTATTGTGTTACATCACAGACTGAATATATTTGAAAATAAGAACCACTGGACTCTAGATTTGTATCTGAGTAATATCATGATTTTAGTAAGATCTGATTATACCGATTTCTATCTTATAGGGGATGGTGGTTGCATACTTCTGAAAATTAAGTAAAAAAGAACAACATAAAGAGCCACTACTCCTGGCTTAGAATGTTTCCATTTCTTGTCACTTTATGACGATAGATGTTTTGAACTATGTGATTCTCTTCATAAAATCACAGAATTCAAGAAATCTGATTTCGTCTGGTCAAATGTTATGCCTGTAGATATCATATATTTTAAGGCTTCGTAACAATAATAGACTAAATATTAATAATGGTCACTTCCCTATATATCAGACAATCGACTTAGTTATCATAAACTCACAATTAATCTATTGTATAACAGTAAACTTACAGTTCAGAGAATGTTTTTGGTTGTCAAATAAATTAGCTAAAAAATTTAATATTCAAACGTAAAATGTTACATCTTATATACGAATAATTGTTAAGATGCTGACTTAGAAATTTAAGCGTCCATAATGTAGCAAATGAATAATATCATTCATTACATGTATGCAGCGACATTTCGAGACCATACTACTAGCAAATAATTAGAGTATAATATTAACTGATTTCCCAGCACCTAACATTCCGTTTGACTTATGGTAAAGTTAATCATAGCTTGGGAATCAGTATATATATATATATATATATATATATATATATATATATATATATATATATATATATTACTGCTATTGATAATAGTACAGTCGCCATCTATCATTTCAGTGTTATTATATCTTCAGGTAAGTAGATTGAGTGTTTGACCTTGAGAATATAATTAGTTTGCACTAGATTTTAGACTGTTTTATTTTACCAGTTCATCAAAAGTGGCGATATTTATAAAATATATTATTGAAAGTTTTCAAAATACACTTAAAGATCATTTACTTCTGCTAAAACTATTCAAAAATCTAAGCAAGGTTGATTTTTAGATCGATATATAAGTATAGTATTGTTTCGTATTGATAACAACTTCATGAAATATTATTGATAAATACTGAACTCATTGTCGTAATGAAAATTAGAATAACTTCCACTGGTCAACATACCTTTATACTTTTTGAGGATATGATGATTGAAGTTAATAAAGTATATAAATAATATTAGTTCAAAATCATAAATTATAAGGTCAACACGCCAGAAAAGGTCTGACGTGTATTTTCTTCTTTATGTATATGAAGCCACGGAAATTAACTATTCATTATTACGTCGTAGAATTAGAAATCTGCGTACAAAAAAATTATGTATTGTATAACAGAAATTCTAAATATGTCATAAAGAAGAATTATTTCGTAAACATGACTAGAAATGTGGTTCTAGTAATACGTTGAAAAGTTCGAGAAAAAAGTGTAATTTTTATTTCGAATAATTTTCTCCAGTAGATAGAGTTAAAGAGAAAGGTTTACTCTAACATCTATCTATCTATCTATCTATCTATCTATCTATCTATCTATCTATCTATCTATCTATCTATCTATCTATCTATCTATCTATCTATCTACCTATCTATCTATCTATCTATTTATCGATGGTCTACTTTACTTATCTGGCTCGTTGTTATTTATTAATTTATTGCTTTGAATCATGATCATTAGACTTTGAAGGATATGGCAATCATAGATATTTTTCCAAAGACATGTGAAAATAATGTCTTTGTTTGTTGAAGCTTCTGGTTAGCGAAAGAGAGAACGAGTCGAATGAGTGAGTCAAAACGAATATGATTAATATATATATATATATATATATATATATATATATATATATATATATATATATAGCCAAATGAATATATCGTTAGGCAGTATGTAATGCACAGGCATACATATTGATACAAGTGAAACAAAAATAAAGGTATAATTATATAAGTTGTTATTATACAGATAACTCCGTCCGTTAAATAAGTTAACAAAAAGGCTTAACCAAATTAAATGTCAACAGACTCCGTTGCACGTGAGCTGCTATAGAACACTTTATATCCACGAGGTTAAAATTATAAAAGAACAACTCTGTATATACAACCTGTATGACCTTTGGACACAAAACAAAATTAGGAAACTAAAAGAGTTTACAACTAACTAGATAAAGACAAAGGTCACTGTGGAAATATGAATTAGAAAGATGTTATCGTTGTTATACATACAAACAAAACGTTTCCTTCGTCAAAGATAACTAATTCACTTTATCTTTCAACGACATCTTGTTAATTTACTCTAACTCTGCTGATTTCCGTTGACGGATAAATTTATTTATTGTGATGACCTATCTTATTAAATTATAATTTTATTTGTGTTATTAGGCTGCCGAACTCCGCCTGGAGTCCCTTAGTAGGCTACTGCCGATCCCAAGCCCGGATAAAGGAGGAGGGTTGGACATGGAGTTAGCGATCCCATCATATAGAAAACTAACTTGCTAAAAAAACGCTAACCAAAAAAAATTATTCAAACCATTTAAACTCTCCCCTGGGAGTCAGAAGGTCTTCGTTTAGAGAAATTATGACGCCTCATGGTGAAAGCCGAGTTTCTTCGGAAGTCACGAGGTCGATGCCCCTTCTGACAACCAGAGCAACAATTTATTTTGGTACATGGAATGCTCGCACAATGTGGGAGACTGGGAGAGTTTTCAAATTGCTGCAGAAATGAGGAGATACAACCTAGAGGAGCTTGGGATCAGTGAAACACATTGGACGCAAGTTGGACAACAACGACTAGCTTCAGGGGAGCTGCTGTTATACTCCGGACATGAACAAGAAAATGCCTCACATAAACAAGAAGTTGCATTGATGCTGTCCAAACAAGCACAAAATGCACTTATAGGATGGGAATCTCATGGACCAAGGATCATCAAAACCTCCCTCAAAACAAAGAAAACGGGCATTACAATGAACGTCATCCAATGCTACGCGCCTACCAACGACTACAATGAAGACGCTAAAGATCGATTCTACGATAGGCTGCAGTCAATCGTCGAGAAGTGCCCAACAAAGTACCTGACCATTCTGATGGGAGATTTAAATGCCCAGGTTAGTTTGACAACACAGGATATGAAGAGATCATGGAACGACACGGACTGGAAGAAAGGAACGAAAATGGTGAGAGACTTGCAAATCTATGTGCCTTCAATAAACTGGTCATAGGCGGCAATATATTCCCACATAAACGCATCCACAAAACCACATGGACTTCACCGGATCACACTACGCAGAATCAAATCGACCATATCTGCATCAACAAAAAGTTCAGGAGGACAATGGAGAATGTGAGAACAAACAGAGAAACTGATTTAGTATCAGATCATCACTTGCTGGTCGCCAAGATGAAATTGAAACTCAAGAAGCACTGGACAACGGAGGGGACAATATCACAAAAATTTAACACGGCTCTTCTTCGTAATAATGACAAACTCAACAAATTCAAGATAACCCTCAGCAATTAGTTCCAGGCCTTTCATGATGTACTCAATGGAGAAGAAACTACCATGGAGAGCAACTGGAAAGTGATTAAAGAGGCAATCACTTGAACATGTCATGGGGTTCTGGGCCAAAAGAAGCACCATCACAAGGATTGGATCACGATCGATACACTAGATAAGATTCAAGAAAGGAGGAACAAGAAGGCAGCAATCAATACCAGTCGAACAAGAGCAGAAGAAGCCAAGGCACAGGCTGAATACACAGAAGTAAACAAGCAAGTGAAGAGGAGCATCAGGACCGACAAACGTAAATATGTGGAAGATTTAGCAATGGCGGCGGAAAAGGCTGCCAGAGAAGGAAACATGAGACAACTGTATGACACAACAAAGAAACTCTCTGGAAATCACCGTAAACCAAGACAACCAGTGAAAAGCAAGGAAGGCAAGATAATCACTAACATTGAAGAACAACGAAACAGGTGGGTAGAACACTTCAAAGAACTCTTGAATCGACCAGCCCCACTGAACCCACCCAACATCGAAGCAGCACTCACGGACCTCCCAATCGATGTTGGCCCACCAACAATTGAAGAAATCAGATGGGCATCAGACAAATCAAGAGTGGGAAAGCAGCAGGACTAGACAGCATTCCAGCAGAGGCACTGAAAGCAGACGTAGCGGTAACTGCAAGAATACTCCACATTCGCTTCAGCAAGATTTGGGATGAAGAACAGGTACCAAAAGACTGGAAAGAAGGACTTCTAGTCAAAATACCAAAGAAAGGCGATCTCAGCAACTGTGACAACTACGGGGGAATCACTCTTCTCTCAATACCGGGAAAAGTCTTCAACAGGGCATTGTTAAACAGGATGAAGGACTCCGTAGACGCACAACTTCGCGACCAGCAGGTAGGATTCCGTAAGAATAGATCGTGCACAGACTAAATCGCAACTCTACGGATCATTGTAGAACAATCAATTGAATGGAATTCATCGCTCTACATTAACTTCATTGACTACGAAAAAGCACTTGATAGTGTGGACAGAACAACCCTATGGAAGCTTCTTCGACACTACGGCGTGCCTCAGAAGATAGTCAATATCATACGGAATTCCTACGATGGATTAAACTGCAAAATCGTTCATGGAGGACAGTTGACAAAGTCGTTCGAAGTAAACACCGGTGTCAGGCAAGGTTGCTTACTCTCACCCTTTCTCTTTCTCCTGGTGATCGACTGGATCATGAAGATATCAACATCTGAAGGGAAGCACGGGATACAGTGGACATCAAGGATGCAGTTGGATGATCTAGACTTTGCAGATGATCTGGCTCTTCTATCTCAAACGCAACAACAAATGCAGGAGAAGACGACCAGTGTAGCAGAAGCCTCAGCAGCAATAGGTCTCAATATACACAAAGGGAAAAGCAAGATTCTCTGATTCAACACAGCATGTAACAATCCAATCACAATTGACGGAGAAGCTTTGGAAGATGTAAAAACCTTTACATATTTGGGCAGTATCATCGATGAACACAGTGGATCCGATGCAGATGTGAAGGCACGGATTGGCAAAGCAAGAGCAGCATATTTACAACTGAAGAATATCTGGCACTCAAAACAATTGGTAACCAACACCAAGGTCAGAATTTTCAATACAAATGTCAAGACAGTTCTACTGTATGGGGCTGAAACCTGGAAAACCACGAAAGCCATTATCCAGAAGATACAGGTGTTTATTAACAGTTGTCTACGCAAAATACTTCGGATCCGTTGGTCAAACACTATCTGCAACAACCTACTGTGGAAGAGAACAAACCGGATACCAGCGGAGGAAGAAATCAGGAAGAAGCGCTGGAAATGGATAGGCCCAGGACAGAGTGGGTTGGAGAGTGTTGGTCGGCGGCCTATGCTCCATTAGGAGTAACAGGTGTAAGTAAGTATTAGGCTGCCGAGTCTGTTATTACCTGTACAGAGGGTTTTACTGAATGTATTCAGTTTCGTGTAACAATATATTATTAAGTAAATGATACATTATACAATAAATCCGAAGGCTAAGAATTTATGAGTTTTCAACCAAAATTGTTTGTATTAAAACAATAACGAAGTCAAGAAATCAATACCAAGTGAATGGATGCCGGTTAGATGTAATAATAAACAATATGAAATTTAGAACAAGAACGTATCTTGTCGAATTGTTTTAAGAATACATGAAAAATAAGGGATAACATGCATTAAAGGGAAGTGTTTAATCAGAAAACAACTAACCTTAAATATGATTACTTAAAACATAATTCTGCACTTGATTTGAATCCCAAATACAATATCCCCTAGTGTGATCACCACTCCCTGTCTGACTCAAATGCTGGCCCATTTGTCACTACGAGAGTATGTGCAAAACACTTCTGAGAATTACTAGCTAGTATACTATTATTATTATTATTACTTATGATGGTAGACGTTTGAGTACGCCAGGTATATATATATATATATATATATATATATATATATATATATATATATATATTGTGGTGTTTGAATGAACTAATGACTCCTTTGTACTTGTTGAATGTTTGATTTCGAATTCTAAATACAGTACATTCGTTAGTGCTTATGTAGTACTTCTTGATTCAATTGCGTTATCCCTGGGATTATTAGTTCATACTGTAATTCAAATACTTATAATTATCATATTGGCGTCGCGATGGGGCCTGCGATGGAACAGTTAGATATTCATTCGGATTTTGATGCTTATGAGGATTACTTTGAAAGGTTCGAAATCTGGGCTATGACCAAGGAAGATGATGAGAATATTAATATTGTGGCACATTTTCTCACATTCATCGGGAAAGAAGCATATAGCTTAATAAAAATTTTGGCTTTACCGGAAAAGCCCATTTCTCTTCCTTATACAACTCTCAAGGAACTACTTCTAGACTATGCTAAGTATACAAGTTTCGAATGCGGTAAAGGGAGATTTCGTAAAATAATTCATGAGGATATAAAAAATTCCACTACATTACGTCGCCCCATCCCAGTGCATACTCAGGATTATGCAGATAATTCATTTGGGAATTGCGATGCAGTTGACGAGGATGGGCACAAGTTTGGTCAATGTTTGTGCTGTGGCAGGTTCCACCCTTTTAATTCATGTAAATTTCGTAATTGTAAGTGCTTTAAATGTGTTGATGTTGGACATATTCAGTCAGTTTGTAATACTACTGTTCACGTTGCTGCAACTAATATTAAGTCTTTTGATTCTGATTCTATTAATCTGAATATTTATAATGATCATTTATCTTTATCGACGATTTCAAAAGACAGTTTAGAGTCATATAGCAGTTCAGAGTTAAATGAAACTCAAGATTCTTGCGAGACAACAATTTCTAATGAATCAACCTATCAGATTTCTCATATTATTGTACCAGATATGGTTTTTCCTAATGATTCACATATTTCTGGTGAAATTTCTTACAAATCTGGTGAAAATATTTCGAATAAACCTAATGATGATAAAAAAACTGATGTAGTTTTGATAGATGCTGATTTTTCTAACGATCCTTTACTCTGCAATGACATTCTTAATAAATTCGAGGAAACTATTTCAGAAGAATCGAATCTTGATGTCATATCAAATATTGTTTGTCCTCATGATGCATTTGTTTCTTGTGAGAAACTTGTTCAATGCGAAGCACGAGTATTAAATGAGTTAGAGTCTGATTACAATTCAGATGATTCCATATCAATTATTGTTTGTCCTTATCATAAATTCACTTCCAATGTTTACTCTAGTCAAATTGAGAAAGATGATTTAAATGAAGCCACATTATTCATAACTTGGGGATATGAAGATCCGACATTATTTCGTGGGGGAGGATAGTCTGAATGTCTATGGTTGAAATTCTAGGTAGCAGTACTTTCAGTACTCAACGGACATGATGATTGTACACAATCCCAGAAATCAAATAATACAGAGTCTTTATCCAATACATTGTCGGACAGACACAGCATGAACTTGAGGAGAAGACGTACAATTGATTACAGACACTTAGACTCTAATTTAAGCTGTGGCGGATGTGGTGTTTGAATGAACTAATGACTCCTTTGTACTTGTTGAATGTTTGATTTCGAATTCTAAATACAGTACATTCGTTAGTGCTTATGTAGTACTTCTTGATTCAATTGCGTTATCCCTGGGATTATTAGTTCATACTGTAATTCAAATACTTATAATTATCATATTGGCGTCGCGATGGGGCCTGCGATGGAACAGTTAGATATTCATTCGGATTTTGATGCTTATGAGGATTACTTTGAAAGGTTCGAAATCTGGGCTATGACCAAGGAAGATGATGAGAATATTAATATTGTGGCACATTTTCTCACATTCATCGGAAAAGAAGCATATAGCTTAATAAAAATTTTGGCTTTACCGGAAAAGCCCATTTCTCTTCCTTATACAACTCTCAAGGAACTACTTCTAGACTATGCTAAGTATACAAGTTTCGAATGCGGTAAAGGGAGATTTCGTAAAATAATTCATGAGGATATAAAAAATTCCACTACATTACGTCGCCCCATCCCAGTGCATACTCAGGATTATGCAGATAATTCATTTGGGAATTGCGATGCAGTTGACGAGGATGGGCACAAGTTTGGTCAATGTTTGTGCTGTGGCAGGTTCCACCCTTTTAATTCATGTAAATTTCGTAATTGTAAGTGCTTTAAATGTGTTGATGTTGGACATATTCAGTCAGTTTGTAATACTACTGTTCACGTTGCTGCAACTAATATTAAGTCTTTTGATTCTGATTCTATTAATCTGAATATTTATAATGATCATTTATCTTTATCGACGATTTCAAAAGACAGTTTAGAGTCATATAGCAGTTCAGAGTTAAATGAAACTCAAGATTCTTGCGAGACAACAATTTCTAATGAATCAACCTATCAGATTTCTCATATTATTGTACCAGATATGGTTTTTCCTAATGATTCACATATTTCTGGTGAAATTTCTTACAAATCTGGTGAAAATATTTCGAATAAACCTAATGATGATAAAAAAACTGATGTAGTTTTGATAGATGCTGATTTTTCTAACGATCCTTTACTCTGCAATGACATTCTTAATAAATTCGAGGAAACTATTTCAGAAGAATCGAATCTTGATGTCATATCAAATATTGTTTGTCCTCATGATGCATTTGTTTCTTGTGAGAAACTTGTTCAATGCGAAGCACGAGTATTAAATGAGTTAGAGTCTGATTACAATTCAGATGATTCCATATCAATTATTGTTTGTCCTTATCATAAATTCACTTCCAATGTTTACTCTAGTCAAATTGAGAAAGATGATTTAAATGAAGCCACATTATTCATAACTTGGGGATATGAAGATCCGACATTATTTCGTGGGGGAGGATAGTCTGAATGTCTATGGTTGAAATTCTAGGTAGCAGTACTTTCAGTACTCAACGGACATGATGATTGTACACAATCCCAGAAATCAAATAATACAGAGTCTTTATCCAATACATTGTCGGACAGACACAGCATGAACTTGAGGAGAAGACGTACAATTGATTACAGACACTTAGACTCTAATTTAAGCTGTGGCGGATGTGGTGTTTGAATGAACTAATGACTCCTTTGTACTTGTTGAATGTTTGATTTCGAATTCTAAATACAGTACATTCGTTAGTGCTTATGTAGTACTTCTTGATTCAATTGCGTTATCCCTGGGATTATTAGTTCATACTGTAATTCAAATACTTCTAATTATCATAATATATATGCACTCACGTCATAATCCGTGTGATATCTTAAGTTTTCAGAAATCAACTTTTACAACATATTACGAGCTCATACAGTGAATTCCTATTTTTGTAAAGTTAACGACAATCAAATAAGTGAAAACAATGAAGGTCGAAATACCTTCCTAATTTTTATCCTATACCGATTAGTTTACTAGTAAAAAAAGACGTCCCATTCACTGATAAAATTTGGGCAGCACTAAAGCAATATACAATTATTGCACAGGCCACTCCTTAATGGACGACCACTCGTAAATATATCAGTCCTATAGAAGGATAATCAGGACGTAAATAGCTCAGTGGTAAAGTCTCAGTGTTTAACTGGGTAACTTAAATCCAAATCCCATATGGAAAATTCGTTCCCTCAGAATGTCAGGTATGCCTTAATGATGTGTGTGAACTAGCATGAAACTTCGTCCAGGTCTTTTTTCGACTTTCGCCAATCACCTTAAGCTTATCTCATTTTTATATCTTGAAAATGGATTTGGTATAGGCCTACAATAATTGCTGAACGATTGAACTTATTCTTATACGAAAGGGTTTTGTAGTGGACTCAAAAGAACGGCAGTTGTAACACAACATTTCAACAATATTCCACTTTTATGAAGAAACACATAGAAAAGACAGAAGTGCAGGGAAACTGATATTCAAGCCAAGTCTAAATCGTACAACTCTGTAAAGATATATCAATAAAAACATAACCTTGGGGCAAAAGGAAAGTTACTAAACTCAAAGTAGCGACAATCGGGCAGCAAATCGAAGGGTTATGCGAAAATTTGAATTGGGAAAGATTCACTCTTAATTATCGTTACCAGTAAGAGCTTAACGTTTATAATTAAAGAAGATGGATAATCCTTTGATCTCCCTAAAACCCACTCAATTCAGGAGATAGTTTTTCTACATAATCTTGTCTTTTCCATAATCATTTTAAAAAAAGTAATCAAATTTAAAATTGATATTTTACAAAAGAGTAGAAAACTAAAACAGTCGTTTACATACACACATGAGCATATAGAAACAGATAAAGAAAAATGCATACTTTGTACGCTAACGTTAGTAACAACGTTCAAATTACTGTTGAGGATAACAAGTTTCTTTTACAGAAACTTATATAAAAATTGTATAAGAAAAATGCTGGATTCATTTGAACAAAACAGCGAAATTCAAATAAGAGTTTTACTCATCTTTCTCTTTTAAAAATATTGAAATCTGAATAGAAAAAAATCATCTGAAAGGAAATGTATCCGTCTTGTACTCATTTTTTCGAAAAAAAATCGTTGAGGTGAATTTTAGAGAATAAAACATTTTGAAATTGATAAATTGTGATAATAAACTATAAAACACTTTTTACATTGAACACATGAATCACATCTATAGATAGAACAGAATAAGCTTAAAATATAAGATGAAAATAATGGTATTATGTATTTCACCTGAATTATTGTGTGACTGAGGTAATAATGATATATACAAATTCTTATCAAAATGGTTACAACCAACCACATTGGTGTTTACTACTGAATCACAAACGGCATAAATAATTAAACAAAGAAATAGAAAGGTAGTATCGAATTTGATGTTATCAACAGTAACAATCATAGTGATTAATTAGCTTTTAATAATGGATCTAATATACTCGACTGTCTTGATAATCGTCCAGATGTTAAGTCCGATTCCAACTCATATAGCTGCCCCATAAAGGCGAAATTTGGTGCAATCACCGAACGTCTCGATTTCACATATTGATAAGCATCGAGTAGTGACAAACTTGAATAGTTCATTAAATAAGCAATAATTAAAGCTGGTGATCTGGACACACCAGCTTGACAATGAACAAGTACAGTTTTGCCAGAGCAACGAGCTTCTTCTATGGAGAGACAATTTTTTTAAAAGAAAAAACATTGACGAAGTAAATGATAATGAAACATAGCACTTTTTATGAGATAACAATAATTATAAAATTATAAAACGTTAGTTCATTTCCCATTTCAAACAAAATCTTAGCTGCAATGACAAAATAAGTGGGTTGGTGGAATCACCAGTATGTATGATTGATGGAACGGAACGGACGATTCACTTATGCAGCAAACCCATAAATTCCAGACATGTGGATCTTAGAAGATAGAATTAGAGAAAAATTTGTTCAATATACTAGGGAATTATAATTTATGTTGATGAAAAGACCATTCAGCCAAGCTATTGTGTTATAATATCAAGCAACAGGCAATTAATTTAAAGTTAGACATGTAATTTAGCTGGAGTTAAGCGGAAACTGGTAAATATTTTTATTTGAATCTATGCTCCACAAGTTTCAGAATTTCTATGCACATAAAGACCAACTGTAAAATATCAGTGACCTTATTTATTTAAAGTTCATTTTATCGCTATACCCTAGAATAAGCAAGATAACCGTTCGTGTGTAATTAGTCTACAATAACCTTTGTATCATAACAGTCAATGGAAAATATGTAGACAGCTAATTGTATTTCAGTTAAAAGTTTCGTGAAGATTGGTTTAATTTGTACGTCATATTCGTAATCGATTGGTCTCAGTTGAAGCACTATTAAAAATCAAGAAGCATTGGAAAACTGTGTGTCTTTATGAAAACTGTTTTGCCTTAATACGGGACTTTCCTTGGTAGTGAACATCCACAACCTCACGATATCGGGAACCTACGGTCTTCATTTTTTGTGATGAATATCTAACCAGTAAAATTATTGGATCAGCATTCAATTACACAATTTTAACTTCAATCGATCAGAGATATAGCACGACGATTATCCAATGTTATAGATGAAAACCTCCACACTTTCGCAATGTTTGAACCCTACTTATAACGACTTCTCACTAGAACTTTAGGAATATCTTGAGCAAAGTCATTGGCTAACTGACTAATACAGTTTAGTTGGAAACGTTTTGTGGAGATTGGTTTAATTTCTAGGTATCAGTCGTCATTGATGTGCATTGCTGAGGAATCCTATACAAGGATGGGACGACTTTCCAGTTCACCCTTGTTTTCATTGGTACCCTAAGTAAGATCATCAAGTAATGAATAGTACCCAGAAAACCATATTTCGTTTCATTTTGACTTCAGATGTTCAATTCAACCATCAGATACACAATAGATTTAGGAAAAAAATTTCGATGAGTTCAAGCTTTTATTTAAAATTTTTGTGTAGAGTAATAAAAAGACTTTGTTATAAGAATCATAGAGCCCAAAGAGTGTGTCATACAAAATCAAAATAGTCGATTACATGTACCCAACAAAATATTTAAATAAGTACGACAGTGGGTTGATCGATAAGCTAATAAGGTATATTATATAGTGTACAATACGAAAACATTAGATTTTATCTAATAACCATTAGTAACTATCATAAAAAACTTGAAAAAAATCAATTAATATATAGTTTTTTTCGTTGTTTAGACACAATAAGTATGTTTATTTGATGTCATGTTTACAATTAACAGAATTCAACAAAAATGAAATGAACTGTTACAGTTAATCGTAAATGAACAACTTCAAAAGTATTCACTACAAACATCTCTAAACAAGTGGTAACTATAAGAATATTCATGAACATTCATAAATTTTGAAAAAAAAAGATCATTGTATACTAATACTGCGTTGTCTGTTGTCGCTAATTTGTTATCTCAACGACGACAACAACAACAACATGAACCACTGATTAACGTATTAGATATATCTAACTTAGATCTACACATTTAAAACAAGTCTTCTATACTATTTCTTGCAATAGGTGATCTAATGCATAGAAAATTTGTTCAACTCATTAGGTTTTATATGAATTTCGGATATTATTACATTCAAATATGGCATATTGTATGTACATTACAATCCTGTTTAAATTGTCCTAAATATTTGTTTATCTTAGAAATTTGTGTCATTATTTAATGTTTTGTGAATAGTTATCAAACAATTCATAAGAATTCACACATATGGTTACATAACATCTTTCCAATATAGTACATTCGTTACTTAAAATCACTTATCCTACATGTATACCACCGACAAAACATATTTTGTACTTTTAAATTACAGATAATTAGTGAAAACCAAAATTGTTTCGTTCAGTGCTCCTTAAAACCAGTACGTGATGTATAACTTCCTAATTCAACAAACTCCACAACCCAATGTACTAAGATACTCAGTATCGTTGGATCAAATGGTTTCATTTCTAACTGCTTAGCTATTAATTATATATATATATATATATATATATATATATATATATATATATATATATATATATATATATACTGCCACACAGTAGGACATTAATACATTATGGCATTAGTTTGATGACTAACATTTTGGTGCAGTTTATCCGAGTAAAATTAATGCATACATTTGTTTTACCACATCTATTAACCAATTAGATAAATATTTCAAACTTTAGATCCATCTCTTAAGCTTGGAACGATGTTAAATCTATTTAAGATGAGTCATTGTTTGTCTGGAATTCTCGTCTGTCTGTTTATCAATCACTTTCTCAAAATAAAAACAGCGACATATTTTTTCCAGACTGACTCAGCATAAATAGAGGCATAACAGACAGCATTGTTATATTTTACAAGCTATAAAGCAGTGAATCACGACCGAAACATGACTCATCAAATTAGTATTATTTCAAGATTATGCTTAATATATGTTGAAAGAAATTAGAACGAAGACAAGAAAACAAAGTATGGTGTTCTTTGAAACTAAAGATTGCAATTTTTAAGACGAGCTTTCGAAGAATGTTATTTCTCATATTAAACTGTAACATTATTGATATACAGATTCGACTGAACGCAAAATCCTCATTTCAAAATATGTCTTAGAATGCTTTATAAGTTCCATCTATATTACACTTAATACGCCGTTACACACCATGAACCGATTTTTTTTAATCCTAGCAGGTAATTTTAAATCTGAATATCTTGGAGACATTATTTGGATTTCATAATGACTGAAGTGTGCTTAGACACATAGTTTGACTAGTACGATTTAATAACTATCTACATTATGTACCTGTTGCTTACCTCTACCTGAAATAGTTTTGAAAACGGAAGGCTTTGTTAAGAATTGAAGTTAAAAGTTGTGCACTTTACGTCTTCTTGAAGTAACTGATTCTTTACTTGTCAAATGGTGAATGATGCAATCTACAGCAATCATATAGCCAGTTTACATAGAAAGTTTCAATTAAGTGATTACGCAAGGGAACAATCAAGTGATTTAGTTGTTGAAGTGTAGCTAATTACCACAGAAACAACATAAGTACACATAACTTGTTTAATGACCAAAATTCAATGTTATTGAATATCGTACAAATCATAATCAACAATGGACACGAAAATAAAAATATAAAATGACTATCTACATACCGATGAATTGAAATGCTGATGCAAAATACGATCGTAAATCTTGTGAATGTGAGTCGTTTGCAGGAAGACGACAGCAATTAAATCGCGATTCATCAAGAAATGGTGTTTTAATAGTTACATTTAAAATTGAATCTATACCGTATTTATTTAAAATCTTTTCATTTTGACCATCGTATTCATTCCCTAGATTGAAAAAAAGAAAGATAAAATAATTAAAATGAAATCAGGCTTTATGTTAATCGAGTACCAAAACGTCGTATAACACAAATCTTAATGAAGTTATACATTATCAAATGTTTACATATCTATCAATGAGCCTATGTAAGTATCAACATCAAGTTATACATAGTATATTAACCTGAATAAAAAATAATTTATCACATGAATTTGTTACTATCAGATTTTTTTCCATAGATGATGGATATGTTTTATAGGTGTACCAGTAACCAACCTTCACATTAACGTAGTATGAAGTTTACAGATTATAAATATGCAGCCAGTATATATATATATATATATATATATATATATATATATATATATATATATATATATATATAGTGCTGAAATGTTTACACATTTGTCTTTATTTAGAAGTACCATAAATATTACACACAAACGATCTTATTACACTTATCGATTTATTTATGTAACTATGCCTAACGCAGTTAAGGACAACATGTAAGCAATCTTAAATATATTACTGTGAAATGTGACAACTTGAATACTTGTGCCATATCTTAACTTGTTGACAGATAGATGGGAAAATTTGACGAGACGAATGACTGAGTACAAAATTGAACACGAATCATAGGATGGCGGATCACTGTCTACTAGTCTCGGTGTGTTACAAAAACCAAGTCTAATCAGAAAATTGGTCTGTGTGCCATGTTCTTTACAACTGATTGATCATTGGGTGGTGATCAATGTCATGTGTGTGCCATGTTCTGCATATCGATTGCAAAAGAAAAAAAGGAGGACTACTTTCAAATGATAAATAAATACCCAGTACTAAATAGCTGTGAAAGTATAAACCCAATCCCTTCCAACTAAGTATTATGTCGTCAGATTATCTAATTTCAAACTAGGATGGTAAGATTTTCAAACTTTTTGATGAAGAGAAAATTGTCTGGAAAATAACTTCGTGGACAAAGATCAAGAGCTGAAATTTCCTAGAAGGATATTTTGGACATGATCTATGCGATAAAACTTTAAAATCATAACGAGTAGAACAGTGATAAAGTTAGAGAAATATCATTATAAAATAAGATCTGAAAGTCATGGCTTTGATCCTCTGGAATGGGATTCATGAATGTCCACTGCTGGGGAATCCCATACAGGGGTAAAACAAATATCCAATGTTCTCTGATTTTCAGTGGTTGTTTAACTAATATCGGTGTCGTAATCTAGGCTTCGAAATAAGATATGCATGACAGAAATTTTACAAGTTTATTTATTGTAATACAGTTCATTTATCTAGTGCAAATTGGTGTCAGTTTTGTGTTTTCAGTGATATTACTTAGTATAAAGTAAAATGAAGAGAGATTTGACAGTTTAATAAAGTGGTCAAAAGTGGGTTCAAGCATTACTTGATCACTTTTTTGAAATCTAAGCTAACACAATATTAATATTTGACAGGCACATTGATGTATAAAACGCCTTTTTGATTACAAATGATTCACATTTATGCTGGTACTAAATGTATGTACAACTGAATCGCACTGATTCTAAAACATCATGACATGATGTCACCGACATGGTAATAATCTGATTCCTTTATGCTGATAGTTATCGGTCAAGTTTAAGGACATAACCGTATTGCAAATAATGCCAAGTTATTTAGACCGAGATAGGTGGAGTGGTTCACAAATGACCCTAGATGTAGTATGCCTACATAATCAAATGTAGTTTTTTTTATTTTAAGAAGTGTTATTCTCTTTAATGAACGAAGTGTTTTACAAACGCCATGGTGAAACAAACAATATCGCATGTGATATAAGTTATTTCTACATGGATATATAATATAACCCATCACATGAAATCATTTAATAGGATATTTTGTTTTTACCTAGATATAGAAAAGGGAATATTCGACTGATTTCGGCACGAAATATATCTTTTGGATCACCAGGATCATTATCAGTTACACAAAATTCTGCTAGATTCCATTGTTTTCCAATAAAATTTGCAGTTGAGTTACAGCGGTTGATTACTGTTGAAGCTAAATTATTAGATTGGTTTACTGAATTGTGAAATCGAATCGGCTTGTGCTCTGTATTTCCTGAAGACAAGGCTAAACCCGGTAACAATATTGGTGAACATTTGAATTCTAATTTTCGACACTTTATATTTGTAAGTGGAATGCTCAAAGAATGAGCGAACTTATCCTTACTATTTCTCGACTCATTATGAGTTATATTTTCGGTGGGACTGGTTTTCGACTCATCACTTATAGGTTGAGATTCGACTAACGGCTGTTCACACAAATGATGATAAGAATTGCAAAACTCTTGAATACCGCCTGAACGAAAAAATAAAACAGAAAAGAAACAAAATAAGTGTTACTAAACATAATCCAAAACATATATATGTATATATAACTCAGTCTATAGCTCCTCTAGGGTTCCTTACGGTCCCAAGCCCGGGTAAAGGAGGTTTGGAATGGGGTCAGCAACCCCATCCAGTAGAAAACAACCTTGCTAAAAATTGCTAAAGATTAAACAAATTAAACCATTTGTACTCTGCCCTGGGAGTTGAAGAATCTTCATTCAGAAGAATTATGACGCCTCATGGTGAAAGCCGAGATTCTTCGGTAGACAAAAGGCCGATGCTCCTTTCTAACAACTGGAACAACAATCACTGTAGGTACACGGAGTATCCATACAGTTAAGGAGACTGGGAGGACCAATCATATTGTTAAGGAAATGAGGAGATACAACTTGGCTCTTGGAATCAGTGAAATCATTGGATCCATGATGGACAGAAAACGTTAGATTTCAGAGAGATGCTGCTGTACTCCGGTCACGAAGAAGACAATGCTCCGTACATTCAGGGAATTGCTCTGATGCTATCCAAAGAAACACAAGATGCATTTATGGGATAGGAATCTCATGGATCAAAGATCGTGAAAGCATCCTTCAAAAAAAGGAGGGAATTAAAATCAATGTTATCCAATGTTATGCACCCACCAGTGATGGAAATGACGACGATAAAAGTCAGTTATACGAAGGGATGTAATCAATCAAAGTGAAATGTCCAGGAAAAGACCTAACCATCATGATGAGAAAACTAAGCGCCAAAGTAGGAATGGACAACATCGAGTATGAAGATATCATGCGACGACATGAACTGACTGAAAGAAAAGAATGAGAACGGTGAGAGAATTGCAAACTTATGTACTTTCAACAAAATGATTATAGGCGGCACAGTTTTCCCCGACAAACGCACACACAGAACTACATGGATCTCAATGGACCACACTACACAGGACCAGATCGATATATCCATGTCACTAAAAAAATCAGAGGGTTAATGGAAGATGGACGAACAAAAGAAGGAGCAGATATAGCTTCATATCACCTGATGGTTTCAAAGGTGAAGCAATAGACAACCAGGGAAACAGTATTACAGAGGTTTAATACAGCCTTCTTTCAACATATTGACAAACTCAACGAATTCAAGATGGCTCACAACAACAAGTTCCTAGCACTACAAGATCTCAAGGAAGAAACTACTATGGAGGACAATAGGAAAGGGATCAAATAAACACTAAGTTCAACGTATCAGGAGGTTCTGGACCGCAAGAGGCATCATCATAAGGTATGGATCTATCATTGGGGTTACTGAACCGGATAAAAGGTTCAGTAGACGTCCAGTTCTGAGATCAACAAGCTGGATTCTGTAAAAATCGATCATGCACAGACCAAATCGCGACACTACGAATCATTGTTGGGCAATCGATTGCATGGACGTCGTCACCATACATCAACTTCCTTGACTGTGAGAAAGCGTTTGACAGCTTGGATAAGGGGATGTTATGGAATCTTCTTCGACACTATGGTATATCTGAGATCATCAATATCATACGGAATTCAAACTATGACCATAATGCAACGTCGTACATGTAGGACAGCAAACAAACGCATTCAAAGTGAGGATCGGAGTCAGACAAGGCTGATTACTCTCCCACTTTCTGTTTCTTCCAATGGTTGACTGGATTATGAAGACCTCGACATTTAGTGGGTTGCACGGAATAAAATAAACAACTTGAATGCAACTAGAAGATTTAGACTTCACAGATAACCTAGCTCTTCTATGCCATACACGCGAATAAATACAAGTGAAGACAGCAAATGTAGCTATAGCATCTGTCTGCAGCATTAAGCCTCAACATACACAAGAGAAAAAGCATGATTCTCAAATATAACATGGAGAACACCAACACAATCACACTTGATGGAGAAGCCCTAGACGATGTGGAAATTTTCACACACCTGGGCAGCATCATCGATAAACCAAGAGGATCCGATGAAGACGTAAAGGTAAGGATTGGTGAAACAACAACAGCACTCCTACAGTTGAAGAAAATATGCGACTCAAAACAACTGTCTGTTAACCAACATCGAAGTGAGAATCTTCAATACGAACGTCAACACAGTTCTGTTATGCGGAGCTGAAACTTGGAGAACTACCACACTCATCATCAAAAAGGTATGAGTATTTATGAACAATTGTCTACGTAAGATACTCAATGTCCGTTGGCCAGATACCATCATGAACAGCCTACTGTGGGCGAAAACAGACTGACCTCCAACTGACGAAAATAGGAGACGTTGGTGGTGGATAGGACAATCATTGTGGAAATCATCAAACTACATCACGAGACAAGTGCTAACTTGGAATCCTGAAGGTAAACAGAAAACAGGAAGGTTAATGCAACACATTGCGTTGGGAGTTGGAGGCAGACGTGAAAAGGATGAATAGGAACTGGAAAGAAACGGAAAGGACTATCCAGGACAGAGTTAAATGTAGAAAACCGGTGGGCGGTCTATGCTGTCTCACGATGGGTAACAGGAATTATATATATATATATGACTTGTCAAGTACAAATCGCGGTACTCAGGTCTGATTGCTACACATTTTTCCATTGTGAACGTTCAACCCTGATCCATTTATATTGATTTAATCAACTACGTAACATCGCTGTCCAACAAGCAAAAAGTGTGGTTAAAAGGCAAGCACATAAACCAGTAGTTGCTAAATAAGTTACTTGCGATTTTCGTAGCTCAGACCAATATTTTATTAATAGCTGACCTTATCAAATATTGTGAAATTTTCAGTAATTTAAAAATACATTAGTGCATGTGAGTGTCATTCTAATGTAATTAGGCCACTGGTCAATACATTGAGTGTATCTCTAAAACAAATTCATTTATGATACTTCTAATTATAGGAGAGTTACTATTATTGTTTCAAGTTTAACTTATAAGCTTATAATTGAGGCATGAACGGTAGATAAATATGAAACATGACCAACCCAGGACTATTTTAGTGTTTAGGATATTCTGTAATGTAAATGACCAATAGTTAAGTTATTTTCCCAACTTCGGAACTATCCAGTACTGAATACCAAACACCTAACAATCAAAAGTTTAAATCTCACAATAAACACTAAATAAATCAGTCCCTAGATTGAAATCTAATGCTTTATCCATTCGTAAATTATTTGCACTTTATCTCACTCTCAATATTACACTTGTTATACCATCGTTTAGAACTTCACGATGTTGAGTCCTAAGTAAGTAACCATTGATTGTTGGATGGAAATTCACCTAACTAAATATCTATCTGATTTACATAAATGTCGTTCAAAATATGGCGATAACATTATATTTTAAAACTATCCAGTGGCACTTCTCAATCCTGACCTTGACATATCACTATCTTAAATACTAAGAATATTAAAGTAGAAATTAACGAGATAATGTTTACTATTTTATCAGTTCGTAGTGAAATGTATGTTATCAAAATGTTTATATCCATCTACATAAAGTCATTTTATTTTAATTTATTAACTCAACACTAATAAGACAGAAAACAAACTTATTGGGTATTGAAAGAAATGGCTTCCTCAAAAAGTACTTCAGTTTAACCTATATCTAGTAATACACAGTGATAAACAACTTCCATGTTACGATTTCGATATATACTTAGTTGAAAACGACGAAGATGAATTCTCACTGGCAGCTTATAATGAGCGAAGACGTATGTATTAAGAAACATTCTGTGGTTTGAAACCAAAATTTGGCGAACGTACGATGATGAATTATTACTATTATTATTAAAGTGTCTCAAACTAGAAAATAAGATCATATGGACGTTTAAAACATTTAATAGCTAATTTCAAGTTAAAATCTACTCCAATATCTACAATCTGCTAAAATGTATTAACTTCGCCTGAATCCTTTCTAGGGTTAGTGACATTCCCAAGCCCGGATAAAGGAGTGTTGGGCATAGGGTTGGTAATCCCGTCCCTAGGAAACAACCTTACCAGAAATACGCCAACAATTGAAATAAATTAATTTTCTCTTATGTTGATCTAAATGAATCTGTTTTATATCTTAAGGTTTGAACTGAACACTACTAATCACGTGTAGAAATCAATAAACTGGTAATGTCAAAAACAAATAAATAAATGCTGCTAAAATTAGTAGGTTTTTATTAAGTCTAACATTAACTAATAGGCACAAGTTAAACCTCATAACGATATGTTTTACTATTCGTCAAATATGTATCTCATGAAATGTGTCTTTACACTCTCCTAAAACTAGTGTATAAAAAAAATCAGCTTATAAGAAAGTGCTTATTTTGCTAAACATAAATACAATTAGCAAATAATTAAACAAAAATAGTTGGTGAGCCGTATTCGTCACACAATGATTTCGTTTGAGGGGCTACTTGAAATCAGGGCCACTAGACAACTACTTCACCCAAAGATGCAACTGTTCAGAAATGGTCATCCCTGACCTCACCTGGAATCTTACCCAAGAATAAGATATAATAATAAAACTTTAAATCCAATCGATTTGAGATATTGCACAGCGCCTATCCAATGATATTGGTAACAACTATTCCACTTTCGAAGTTACTGAACTCAGCCAATTTTTATTGATAATTCGAATGAAATCAATCTATGACGAATGTAACCTTCAAAGTAATCCAGTCGTCAACAAAACAAGTTGGAGACAACAAAGAATAATTTTGTTATCTAATTAAGTTTTGAATCGAAGTTAAGTTTTTAATATGATACTAAGGTTTTAAAAAATACTCTCACTGAACACTTGAATCTATACACGAGACCTTAATCTATGGAGTTTGCTTCTCAGAGATTATACATAAAATACTGAGTACACTTTTATTTTATGAGGAATGTAGTCAATAATATTTTTCCATGTGTCACAAACATGACAATAAACATGTCAAGCTTTTTTAATTGAAACAGATTTCTTCAATCTCGATTACGTTATGATTGTATTAAAGATACTAACAAAAAATAAGTATTTATAAAAAGCGATGCATCTGCATAAAATATATTTCAGTTACCTTTGAGAACTCTTGCATCTAAATGATGAACATCAATCAAGTGTTTAACCAAGCAGTGAAGAAGATCTTTTAACATAGGGAATTCATTGATATCAGAATCGGTATAGATGATTATTAAACGGTAGTTTGGTTGGTAGTCCTTTAGATGATGGGTATTAAAACATTGTTCTCTAGCACGTAAATAATTATTTAGCACTGGCAATGCACGACGTAACTTTACACGAGATTCACATGGTATGCCGATTGCTGTTTGTATTCGTAAATTAGCTTGAGAGGCGAGGCTCCTAATGTCAAGTATGAGCGGAACACACTGTTTACATGAATAGTTTGAAGTTAGTAATGAAGCCAGTTCATCACAATCAATAAATCTTATGCCTGAACTAACAGGATTATTGGTAGATTGACTGTGTTCAGATGGATAATTTTCTGAAATCGGTGATAGAATATCCAACGGTGTTGATGTCATCTGATCACTTAACGTCAAGCGGTGAACTGATTCCAACTTTAAGCGTTTTCCTTCATTTTTACATTCTAAAATCGTTTCATCAGCATCGACTTGTGATGATTGTTTGCACGCTCGTTTTTGACCAGTATTTTCGGGCACTACATTCATCGTTAATAAATTGCGTGGTAAATTTTTCTGAAATCCAATACTTTGACAGTGAATTGTCATTGTAATCTGGGCAGTAACCCCGATCACCCTGATGGACAGTATGCAAGTTATGTATGCTTGACTAAGCGTAAACTGACTCTTATTTACTATATCTGAAGGTCATATCTTAATACACCAATGGTCGATCAGTTTTTATAATCCTATGCTAAAATTTAATTGGTTAAAATACTTGTAAATGTGATTGATTACGGGTGTTAGATGACGAAGATAAATGTGATTTAGATCAGTCACATGGATTATCTAGTGATTATTAGGTAGACCATAACTTGATTGACATTTCATAAGAAAATGTTCTTTACAAAATGGTCATTTTTATTTCGCTCATAGTTTGCTATTTACTGATGAATTTTTTCTCTTAAATTTTCTATCGGTAACACGAATTTTTGGTGAAATTTCATAAATTTTTCTTTAGATTAGGTTATCTTTAAAGTAAGTTCGTCTATTTTCAGATGTACTGTCAAGGTAACTGAAATCCGATTCGCTACCCAATCACTTTGATAAATAAAATGAATGAATATTTATTACTGACTAGGTTTCAACTAAATTTCGATTCATTATCTGAGTCGTATCATATTCACCCTTAAAAATTAAAGGTTATGTCATCACAAAGTTAAGGTGAAACATCTGCACCAGTGCTTTCGAATTTTCAGTGACTTTACAACTAATATCAACCTGTAATGTTGAGTATATAAACAGCTACTTGAAAGGTAACTGTATGTTGTATGGATATTCTTTTTAAGATATAAAGCTTTTGTTTTCTCATCCTTAATCAGTTTTGAAGAGTAAAGTAGAACTTTGAAAAAAGCTTCGTTTGATTAAAATGTACTGCTGATTGATCTAAGGTCTTATCAATTTTCTATATTTGAAGTAAATATTTATATAGATGCAAATCAATTTCCTTCAGGACCTTTTATAAAACAAGTTTTTATTGAAATAAATCAACGTATGTTTGTTTATGCGTACTATTACAATTTAGCGATGTTGTACACACATTTTCTCAAGCATTTATACACTGAAGGAGTTCCTTCTATCCTATACATCACTGATAGAATGAATTGTCTAAAACAATTCGTCTCGAAAAGGTAGACTATCAACCATTCACTGCTGATTTATTCTATCAACACAATTAATATCAAAACAAGTAAATATCCTGGATATTGTTACATTCATGTTGTTTTTACACTCCACTGTGGCATTACAGGTTTTATCTCGTTAATCCTAAGAGTTTCAGGCCACATGGTCAAACTTAAGAGTCAGCTGCTACCAAAATGTATGGACGAAACAAGTTTCCCTTTTTAACGAAAAAAAATTGTGTATGTTATTCTCATGTATACAACCTGTTAGGAGATCACAACTTAGTTACTACGAAATCTAAGTGGGATAACTATGGTAATTAGTAAATTTCTACTTTATCTATCTTGTAAAGGAACAATAGAGGACTACATACGAAATCATGAATTGAATAAATTATGCGATGAATTAAATATTTTGGGAGTGAAAGTGATTGTAAACGTTTACAGATAAAGTTAGTCATTAACCCATGAACAGTTAACATCAAATTCCGAATTTCACGCCAGAAATATTAAGTCTCTATTTGAAATCTGGTCGGTCTTTCAGTTTAATATATTTCCATTAAGATCGCTTTAGATTTAAAAAGACAATGTATACTTGACGGAATAGCGTATTTTCCAAACGAATGAGTTAAGGTTATCAGAAACATTTTCAATGTTCACTAGATCTACCCCATCCAGTAATTTCTGTCATTTTTTTATTCATTTAGTGGGGACGTCCTGTACAAGTGACTGGAGTTATCCACTACTGTCTGATATCAACATGTCCAGTGTAGCACTATCCAGCATCCTGGATGAAGAAACACTGGTATAGTTGAAGTTAGGCTTTCAAGCGAAAATTTGCGTGAAGAACGTACCCTTCTCTCACTAGACGTACAGAAATGTGGTTGCGAGCATTGAATATAAGACATTTATCATAAATTGATAACACTGTAAACGATCCTAGACTAAGAATGCTGAACAAATTTAAAAAATAAATAATCCGAGTATAGTAGTAGTTTTAGTCATCAATTTATAATGCGAGTGAAATTCAGGATTTACAATATCTATAGACCGTACTATACATATTTACGAACTCTGTATCGTTTCACAATTTAGATATTTTGTATTAGATATAATTTGTACGATATATACTTAAAATAAAAGTTGTTATATGTTGGAGAAAAAATCAAATACAATTGTTTCATTAAACATTGAAACATTCACTGCATAACTGGTATAAGGCATCTGTACCTATTTAAGACAGATAATTTTGTTTAAAAATTCTAGTTTAATGAAAACTAAGCAAACCGATTTGGATTTAAAAGTACATAGAATATCAAACATTGGAATTTCAATTATCTAAAACATTCAAATTTAATTCCTACAGTTTTATTCAAACGAAAGTAGTGTAAGCCAAACAATAGTCACCTAGATTTTGTAGTTTATTGTGATATAATGTTATGACAACGAATCAAGGTTAAACATGGATGAATAAAATAAACAACAACAATAATAAACATTCTAAGTATTATGACTCACCATCTTTTATGTTTACTAGAAATTAATGGTAAGTTATAATGTATCTATTGATTGAAAGGTAAACTTTCAGTGTTTGGGATAAGTGTTTAAGTTTTTAGTATAACTAATTAGTAATTATTTATTCATTATATTTTTATTTGAATACATAAATAATGATACAATGGGGCATCGAATACATATGCACCACACAATTCACTTCGTTTGTGTGTGGGATGTGATATTGTTCAGACGTCGAGACCAAAGCAGGTATTTTTCCTAGGGGGCCATACCCAGAGCCTTCGACCTAAGTATCTGATCCACGAGGCAGCGGGACAACGTCAGGAGATACAGTCCCATACTAACCAGTGGTCAATAATTGGTTCATACGCCATTTGTTTCCTTAAGATCCTGGAGCCCATATGCACCATTGGTTTAGAATCAGGGTTTTACAACTCCCCTAGTTGAATCTTCCATACCGACCAACTCGGTTAAATCGCGGGACATTCACTTTTGGTCCTCTCAATTTCGTAAACACATTTAAACTCAGGATGGAATTTTTTCTTTTTATTAATTGTAAGGAAATTTAGAAACAAAGATAATAAGTCATTCCGTCTTCTAAACTGTTTGTGAATTCACATATATAAGGATGTTTTCTCTAGGAAGTTGTATTTTAAAAATGATACATTTCCTACTTGTACGCTAATCTGTTTTGAACTGTGAACTCTGTCAACATTTCACTTGAGGTTGATATTACAAAACATTAAAATCGAAACCTAAAAATATTCATGCTACTCAGGTTTCAAAACAGATAACGGCTATTCTCAGTCAGTATTGCGCTAATAATTCTGTTGATTGTGTGGAAGTCCTAGACATAGGTTTCTTATTAATTGGCACTCGTTAGTATCAGTTATTGGGAAATGGCTTCCTGTGGATTTCAGCTTATTAACTTTCACTAAACGATTTGATCTGTTACTGCAGTTGTTAAATGTAACCAAAATAATTACATACATCAATATTGAAAGTTGATATTTTAATGAAAAAAGAGAAATATCTTGCATATCACTGAAAAGAATAAATTAAGCAACTCTTACTAATCATAGTGTAACTGAAAAAGTTAGACAAGAATACTTGCATAATGATTATTCTGAATTTATCAGTGATCATCGGTTGGACGTGACTTTGAGAAGCACATTATATTTTAGAGATTAAAATCCAGATTAACAAGTATAATTATTCAAGACGTTAATACTGAGCTATATATTATATCAGTGTCATAGGTTCTAAAATGTCTTTGAAGAGTAAGATTAGGTTAAACCAGGTTCTGTTGATTCTGAAATGACTTCTAACCCAATGTGACAGTGAAACAAGAAATTATTTGTTATTATTTATCTAAATGACCTGTTGTTTACAGTTTAATTGAATTATTTTAACTGTTTGACATTCTTTTAGTTAATTAGTATTTTTGTCCTCAGTTATCACCATAATACTTGCTCACTGATGACAGCTTACATGTTTAAGGTATATAAATTTGTAAGAGCCATTGTTAAATAACTTTTATTATCCAATTCTATGAGTCGTTTTAATATTTTCACGTCAAGTTTTTTTCAATTTTTTCAAAAAACAGAATAGTTGACATGTGAGCCAAATTTTTGTGGTTTAATGGACAAATCACTACTTATCAGATGTTTATAGAAGAATTAATGTTGTATGAGCATCTAATAAGATAGCTATGAAGACAACTGGTCACAGTTCAGTAACTGAATTTTAAATATCAGAGGTCAGTATTCAATTGTATTGTGAATTTCTAAAAGGAAAAAATAACCTTGTAAATAGTTTTCTTTGGTAGTCTACGTTTACAGAAATAACAGTCATTGAAGAATAAAATATATAAATCTATTCTACAGGTTTTCTTCATCTATTTACAACCTTAATATCATGGTATTGATTATTAAAACAAATAAATGTTCTTACTTCATTTAGAGTTGATTAAAAGAGTCTTGATAGAGGTTGAAAACAATATGAAATTGGGTTAGTTCAAAGTAATAAATGTTACAATGACGAGATAGATATCAGAATTAATTCAATAAAATTAAGACGCTTCAGTGAAGACAATTTTGTTTCCAACAATGTCATTTACTTTAACTGTGTAATCAAATGAATAGTTAATTTTATATGTAGTAATCCATGAATAAAATAGAGCAGTGTGAAGTCACTAAGTAAGGTTATCTAAACCTTTTAAGAATTGAATACAACAGTCTATAGTAAAAATAAGCGGAGGGGATTCGTATCATTGAACAAAGTTATAAAAAGTTTTCAGACCTTGGAAATAATGAGAAATAATGATTTGTATACTCATTGTATACATATATTAAGGAATTGGAGAATGATATGATAATCAGTATTAACGATTTGTAAAATTAGAAGGGTTGTAAAGACCATGGTAGAACGAAGAGTTGAACATGACACTTTTGTACACAGAGACCAGATTTAAATTCATGAATTGTTAAGACTCCAACTGCGCATAAATTTCTGATCCGAGCCTTCCTTCAGCCAGTTCTTTTTATTTTGTGCAAAATCTTGAACAATGTATCCTTTGGTGGCAGGTGACAAAAGTTCATTATGTGTTCGATGGAATGGTTTTTTAGTTAGAAGAACCATTTCCATAAACTAAGTGTATGAACAAAAAATATTCAATACAGAACACCTAAATAAGTAATGAGCAAGTACTTACTAGTTATTAGTTTTGATCTTGAATAATCTAGATTCTTAGTAAGAAATCTTGATACCAGAGTATTCAGTCAAATCAAAAGTGATACCATGAATTCACTGACACCGAAAATGCAAATCAATTAGTTCAAAACCAATAGTCTTAACCTATCTTAATTGCTATGAGCTGAGTCCTAGATTCTATCCAGCGTGCAATTGTTGTCGTGTACTAGTGAAAGATCATAAAACGAAAATAAACATCTGTTAGAAACTCTCATTTTTTGAGTGATTTTTTAACTGACTTCAGATCATCGTATATGGTAAAATATATTTTCCGTGTTATACATGAAAAACATTCAAGAAAAACACTTGTAACAGACTTTAAAATCAGACATATTTAAGTGCCTCAATCTGAGACCTTGTTAGTGAGTTACTCAGCCCATGATAAATTTTTCTATTAAAGGCTAATTACGTGCACTAGTCAGTTGGGATTACCACCTCGGAGTAACGGGGATTGTTCTTGTCTACCGATTATTGAGCATACAAATGTATTATATGGAATTTAATTACGGCTAATATTTTTCATATCACTGAGTTAGTTGGAAATACTGAGTGTTGTCACTGGCTAATATGGTGTCTGTTAAGTTTTTAATATGTATTTCAATTAGTCATCATAACTAACAAGTTTTATTCTACTTATACATATAAAATCCTTTCCTTGAATATGTTTATTTCGAACTGGTTAGTTGTTTACTATTATATAGTTTTGTCAAAGAACGATACTAACTAAAAAACAATAAGTATCATGATTCACTAAGTGAATGCTGTATCCATGTTTAGAACACCTCAGAAATCTATAATGATTACCTCACACAGTATCAAAACTAGTAATTTAAGGTCATACAACATGTCATATCGTCAGGCAGCTGATTTGGAATAGAATGATAGTTTTCCAATGTTTTATTGACTAAATTTATTGTTTGCTGAGGCTAGAAATTTCTTCATACAATATCATGTTTTTGAAATATGTTTACATCCTCATAACCTTTTTCATTTTTCGGTAGTCTTAATTAAACAGACCTCAAATAAAAGTGTGACGCTAAGGTACCCAGGTGCTTTTTGTCGATGTTTAAGAAAATTTAAAAGATAAACTCGGGAATGCAGACAAAGCATTCAGAGACTATTGGATGTCAATAGTTTCAAGGTTATAATGAGCTTAAAGTCATATGCGTAGGTGTTGTAGAAAATAAAAATAGAGGATTAGTAATTTGTCCTCTAGAAAGAATATGTTTTTCATCTGGTCAATAAATATGGGCGAAAACAAAAACAAAAAGATTTACAGAATAGAATTAATCTAATCTCTTTCATGGCTTCTTATAAGCTTCATATAGCCTTAAATTATAAAGAAACAGAGTTTTGACCTCTTTTAACCAGTGAAATTTCTAAGGGTGCTTGGAACGGAAATGAAATTCATAATAAGATAGATGAAATATAAAATATGTGATTAAGTGGTTTTGTGAAGGTTGTTGGATTCTAAGTTTTGTATGACGAACTGATTGTGGTTAAAAGACCGATAAAAAGCATGAAACATGAATGTTTCAGAGATTACCACATTACGTTCACAGTCCAAAAGGTGCATGATTATTGTCCCTTTCAGAAGTAAATTCGTCGAAACGTGTTCAGAAAACCTCCTGGAAACCTTTCTTTCAATCCTTCCATTGTGTTTGCTGTCCTCAGTACATGTAAATTCACAAATAGGACTAGTAGTAAATTTTAAAAGGCACTGAACTACTCGTGGATGTTTTGATGAACATCTGATATTGCTTAATGAAACCAGTAGAACTACAGGAAATCTTCTTTATAGTACTGTCCTAATTCTTCTATTATTTCTTCCTGAAATCTCATTTCTCTTGAACAGAAAGTAGGTTAAGGTAGGTATTGTCCTGATAGTCGGCTGTTTACGATAATCCGTCAAGTCTCACTACAATCTTTATACCATTGAGCGGTTGAACGGAAATTCAGATACTTTCTCTTATGTGAGATTTATCATCAGATAAATAATTTCAGTAGTGAAGTGACCAGATAGCTAAGTCATTGAATCTTCAATCACTTATTCGTATAGTGGTTTGAATTATATTCTGTTAACGTTATTTTACTACTGAGTTATCAGTAAACCAAAGTAAAATTATTATTATGAGGATTTGTGGAGACTCACTGCTGACGAGTCTCATACTGAAACAAAACAGATATCAAGTGTTTCCTGACTGTGAATAATTGTCTAACTAAGATTACGCCGTGATTTAAACTATAAAAGTAGTATTAATGTGATGTGTGAAATATCAATTCATTTTTATTTAGTTCTGTTGACCTAATTAGGAAGTCAAATAGTTGGAAAACAATCAATACTTTTATAATGTTTCTCTGTGGTGTATTAAATAAGATTCTACATAGCTGAATAATTTCATTGACATTTAATTGTCAGATTTGTGTTATTTACTGGTAATAATCACTATTTGGACAAAAATAATACCAATACATGGTTTGTGAAGACTACGGGATTCTGATACCGTTTATATGACGAACTGATCTTAGTTAGACTAACATTATAAACTTGAAGGCACTAGGAGGCTGTTTTTTCCTGGTAATGGACTCCTTAAAGTGCTCATCTACGACCCTTCACCCAGGAACTGAACCCAGGACCTTCGGTCTCGTGAGCTTCCAGGTTTTCAATAGTGATCTAAGATCAGTCTTTGATTAAAGATCTACGAAAATTAGTATATATGGAATTAAATACTATTTAAGTTGGTTTCCTAACTTGTCAAATGCTGAAATGTACATAATCACTATTGATATATACGAAACTGTAGATGTATATCTAGACAGCTGATTATTTATCAAATTAATTTTGATGGATCCTAAATCTATTTGTTAAAAAATGAACAAGGCTTATGCGATCTAGTTTTTTACTCTTGGAACTTAATACTTTCATAAATTTTCGAAAAGACCAACATTTTAATAGTTTCTGAGTCAGCAATAATTTTAGTAAATAAACACTCAGGTTGATAAAATGTGGAAACCATACATCAAATGTAAAATTTGCACATCGTCCATTAATTGTTCTTTACACGCTTCGTAATTTTTAAGACTTCCGTTGTCATTATATTTACTTTCTGTTTTCTTCAAATGAATTTTTCCAATTTTCTGCTGCCATGCATTCCACTTCTAATTGATGCTGCACACTATTTATACCTGTCAATATAAGTAGCATACATCACACAATAACAAGGAATCATTTGAAATGAAAGCTTAACGAAAGTTACTTTCTTCTTTATCTGTAATGAATATTAGACTGCTATTCAGATAGTGATATAAAAATGTATACTAAAGACATATCGAATTCGTAACTTATTTTGAACGATACTACTTAAATACTTCTTTAATATTTGACAATTTTTAGGAAGAATCATTAATTGTCTATAGTATTTCACAAATGCTAAGAAAAAATGCTTAAAATATGTTTGTAATAATTTGGCATCTCTGATAAAATTAAGTAAATTTATCAGCCCGACACACTCAAGATTCCTTTTGAACTTATTAGTCAAATCAAAGAATTGTTGATAATTTCGGTGTAATTACTCAAAATCACAGGAAATTATACTATCTCTATGCAAATCAAATTTTAAATCAATATAAAACCATGTTACAAACATCCTATATATTGTGTTAATTTTAAGGTCGACAACGAATATAGCACAAGGAGACTCCAACGGTCAAACTTAATAAATCTATCTATCTAACCATTCAGAGTTTTGTTCTACATTTCTGATCAATTAATTGATATAAACTACTGTGCTTTTGCTCACATTAAAGAAAAGATTTTCATTAGCGTGATTTCATAATTGTTAGTGTAAGCTCTATCGAGGATTTTGAACCAACTTCGTTTATGCCATCTAGCTAATTATGAAAAGATATTAACAGTTTCGCCCGTGAATTACATATTTTCTCAACAAACTACGTGTGAAGTTATATATTTAGAAAATTTACTTAAGCTGTACTTCTGTTGCTATAATTCTGAGGAAGTTACACTTTACATTAAAAGAAAATAAGTTTGAATATTCATTTTTAAAAATATTTATCATTACCATGTAAAACAGCAATATTCATCGAAACCATGTTATCCTACATGACGAAATGCTGAATCCATGTTGAATAGTAACTACCAATAAACATTACAGGTGAGACTATAATTTATGAACGACCTTTGAGCGACGCTAGACTGACCTTGAGAGTGTCCACTTAATAACCTGGACCAAATGAGGGTTATAAATCTCTGTGAGGAATTAGAATTATAATTTACAGTTGATGATTAGATTTCGGGTTTTCATCACGAACTGACATCAGCTATTATGCCAAAACTCTATTTATCCAAGTGGATGAGTAAATCTAAACTCCGAGACCTGTTATCTTATACGTGATTGGTTCGTTCATAAATTATAGTCTCACCAACATTACGATATATATTTTATTCTAGGTCGACATCATTAACCATAATTAACCTACTTAGAATTAATCAGATTTCAATATTTAGTTGTAATCATAAACCATTAGCTTAATGAATAACTTTCCAGTTTTCTGTATGTAATCAATGAATTGAATTGATAATTCATTGAATTAATCATATTACTCTGATCTGGAACCTTGACATAGTTCATGTAGTTCATCCTACGAACAAGTGTGAATAATGATTGATAAATCATATATGTGGATGAGTAATAAGGACTGAAAACTAGTATCCTGATTGGTTACCTTCGATTAATAATCAAGGCTATATGATATTATGCTTTTTATCGCTTTAGTGTTATGTAGTTTACATTTTGTCCATTTTTAGAAAAAGGTTTTATACGATGACAATGAAAAACACACAAAAAACGTTAACCGATAATTTTGGCGTTTATCATTTCATTGACAAAACTTTTTTCTCACTTTTATTCTAAACTTATTTGTCTTGAACATTTCTAATAAAATTCATAATATTTTAGTATGAATAAGTTAATTTGATTATCAAAGCATGGTTGGTCCAACTATTTAAATAATGACGTTCAATCTATTAAACTAACATTGTACGTTACTCTATTAAATAGTCTTTACTAAGAAATTTTAATATTAATTTATTCAAACAACATTATGTATGAATGAAGATTTAGGATTCCATTATGAATGTACATTTGTTTTGAAAGAAATTAACAAAAATTTGATCATTATGGAAAACCTGGAAGCACTGAACGGCCGTTTTGTCTTAGTATGGGATCCCTTAGCACTGCACATCCATGATCCCTCTCGCAAACGCTTAACCTCTAGACCACTGAGCTGGCATTCAACGGTATTAATGTCTAACTTCAACAAATCCATGAAATTGTGCCGCCGTCCACCATTGCCGTGGGTGTGCACTGCTGAGGAATCCCATACTAGGGCGAAACGGCCACCCAGTGCTTCCAGGTTTTCCATGTTGGTCTAGTTTTAATCGACCCATGAATTCAACTAATAAAAATGTAATCATTAATAACCGTGATATCTAATGACTAATTCGTACTACTGAATAATATAAAGTAAGTAATCTTATTTTAGTCTTCAGTTTTTAGTGATAAGGACAGTGAAAATCCAGCTTTTCCTTAAAAGTGTTCACTGTTGAGTCTGATACTACTTGTTCAGATACGGAGTTCCAGCCACTGACCACTCGATGAGGAAACGGAATGCCACTCTGAGTTAATTTGATTTATGTAGTCTTGGTAATTTGACTCAGAGAAGCAAAAATAGAGAACCTGAGATGATCCCTCGTAGTACACCACTTTTAACCAGTCCCCATTCAGAATGTGTGACATTTACCCTCCCTCTCTGTCTCCGGCTACAGCAGAAGTCTCTTATTCATTATTTTATGACATGTTATTCCATTGCTCGAAAGCTTCTGCACAGACCCTAAGTGAGACACCTTTTCAAATGCTTTGGTAAAATGTATGTATAGTACATCGACAAACAAACCGATATCTTCGGTTGCTATCCCGTCCTCTCTTGGAATTATTAAGTTGGTTAAACACGAATATTTATTCCAGATCCCATGTTATTATTATCATCATTATTAATGTTTGTGGCTTTATCCAGTATTAAATTTTTATTACAATATAGAATGTTCAGAACATAATACTTCAACAAGTTTCTCTTATATTAAGACAAAATCATCAATAACTGCATACATATATGCAAGAAATAGGACGTTTGTCCTGGAATCAAATGAAATGTTTTGTAAGAAAATATTTATCTATGCAATTTTTAATTAGCGACATGTTCAAGATTACAAGTTGTTGACTAGGTCAACTCTAACAACCTGTTTATTAGATAGTATATTTGCTAGATAAGGTATTGTAGAGCTTTCGTATCTTCGCTTGCGTGCATGGGTTCTAATGTATTTAGGTCTCGTTCTACCAGAAGATATATAAGGATAAAGATATAAATGAAGTGGATAGTTAATATCTAATAACACAACGCCTGACAGGAGTTTGTAAGACTAGATATCTATCTACAACCTTACTAATAAGGACCCCAAAAGATTCACCATGCACCCTTCTAACTGCCTTCAGAACTCTCCTCAATACAGCAAAGGCTTTTCTCAAAAGCCTGGGAATGAATAGTGGAGAACAGTAAAGATTGATAGGTAACATGCAAGAATCGACAAATTGTAAGAGTAAATATCGAGTAGTGCCAAAAGTAGGTAGCCTCTTTATGTAGTCTGTCAAATGGGAAACTTTCTTCGATAACAATAAAACATGAGAACAGAGGAAAATGTTACACCAAGATAAATGACTTTTGACAGTGTTTTTATTACGGAATCTCCGATTGTTCAAACTTCATGGGATTCCAAGAGAATTTTAAATGCTGTTCATGTCTTAGACTGAAATAAACAGCTTGATATTTAGAAGGATTAAGTGTGAGGCTATTACCAATAGACCATCGTAAAACGAGCGACGAAACTCATTCATCCCAAGAGGATTTGAAGAGGGGGAAATTAGTGTACAGACAGTAAGATTGTCTGCCTATTTAAGAAAAGTATTTTCTATAGAAGATGGTAGGTCATGCAGAAAAACTGAGAACAGAACAGTTCCCTGTGGCACAACTTTTTGAGTGAGCAAACACGAAGAACACTTTAATCCAAGCTTAATATACCGTTCTCTTCTAGAGAGGTATGAACATATCCAGTTGATTATCCGACTCTCGCTTTTGACTCTGGCAAACTTGTTTAGTAGTAGTGATCTTGGATTGAAGTCAAAGGCAGAAGCATAGCCTTGAAATTCACATCGAATAAACTCACTCGTTTCCATACTGAACACTGTAATATGATTATAATACTCAATAGTTTTCAGACTGTATGACTCTAAGTGACTGCGTAACTCAGTTCGAATTATTACCTTGACTACTATGCTAGTTAGACTGACAGGTTGGTAATAAGACAGGATTTTTCCCTCTCCATACATAAATATAGAGTAACTAAAGCACTTTTCATATACCTTAGGAGTTGAGTTCGGGAAAGGGACATGTTAAGAGGTACCATTTACTATGTTGAACAGTTCAGAACTGTAAAAGCAGTAATAAATGGCATATTATTAGAGTTAATAAAGACAAATTTTAACGGTGCGCAGTCGGGTGTAAATTTATATTTATTCCATAATTCCGTAGAAATTTTTTAAAAGATGGAAAGTGCAGAAAATACTTTCAATAATTAGCACTCTTCTAAAGCTTCCAAGAGAATTCTAGAAAACTATTGACTACATTTTCATAAGCGTGATTCTACTGATTTTGAATCTATCGTCAATTTTAGCATGCTTTTCGGACGCTTCTAGAAACTCAAGATCATAAATAATATTGTAAATTTTTTTGTTTTCTGTACATTAACTTTTAAATAGTCTCTTCCGTACTTCCCACCTTGTGATTTCTGTTCAGCACTCAACAATAGAAGACTTCTAGGGGCTAGGAAGCTATTAGAAAATCGCTGTCTATTGGTTCAAATGCAAAACTCTCAGTAGTCTTACTTCACAATAGCATAACAAGACAAACAGGATTATATTGGAAAAAAATGAATCACTGAGAGTTAGAAAGCAAACATGAGGAAAGTAGTTCAGAGGGAAAAGCGAAAATTAAAGAATATAATACAAAATAATCATGAAACTAAAAGGTTATACATAAATAAGTAATATTTTCGTCCTCCCCAATTTATGTAGGATTTTCAATCATAGATTGTAATTATCTCACAAAGTAAACGAGGTTGTCTGATGCGACTTTTAGTTTGGTCGTTCACAGTCCTTAACCTATTCCTGTTTAGACTAGAGTTGTACGTTTCAGAAGATGGTATTTGTAAATTCAAAAGTTGTTTCTCAACCATCTTAGTCAATGAAACTACACAGCCTTATTAATTTATTCACAGTGATACATGAGATTTACTCACTTCGTGGTTACGAAGGATGAAAGCAACGGTTCGAAGACATCGCTTAATGAAAACCAGTGACTTAGCCATATTCTAAAAGAGAAGTGAACTCGCATAATACAGTGATTAGGTTGTAAAGGCAAGTGGAAAAATAGTCGTTGTAGACTAAAATGTCTAATCGTTGATGAGTTTAAACGAGGTGAATGCTAAATTACTCAGTTTGATAAATACCATTGACTTATGATATTCTTGCCTCCTACACATTTACATATCGCACACAACACAGTAGGCTATTTACGATGTAAAATTACTTTAGGAAAATATATATCGTCTGATCAAACAACAGAAATTTTAAGCGAAATCATGATTTGTATAAAATTGTTTAATTTATATATTTCTTTGTCTTACGAGTAAAATGAAAATTACCAACATTCAAAGCTTAATTAGAATGATTTAAAATTTCAGCAAATCATTTTCTTTAACATGTTTCAATAAATGGTAATAAATAAATTATCAAGTATGGCAATTTGAACTAATGCCTATATGTGCCTATATTGATGATGCCTGTTTTATCAATCTATCTACAGCCAACTGTAAAATTTGATAACCAAGCAAACGTTTCTGAGACAAAAAGTAGATTGTAAGGTTGTACTCTTAAGGCTAAACGAATTATCTGTTAAACAACATCACATTTGAATTCTGTTAATCAATACAATGACAGTTGCCAACTTGACAGTATTAAATCTCATTTTCGAGTTAATATTAGCTTTCTGTAGTGTTATATTAGCATATTCAATTTCCAGAAATTCATCTTACAATATCATTGTAATCATTATAAATACTGTTTTTTAATTGTAACATTCTAGTAAAATACTTAGGTAGGATCATATAAGTAATGTTCCAATTTGTCTGAAATATAAGTTTTTGAAAATGTATTTCGTTGGTAACAATACGTATTATCACAAATCTTTTCATGAGCACAGCGACGGAAAATATCTCATCTACAAAATTATTTTCATAAAAAGAACATTCATATAATATTTTATTTTTAAATTCGATAGATTTGGATACATTATTTACATACACGGATCTCTGATCCATCTATCATTTTCTTTTAAAATCTGTCCAAAATATTCAGTTTATTATGTGTTTTCATGGTCTGTTATTTGTTACGTTTGTTGATTATTGTCTAACTATTTGATAGAAAAATGATTATTCTATAAAATTGATGTCATCAACCAACCGGAATCTTTCCTTTATTATTATTACTGTATTATTAATGAGGGTTCTGAATTGTTCGCGGACTTCGGAAGAAAATTCAGTGTGAGCAATCGGGTTTTCTCATCGGTGTTAAGTATAAAAATATTGAGTCACGCGACCACAATTAAGTGTATTTATCCATCGAACATTTTTAACTGGATTTACGCAGCTTTTGTTAGCGGGATATAGATTGGATTAAAGCATGTTCCATGAGGTATTGTGTTGGGGCACACTGATTAGTCGTTTCACAGCCAAGACTTTAGAGATTTATTGTATAAAATTATAAATATACTAACGTTTTTCTTATTGGGATTACTATTTCCATTTAACCTTGTTTATTTGGGATATAATTACGTTTCTATTCAACGGAGTTTTAATTTGGAGACTTGTCAAGTGAAGTACAGTATCCGAAAATACCAGGCAATAGGAGTAGCTGGGTCGTGATGAGAGAAATCATAACAGTAGTGACAAGGTGGAAGGAAACACATTCAAGATGCCGATATCAGATGATCGGCTTAACAGAGGTATACCACATCATTAATCACAACTTGATGCAAATATGCGATTGTTAGAAACTCTGACGTATCAGCTTAACGTCCACTGCTAGATCGTTTACAAAACCTAATGTAGTCCAACCGGTCAACTACTCTTCATGAGCCGCACCAACCGTAGTGATTAAGTAGACTATTGGAACTATACACATATGTTCCTACTTCTTAACCGGCTGGAACGCTGCACTGGATGAATATCAGTATCCGTTACCAGTTCCTGAAGACCTGTTTCCTAAACTTAATGGTGGAACATGTTTCGCAAAAATAGATTTTTCCGATGGCTACCTGCATGTGGAAGTAGATGGTGATTGTGTAGAGCTTTCAACCGTTAGCACCTCATCAAGGGTTATTTAATGATTCTTTTTGGGGTCAATTAACCAGTATAACAAATCCCCCCAGCTCCGAAATGCATCGAGTGAGAGGTCCCCTAAATGAACTACTGTTAAAAGGCGAACTTTAGTAGTGGTCAGCAGAATGTCAAGCAACTTCCAACAAAATCAAATCAATAAACAGCTCTAAGCTTCTTTTAATACACTTAGATCCTAGCTTGGGAATTATTTTTGTATATGATGCCTTTAGTCGTGGATTTGAAGTAGTGACATCTCATGTGTTTCCGGACAAATCAAAAAGACGATTGCTAATGCTACCAAGTCACTCACTCTAGCCGGGTGGAACTACCGCCCGATTAAAAATTAAGCCCTTGCAATCATTTTCTCTGTTAAAAGACTCCATAAAATACTCTACGGCCGTACGTTTACTCTACTGACAGATCATAAACCTTTAGTTTCACTTTTTGGTCCTAAGAAAGGAATCCCTGTTTATACGCTCAACAGACCACAGCGTTGGGTGACAATGTTTCTGAGCTGTGACTTCGATATCAAGTACTGGCCAACGCTCTTTCTCGACTGATTGAAGTTAAACTCCCAGGACTGGGGGATATGATCACTGGTTCCATGGCATTAGATCCACAAATAAGAAATGTAATAGAAGATGCCATTGGGAACACTCCAATGTCATTAAATGAAGCCAGAGAAGGGACCTTTTTGAGACCTGCTCCTGCAAGAAGTTAAAAAGTTCCACCTAGAAGGATGGTTCTTGGAGATCAGCTCCATAGAGCTTCATCAGTTTTATCAGCAGGATTGGACGAATAATTAAGTATGTCAGGGTTAACTGAAGGAAGATATTCAACTGATGTATTTAATGGATGATTTTCATATTTAGCAAAGGCACTGTGTGAGTCTGCTTAAAACAATATATTACTTTTCCCTTTCCAAGTTTTCGTTTACTACAGTATTGTTTCGACTTATTCATAATCAGAATTACATCTCGTCAAGTTGAATCGGTATGATAACTTGGTCTAATGCCTGTTTCTGTTAGTTTCTACATTTATTATGACTGTTCCTCTGATATCAGAGAACATTGAGCAACCTGTAGTGCCAAGGTGGAAAGATAACAAAAACTATATAAATTAGTCATCATATCGTTCTTCAACGAGTATCATAATTCAACTACTAAACTTACATTTCGTTTAAATGCAAAACTATGAAATACCGAACATTTTAAAAGATATTGATACTTCATTGAAACAGTCTTTTTTTGAAGAAAACAAAACGCATAAATAAACTGATAAATAACTATTTTTAGAAACTCGAGGTCATGCACTTCTTTTCATTCAAAACATCAACTGTTTTTAGAAACTTATATTAGAAGCTGCTAAAAATAATATCATCAAATTTATAATTCATTTTAGAGTTTATTTATCGCTTTAATTGTATCAAGCGTATATATTTAGGGTCAGTCAGAAATTAGAAAATGAGGGTATCATCTTGGAAAATACTTAAATATGATGACATATTCATAGGTTATATGTGAAAAAGTACTTTAAATAAATTAAATAATAAAAATGTCCTTTAGATGCTTTATTTCACACAATTATTTTAGAAATAAGATACGTCAAATTATTTGGGGAACTATGAGAGATCACGAAATGTTCAATAGATAGTTGGTTTTCGCTGCAAAACTCATCAGTTGTGCCTACTTTTAAACAATATACTAGGATCAAATTAACATTCAACACGTCTTATATGAAACCCATAAACAGTTAGCTGTTGAATATCATGGTTCACACTTGAACTCGTTTTGTTGTAAAATTTGACCAAAATTCATTGTCACCGTTACGTATACTGGATCATCGTAAACTAAATTGACTTTGCTGAATTGTGGTGTCTGTATGAACTAATGATTCTTTTGTACTTGATGACTGCCTGATTTTTAGTTCTAAATACAATACACTTCATTGTTCTCACCAAGTTTTGTTTAGTTTAAATTAAGCTGTTTCGTGGATTCCTAGCTCGTATAATAATTCAAATGCTTCTAATCACAGGATCCTTGCAGCTCTTCAGATAATTAAAATAACCCATAGTGTCATTGAATAAGAAAAAGAGAATTCTGTGAAGAAAATTTTTTTCGACGAAATCGTTTACTTAAGCTTTACATTCGTATATATAGTTATATGGAAAATGAATGTCTATTATCTGACCCATAAATTATGTTCTTCCTTACCCCTTGATTAGTACATTAACCTCATTTGTTATTTATTCTCGAATCCATTTTTGTGATACACTCCTTTCTATCCTTCTGTAGACATGCATTTTCTATATAACTATATATACGAATGTACAGCTTAAGTAAGAAAATTTTCTTCGCTGAATTCCCTTTTTTTTATTCAATGCTTCTAATCACATTGGCGTCGTGGTGGAGCCCGTGATGGAACAGCTGGACCTACATTCAAGTTTTGGTGCTTTTGAGGATTATATGGAAAGGTTCGAAATCTGAACTATGACCAAGGAAGATGTTGAGGATGTTAATATTTTGGCTCATTTCCTCACATTCGTCGGAAAAGAAGCCTACAGTCTATTAAAAACTTTGACATTTCCAAGAAAACCTACTTCTATTCCTTATGTAACTCTCAAGGAACTACAATCGGACCATGTCAAGTGTACGAATTTCGAATGCTGTAAAAGAGGAAAATTTTATAAAATGGTTCGTTAGGACATCAAGAATTCCACTATATTACTACATTATCCAAATTTAATGCGTACTCAAGGTATGCAGATAACAATCCATTGAGGAGTTGCGAAGTAGGTCACGAATATGAGCACAAGTTTGATGAATGTTTGTTCTGTGGCAAATTTCACACATGTGATTCACGTGTATTTCGTAATGTTAAATGCCTTAAATGTGGTAAAATTGGACACATTCGGTCAGTTTGTAATACTACTGTTTATTTCGCTGCAAGTAATACTAACTTTTGTAATTCCGATCCTATTAAGTTGAATGTTTCAAATGAATCATACTCTGATCAGATTCATGATATTATTTTACCAGATATGCTGTTCCCATGATTCATGTATTTCTAATGGAATTACTTACATATATGTGGAAGGTAGATCGATTACATCAAATCCTTATCAGAACTCTGATATTATTTTATTTGATGTGGTTTGTCCTAATGATTCATTCATTTCTAGTGAAATCTGTTAAATGTGAAGAACAAGTTCTAAATGAGTTAAAATCTGATTACAGACCTTATGGTGTCACATCAGATGTCATTTGTCCTCACAATGGATTTATCCCTACAGATTTCCCTAATGAATGTGACAAATGAGTTCCGAATGAGTCAAATTCTAGTTATATTTCTGACGTTATTGTATCAGATGTTGGATATTCTCACAACTAATGTATGTTGATCAGAATCCCTAGTCAGTGGCATGATGAATCAGAAGGTACTGCAAGTTTCTCCGAAGCAGTCAGAGAACCAGTTTGCCCAGATATGAAGTTTGCACAGGTAGAAAATTCAGACTGAGTCTAAGATTATCCTAAGGAGTATGAAGCAAATGCATATTCTCCATTTGATTACTTCGCAGCTGAATCAAGCCTAAATGAATCACATGTGTTAATTACACATATCAATGCATATTTCTCGGATAACCTGAACAACAGCCTCGTGTGTCCTAACGTGAAAGGCAAAATGAAACTGTATCATACATTTTACGCAAGTTAAAATCACATGATGGAATGTCTCAATTTATATGTCAATGTGTATCCCCAAATACTCATTTATAATAGTCTAAAAGTGAGGTATAAAAAGATAACGCAAATTGGGAACGTCAAATTGGTCATGAAATTGCGACATAAGGACCTTATGTTGTTTTGTGGGGTAGGATAGCGTTGAAAAATCTATGGTTCAAAGTCCAAACGTCAATGATTTCAGTACACAACCGAAATGGTGATCATGTACAGTTCCAGGACTCAGGTGAGTCCGTTCCGATTTCACTTGTTAGTTCTAATATTATTAAATATATTCTAGATCATAGAGAGTCTATATCTAATGCACAATCTGACAGAGACATGATGAATATAAAAAGACGTTCAATTGATTACAGAAAATTAGATTCCAATTTACGCTGTGGTGGTTTAGGTGTTTGTATGAACTAATGATTCATTTTTACTTGATGCTTGCCTGATTTCGAATTCTGAATATAATACGTCCGTTTGTGCTCACCTAGTTTTGGTTAGTTTAAATTGAGCTATTTCGGGGAGTCCTAGTTCGTATAATAATTCAAATACTTCTACACGTCATATGAATATAACTCGCTTGTGAAAATTTGAGATATTAAACTTTAATTATTAATAGACAATTGGTTATTATTATCAATTTGTGTGGTGCGCGGACGCTTAAACATTGAATATTTTAATTTTTGTGCCGTATTCAGTTGGAAAGCACGTAGATAAACAATTTAAGAATTTTCATTTTGATACTACTACTACTAATAATAATAATAGTTTGTAGTGTCTGTTATTATGTTAAGCCCACATATCTTATTCTAGCTTTCGGACAGCCCATCTATTCATTCCACTTGGGTCATATTTTGACCTTGTTAGTTATTCGCTCATCAATCTTGACTGTCTTTATATGAGCGCGTGGGCGTGCGTACACTTCTTATCCCGTTACTCATCAAATGTCTGTAATTTATTTTTGTGTGCTTATAAATACTGATTAACCCTTGGTTAAAAGGGAGTTGGCTTACCAGCCATCTCCATCGAGAGTCATTTTTGCTTCGCTTTCTAATCTTCGCATCGTTTCCCTGTTCGTTTGTTTGATCAACGATTCTACAAATATATGTATCTAAAGTTCCATTCTCGTTATTTGACTTATTTAATTCCGTTGTTGACTAACGCGATTTAAGTCAATGATAATATACGAGGACAGACGAAAGCAATCATTCATACGATCAATTTGGAGTCAGATCATGTCCCCACTAAAAGTTTTCCGTATGAATGTTTTAACCTATTTCATTATACTTACAGTAAATTCCGAAATTTTGAGAGACAGCCAGGGTGAGGATTAAGAATTAAGAAACCTTCTAACAACAGGGAGCTCTAGTCTCAAACCTGTTGACGGTGTTCTGATTTGCTGTGACACGACCAATGTAGTGCGAACATTAATGCATAATAGCTTTCATTCTTTGTCTCATCCTGGTGCAAAAGCTTCGATTAACCTAATCAATACCAGATATATATCGCCAAATTTACAAAAGAATTTACGCAAATGGGTTGGATAATGTTCTGCGTGTCAACACTTAAAAGTTAACCGTCACGCAAACTCACGCGTTTTCTAACAACGAGGCGCACGTTTTTCTCATGTGTATATCAACTTAGCAGGCCATTTACCGCGTTTGTATGGATTATTTATCTGTTTGCATGTATAGGTTGATTCACGAGATTTCCGATAGCTATACCGACAACGGACATCACAGCCTAAACAGTGGCTATGATTTTCATGCAAAACTGGGTGACCATAACTGTTACACCTATAACAATAATGACCGGTAGAGGAGCACATTTGGAATCTGAACTATTTAACAACTTAGCTGAACTTCTAGACTCAAATAGAATACGTTGCATTGCACATCACTCTCGGGCTAATGGCATGGTTGAACTTTTCTATCGCCAACTAAAGGCTGCACTCATAGCGCACTCAAATTCCAATCAGTGGACAGAATTCCCAACATTAGTTATTCTGGGAATACGAACGGCTGTCAAAGTTGTTTCACAATATCCCGCAGCGGAACTAGTTTTTGGAACGACTCTTGGACTACCGAGTGGGTTTATTAACCCTCGTACTGGCAGTGCAACGCTTGATTAAGAACGTTACGTGGACCAGTTATGAAACAGTATTTTCAAACTTTAACCGGTTATTACTCGTGAATGATCGCGAGCAGCATATCGAATTAAGGATGTAAACAAATGAACGCACATATGGAAAAGTTGTGACTAAAATAAGAGCAACACTTGATCTTCCATTCCAAGGCCCTTTCAAAGTTATCTCCAGGAAACCTAAATATTTCCTGATAAATAACAAGGAAACATCGATTCCGTAAGCACTGATAGGTTAAAACCGGCTTATCTCGATCATGAACCGCTATACACGTTGTTATGCCGTTTGCTTGGCAAAACAATCACGTATTCCACAAGTAAGAACGAGATTTCTGTACAAGTAACTACAAAGATTAGGTGGGCACAGCCGAATATTCAATCAAGAAAATCCGCAGTTTTGGATGCATTCTAAAATGTAAACACGTATCTACTAAGATGTTGTTTTTAATTTAATAATAGGTTTTCTATTCGCATCGATTCACCTGTTTTGTTTTACTAAAACAGCATTACCAAAAAATGTCGTCTGAAATATTATGCTGCGCACCCTATTCATATCTTTTTCTTTTGATGTATGAGCGTTATATCCATTTTTTAAGTAATCGGTACATGAGCGATTTCATACTAAACAATCCGCCAAGTAATATAAGTCGAAAACACATCAAAGGGGGTTAGTCACAAATAAACGAAGAATCTTCGACTGAGGTGGGTGATGTGAGCAGGTTTCGCCTTCCAAATTAGCTATTTTCTTAGAATTTGCCACTAAATATGAAAGTTGTATGGAAACGCAGAACAAAATTCCTATGAACACTTGTTATGAGCCGCACAATGAACCCTCGCGATAACAACGAGTTTCAAAAGCAGTCCAGGTGTTTTACCTTTTTGCTGGTTCATTTACTATGTTTTCAGTACTTTTCAAGGTATGTATTTTCCCACCGTGACTGGCCATATATACTTCATATGAACCACCCCTGAAACCGTTTACGGCATCTGTTTATTAGCTTTATATTACTCATACAACTGATATAAAGTTGTTTTTAGACGAAGCGATTTAGATCAAACAACGATTCAATACTTGTAAGTGGTTCTGATTGTCATTTTTACATACTTATAAATGTTACGCATTGGGTTAACTGGTATTTCTGCAGCATGATTTGTAATGCAATCATATAACTCAGTTACATTGGTATCACTCAAATTTTCTATTTTGTTTTTAGTTTCTGAGATTTTTGAATCAACAACCGTGAATATATTTTGAACCATCAGAAGCCTTGGACATATGAAACAGTACCACCTGTTTTATTTTCCATAGCTAATCTTCGCATCAAAATTAAACGTAGCTATTCATAATGGTTTGTCGACATCGTCATGAAGCTTTATTACGATTTAACACCCACGTAATATGGTCGAGTTAAGTGACGAAACTAAAAAGTGAATCAGCCAATAACCTGAATAATAACTATTCATCCAGATAGTGTTGTTTTCTTAAAGTTATTTTTATACAAACGCTGACGAAAAATTCATACCATTATCATAGAAATGCGTTGCCAGTCTACCACTCTTTGGCTAAAACTGATGCTTTCTCTGATGATCACATGGATTGTGCTCATTTTATCGATTTACGAAGACTTAATCGTGCAGTACATTATCTGTGAGGTTATTGTATTATCTGAATTGATTTCACATGCATAATTTAAAGCTTATCGAATCATAGCTTCTGTTTAACCTAATGCTCAAAACGTGACCAAACCTTAATTCATAAAAATAACGGTGTTTATATTTTGTTTTTGTTGTCGTATGACTGACACCTACCACAAATGTGACCTTTTTATTCAAATATTATTTGTATAAACAAAAAACACTTGTACTGTTCATATTTTAAAAAGCTAAACACCAACTAACCGTGATCCAATGTGGCTTGTTAGGAGTTTTTAAATACTGATTCGTTCCTTTTTTATTTCTTTCCTTATTTCTGAGTGACTAACAATCGGCGGACATTGTATCGATGTGAATTTGGTGAACAGAAATACCGACCCCACACACACTCGAACCACCATCCCTCTAGTGCCAGACCAAGTGCTTGACCAATAGACCAAACCAACCCGTGGCGAACGTAACTGTAGTATTTCCTTACACTAGTAAATTATTGGCGACACTTACGACAAACAGAATTTGCACATTTGCGAGATGCAAACCAAATCGTTTCCTGGTTGATTAAGAGACATGGTCTCTCCATGAAATGCATACCTATATCAGGCCCACCAAACGGTGAATTGTAAGATTCCGATTATATAGTTAGCCATAGAAAACCCATTCGATTTTCGTACTCGTAGTAATTTTCCTTCTCTATTTTTCCGGATCAGGTACTACACTTTTCACCCGCGGCTACGAACCCGGTTATGAACATCATCCATTACAGACCCAAAGTCATGTATTTGATCGAGTATAACGATGAGTCCAACATTTGGCAAATTCAAGCATCTACATATATATTAAAAAAAGTGGATTCTTTTCTTTAAGTACGTTTTCGTACACATGATGTCTACACTGTGTCTATTACCTACCAGAGTGCAAATACGTTCTGGGAACAAAACACGTATTTGGAACCGAGCAACTATCGACATTTATGTATTTCTTTTTTGTACCTCAGTATTTTATACAGGCATCGGAACAGTTCTTCCGGTATAACTGACTTTTATAGTTGTCTTGGAAGTAGATTCTTTTTTATCTTTAACTTTAGGGAGTCTTCAGAGGTAGGTGAGTAACCACCTGATAACCGGACAGAACATGGAAAAATTATACTTCACCAATATGGTTTTGGGTCGCATGATCGCGTCACTTCGTCAGATATTCATTTATTACCCTCTTTGTTCTTGTAAGTTCTGATCGCCATACAGAGGGCGCGTCGCAAACCAAGAGGTAAGATAACAGGCTAGAAAAGAAAAAGACACCCACGGAATATTGTCAAATACTGACGAGCTTGGTCGTTATTAATTGACAGTTTAGCAGTGAATGAGCTAGTAATTTGTAGAATTATGGTCCGCTTCTATATCAGTACTGTTATAATAACAGTCCAAGTCTTAAGATTGTGGATTTTTTATGTTGTAACTGCTCCATCTGTGATCATACGTGGAAGTCGCATCATACTCTACACCGACACATCGTATCGTAACAGTTACCAATATATGATCGAGGACATATTCAGGCTGGAAATAGAACCATATATTCGAACCGACGTACCCACGGAAGAAGCTAATGTAACAAATGGGCTGGTTAGTTAAGAGTTGATCCCAAACATTTGAATATATGTCAAAACAACAGAGCACAGGTATCCATTCATTCCCTTTATTTGTAATGAATATTCAAAAACATTGTGTGGTTGAACAAGTTACCTCGTGTTCTTCTGTGAGCAAAATAAATGCCTATCCGCCATTAGCTTGATGTTTTCTGTCAACAGAACGAGGAATACCCACAGGCAAGAAAATTACAAAATTTCTAGAAGTAATAAGCCGAAGGAATGATTTGTCCGACTTGAAATTGGGTGATAAATGGATCCCACAGCTTCAAACAGAGGTATGGAAATTTAATTCCCTTCCATTACGTACACGGTATAATGTAATATGTTTAACATTTCCTTCAAGGACAACAGAAGCGTTAAGCATTCGGTGAAGAGTAAATGGATCCAGAACGCATGCATGCGAAATAAGTCACGGTTCGATTTTGTATAATTTGCCTAATAACTATACCTTAGAGGACAGGCAAATGAGATTATTACCAATCGAGTGAGCATTTATCGAAGAATGGGCAACGAAGTTGTAAATGGTGTTGCTGCTATTTTTTGCAGGGATGCATAGGAATATGGAAACTCTCCGTGCAACAGCATCTCATCTTTAATAGGACAATATGGTCAAGGACAACTAACTTATTCTAGATGGAAGACATCATACATTGAGCCGATCAGTGTAGTTCTCAAATGTTTTCACACAATTATCATCTACTTTTGTGAGAGCTGAAATTACTCATACGGATTTAAATGCACATACGGGGCCTCAAAAAACCGAATATACTGCCTTTTCATTTATGCCTAGCAATCAAAAACTTTTGGATACACACATTCAGAATGCGTCAGTGTAGTGATACGCGTCTAGCTGGAAGAAACCGTGTGCTGGGGGAGCATACAGAATAATTTGAAGAGAGCTGGAAAACAGAAGAACAAAAGAAAAGGATAAGTGACATTTCAGTAAGCGCTCAAAATGCACTGACATATAATAAGGGAAGTAACAGGCGACAATCAGTAATGACAACAGCTCTGAATTGAGACAACCTTGGAACAGAAATCAGAAAAGCATAGCGTAAAGTTAAGGTCTTTTACAATCAATCATAGTCGAAAGGAATCCCACGAACGACAGTTCATTGATACAGTATCTAATTAAAGTAAACAGTTATACCTACAGTAGTAGTCTTAATTGAGTATAACAAAGAGAAAAATTATAGCGCTAAGTAAACCTCAATAAAATTGTTCTCTGTGTGTCTTCTACACTGATAATAACTTCACTTGAATACCTTTGATTATTTGCCTTCAGGAAATCCAGGTGACACAAAACATGTGGTTCTGGTGAAAATTGCAATTAAACTCGAGGTCAAAGAATGAGATTTGAATAGCGATCCATTCTCACGGAAGAATTACTGTTGTACAGTCAAAAGTAGCAACTTGAATGTTATCCTATTTATAAGAAAGAAAAGTAATCTCCTTGGAAAAATCCCTCAACTATATTTAAAGCCACTGAATGTGGTTTGCAAACTAGATCGTCCAGCTAAATTCTCGCCTATATTCTTCTGCATATGCATAAAATCTTTTCCGTATGTATAGCAAATTATTTCTCTCATTTCGGATTGATATTTATTGTCAGATTGACGTAGTTTTTTCTTAAAGCCTGGGTGAATGCTTGGCCGGCCTAATGTAGTTATTTATAACAAAGCAGATTCAAGCAAGTGAAATGCATCATTCATCAAGTCAAAGATAGACCATAGTCAAGTTTTTAAACAAATATAAGCTCTATAAGTGTTACACTTTATTCACCTCCTTAATCAGGGTGATTATGAACATGGATGTCGTTAGTTGTTTATAAAATGTTGATTGAAGGGATTAAGTATTTAAACGAAATGACAGGCGGCTTTGAGCGAACATGATTTTTTTAATGTCCCGAAGTAAATGCTGTGGTGAATTTAAATCAGATACCTTTCGGTCAAGGTCACGTCTGTGTTATCGCTCACGTGAGTAAATATTTTGTTATAGAAATAAGATTTTTGTTAAAGACTGGTAATCTTACTTCAGATAATGTAGCTTAAAAGATCGAGTTTATGTTAGGTATAGTTCAACCCAGAATATATTTTTGATTATTGGTTTTATTTCTCAACATGCATTGTCTTCGGTCATCATTAATAAGGATAATGGGTCTATCAACCTGTATTAATTCTTCAGTTTGTAACACTGTGGAGGTCCAGTCTCGTTTTGAATATATCAACAGAAGGTGCTGATATTACGTGTTCTGATAGAGAATTCCAGCTGGAATTACTAGTAATTCACTACTCGGTGCGAGAAACGAAACTCCAGACTTAAACGATTTCATCTCAGAATGTGACTGCAAGAGCGTTAGGGATAATAATATAAACATCTCATCCAAATACTGGAAAGACCTAGGAATAGACCACAATACCCTATAGGCTTTTGCAGCAGCCTTACAGTAACTAGTAGTTCTGAGATCACTGCTTAGTATCACTCCTGAATCTTTGTAGTTTCTTACTTTGGGTAGCACGGATCCACATATTGTGCAGTGATACGAATCATTACAGTTATTTGACTGCATCATCGCACTCTTGTTAGGATTTACTTCTAGTGACCACCTGTCCATCCATGCCACCAATGAGCTGGGATCCTCCTGTGATACTATTCTATCTGACATGCTGTGTATGGGTCTCCGAATTATTATGTGATCACAGAAGAGTTGAACGGATGATTTTGCTACAGTTGTTAATTCATTTACATAAAGTAAAAAAAGAAGAGGACCGAGGATTGTGTCTTGGGGAACTCCACTTTTTAGAGGTTCCCACGATGAGAGTTCCGTTTACATTTACCCTTTTCCTCTTGTCATGGATAATGTTACTTATCTAGTCTATGACTGTATAATGGATTCCAAAACTTTCCAGTTTTGATTTGAGACCGGAATAGGAGACCTTATCGAATACTTTATTTAGATCTATCAAAAGCACATATACATGAACATTTTTGATCTTTTGCAGCAGCCCAATCTTCTATTGCAATGAGATTTGTCAAACATGATAGGCTTCTCTGAAAACCATGTTGTTCTCTGGATAAAGAATTATGCCCTTCCACATAGTTTATAACAGCTATCCGGATAATTTTTTGTATTAGTTTTACAACTGCACTAGTTAAGCTAACGGGTCGATGGTTACTAACTAAATCCCTACTCCCAGCCTTATACACCGGACTAATTGTCTCGTCTTTCCAGTCCCTGGGCAGTCTGGACTACCTCAGAGACATATCAAGCAGTATTGCTAAAGGTTCAGCAATTACATCTAATAGGGCTTTCATAATCCTAGGATGAATATCATCAGAACCACTGGATTTATCAGGTTTGAGATGTTGAAGTAGTCTTAAGACATTGCTTTTCTCAATAACTGCAAGGTCCATCAACAAGCTGCTATAGTCACAATGAATCGTTGGTCGTTCTTCATCACTGATAGCAAACACTTTATTGAAAAAATCCGATAAAGCATCAGCTTTTTCGGCATCATTTCTAGTCTTCTGTATTCTTCCTGTCCCTTGTTTTTCTCTTTCAAAATTTATTTCACTGTATTATACTCCTTGAATAACATCTTCAAACCCTAATCTTTCCGATTAATGCCTATACTTTTACTACCTCTACCACTATGGGATTTGAATCGACAATTGTATCTCTGTGCTAATCTGGTATGGCAACTTGAGCTGATGTACATACGTACGAAGTTCTACGTTGTTGCTGACTGACGCACCGCACATTACAGTTTTGATATATTGTATGGAACAGTAAGCTAAGTAGTGTTTGTGAAAAATTCCTTGAATAGTTCACTAGTTTATCCTATTCTAATTTTTCCCTTTAATGTAAGTTTTAAGCTTGAATGCACATAATAGTCACTGGTTTCGGGCTTTATGGAAGCTGCGAATACAATTCTAGTTCGTTGGCTGTCAATCGTTTGAAACAAATTTGGAATAAAACGTATACTGATGCTTGTACTGGCATAAAACTACACACAATAGAGAATGTTCCTGTTACGTATGAAGCTGTTGACCAATGCGTTAATTCTATCTGGAAAGAAAACCCTGTAAGTAAAATACCTTTGTATAGGCTGAAGATTTTATGCAGCTGATTTAAGCTAATCTTTGTGGTCTCACTAATTGTTCGATTTCAGTGGAATATAAGTTGCTAAGTTTGATCTTTATTTTAAAAGTCAATTTAGCCTATTTTCTTTCTGCTGTTTCTTACCAATAAACCAAAATAGTGTGATTTTTAATGTGATCATTTTTAGATGTGATAACTAGAAGTGTCGGTGATATGTAGTGTATACATTTTTTCGTGGCTTCGAGGCAATGTCTTGGTTTTCGTTTACCCAGTACTAAGTAACACTTTGCTATAACGAGTGCCAAATAGCACAAAACCTAGGTCTAGGGTTTCCTGCCTTACATCTCAACATAATGCATGTGATATGGAGTCACTTAGATTTGTGGCAACTATATAGACGGAATTCGATCAGCACTAAAGAAAGACTTCACATGCATGAAATTGAACGCTGCTCAGTGATCGATCCATTTTTAAAAATATCTTAGGAGCATCATCGTTCTCATATTTTTAAGTATTTCCTGACAATGTAGTATATTGAAGTGCATTATTACCATTGTTAATTAAATGTCTTTATTTGGTTACACTTACCATTTTTCCAGCCGACGTCAATTTTAAACAAGTTGAAGTAGGCAGTGACTGGGCGCATATACTTTCAACCACCTCACTTGATAAAGGTTTGAATTCAAAGTATCTAGAGAGCATTTTTATTTTCATATGATCCCATAAAATTTAATGTGAGGTTTTAGGCATGTCTCAACATGGTGTTTTTGAAGAACATGGAAAGTGGTTAGAATTATTTTTGGATTTTTTAATTTATTCATCTGACATCAGTAATGTAGATCTATACAGGAAGTCAACTCAATTGGTATCCAGCATACTTTACGCTGATAATTCATGCTGTTAGATTACATCCCTCAACGTGCTCTCTAGTAGGAATTCAAGTTAAAATTGTCACTCCTTCGTCCTGTCAATTTTAACTGATATTTAAATATTTTTGAGAGGAGTGATAACTATGTCAGACCAAAATATATTCACATATTATAGAGTATTTCGTCGTGTGGAGAATATGTGTAAAGTATTGTTTTAATGGCCTTTAATTACAAAGTCGCGTACTTTACGTTGTGTTTGGTTTTTATCAGTCAATGTTTTTAATACCAACATATTTAAATAGTTTTTAAGTGTTGTCTGTCTAACTTACTAATTTCCATTAGGATTTAGTGATACATGTCGGTATGGATACCAGTGTGACGATGCCAATTTTGGAAACTCTGTCGTATAATAGTGGTTACGATAAGCCAGATATGGATGGCGCTTATTGTGGAAATAATGGTTGTGTTAATATTCATGGTGAACCAATCCTTTATTGTAACATGAATTTGAGCAAAGCATACAGTAAACTAGTGGATAATCGTACTGCTTGTTCACTTTCAAATGATCCAGGCAGGTTTTTATGTGGCTATATTTACTACAAGTTAGTTTAATCCGTTATTACTTCTATCATTTTATCCTGTTATCTAATATAGATCACTGGAATATTCACCTGATCGAGTTGTTTTCGTACATGTCCCATGTGCAGCTAGAATGTCTGTTGAAGATACTGCTATTTCACTTCTACAGATTGTTCGTGAACTAACTGCTTTAAAAGGAGTTGTAATTCCTTACACATAAACTACTTAACAGCAAACTTCTTAAAAATCTTATTTCCTATAAATTTTTGTGAGTAAATTATTAGAATTTCAATTAACCTGCACGGTGGTCTTCTCTATGCACTGAGAAAAGCTGATTTCATGTCATTATTTTTATACTTATTATGCCTGCATTCTTTTATGCTCTGACGGCATTAACAAATCATTAAAATGAGCTCAATTTTCTGTATAGAATAATTTACTTTCAGGTATAGAAAAAATGAATTTATTTTCAGGTTTCTTATTTTGCTTTATTGACCTGATTCTTAAAAACGAGAGAAAGTGTTTCAAATTCATGCTAACACTTATATATAATAAATACTAAACAAGTCATTATCGATATATATTTTTTAACGATTTCATATCTGTTATAGTTTAAAATAGTAACGACAATCTCTCTGTTTCAAGAAACGCAAAAAATAAATGTTAAGGAGGTATTGTTTTTACAGAGTGATGTATTTCAATCGAAGAAGGGATTCTATATAAAGTCTCTGAACCTATCTTCAAGCTCTTATTGTATTTAACATGTATTTTATAATTCATATGCCAAGAAACTACTTATTTCGACTTATTATACTGGCTGAGAGCGCTTAAACTGGAAGACAAGTTATGGATAGACTATGGTATATCATCAGTACACGAAATCATTACTTATTGATCTAGAACATGTCAAGATGTGCAAGATTCATCGTTCTGCTAGGCAGGGCAGTCATAGTCTGTTGTAGGAAATTTTAGACAACGTGGTTTAAAATCAGTCTGAGTAGTCGGATACATTGATATTTTTTTACCTAAATTTTGAGTTTGTCACAGCTGACTGACCAATTTGATTTGTAACTTTAGAACTATTTATCGTACGTCCAGTTTTGCAGTATCATCAGTTTATTAAGTTATATCTAGTTATGCTGTGCCTTAAAGTTTGAACGAGAATTTTCCTCAGAAACAAATATTTTCATGCATCAGTTCATAGTGAGGTTTATTTTTGTTATAACTATAGGATGTAATGAAATTCGTGTGGGCTGAATTATTTAAAGCAATTAGTACTAAAAAGGATTATTATATGTATGTGATCAGTATTTTATTGTAGATAATTTAATATGAAGATGACCACACTATTGAAGTTAATATAATCTTGGTGTTAAAGCAGGAAATTATGAAGCGTCAACCATCATTTTTTAAGCAAGTTAAAAATATATGTACATAATCATTTCGTACAAATCTTATAAAACATAGATTAATGAAGATCCAGATTTTAAAGTATTTAATCTATAATCAGGCAGTTATCGATATTTTCACCTGCCGAAGTTTGTTTCTAAGTTTTCAGTAATGATTTGTATCTTTTTCTGAGTTGCCTGTTTATTGCACATATTTATTAAAGATTTTCTTGACGTTGATCAGTTGAATCTTCCGTTATATTCTTATTATGTTAAAGTGATTCCACGAAATCTAGAATTATCCAGTTATTCCTCCTCTTCCTGTTTTTTCTGCTACTGTTGTTTTCCCTCTTGGTCACTTTTATTGTACCGATTTAAAATAGTATATGAACCTGTATATGTTTTGTTTCAAATAGTTATATACTACTTAAAAGTATTCAGTAGAAACACACATTTAGAATTTGCATGTGCACGCGAAATGTCAATACATTGTAGATTGGTGAAGTAAAACACTCACCACTGAATTACCATATCATCTTAAGGGATTGAATAATATCTCAATGAAATTAACATGTGAATTGATATAAAAATACATGCTAGAATCATTTCTACATAAGAGAATCAAATCTGCAATAATAAATGATTGAATGTAAAGTCAATTGCAAATATGAGAATAATGCAAAAAATATTTAAGACTAAGTGAGTCAAGTATAAGGAACACATTTATTAGCACATAATGAAGTGATATACATAAAGTCTTGCAGAAGTTAAGTAATGAGAAACTACTTGTTAATCAGTTTTCATTAGAGAAGGAAACCAACTGAACAACTTGTCAATAATTTCACGTAACGATCGAAGATGAACGGCGAACGCGTTTATCACATATTAGATTTTGTTTCTCAATAAGTTCTGCAACATTGTTCATCTATATATTTGAATAAATAGGGAAAGAATTCTATTCTAAGACTCGTTGAAACGCTAATTTTAAAAAGAAGTGATCTTACATGGTGCTAGCTATATTTGAAAAGATTTCATATCTTGGACTGAAACATATCAGATTCCTCTACTTCAAACTACATTTATCTCATTAATCAGATGAATGGGTACATACCTAAGTTCTTCATTGCCAAAATATAGGTAGTAAAGCGTATTCAATGAAGTGCACTTTCAAAAGTGACCGGATAAACTACTAAATATATTTTTGGGGAAATTTTGCGATAAAACGAATAGTTTTAAGTGGTACCAGAAAAAAACTAGATCCTTAGGAACTTTTACAGACGGCTTAAGTTTTAGGATAGAATATTATTGACTAAAAAAACTAGTGTCATACACATCTGTTTCTATGTGCTTATCTAATTCTATTGATTGAGTTACGATGTAGCCACCAGTGTTATTGACTCAGTTTTTAATGCTATATGTTTACTGTCAATCGGTAGGTCTTTCTCATTTCAGCTAGTTGGTACATTAGAATACACAACCTTCCAGTAAATTAAGGTAATAGAAATTTGTATATTCATCCTTACCATAAGCTTCATAGTTATTAAGAGGACGCACGTAGTAGTCATTTTTCTTTTGTGGAAGTTATTTTTTAGCAATAGGAATATTATATAAGATGATACGTGTATGAGGTTATCTGCTTTAATCCTACCTATGATGTGGATTAGTGGGACACTTTACATAAATATTCAATGTGTATCAACTCATATACTGATCAGTTTATAATACTTTCGGGAAGATAAAAAAGTGCGTGCTTATCCTAAGTGGGTTATCTTATGGTTTAATTTCATATATTTTTCAAAACAATGTGTCGTATTTTTATTATTTTTAAGTGTCTTAATAAACATAAAGCAAGACTGAAATATTCTATGAAAGCTTCTGGCTCTAGACATGTTCACTTATCTCCTTCCTATTTAACGTTATGGACATTTTTAAAGAAGTATATTTCATACATTCTGACCACCATATATTTGCAAGGTATTTCTCATAACTTTGACATACCACTGGACTACTACAGCGATTGCGCTAGTTAATTTGTGGTAAAATTGCAAAAAAATTGAACTACCGTGCACTCTGTGTCTACAACTACGAAGAAAAATGATTTTTTTAGAAAACAAAACAAAATACTATGGTACTCCCCTCTTTTGTTACTGGTGAACATTATTCACAATAATACCGTTTCGGATATATAGTTACAACATGAAATTCTTCTTCAAATTTGAACCAGGTAGTAGTTACGAAAACTTAGTGAGTAGAAGTTTGTTACTCTACTAGGTGACGGGGAGATTCCTTCTAATAAAATGTCTTACTACTGCTAATGAATTACAAGTAGTATATAAACTGATCCGTTAAAAACAGTTTACCTGAAGTAAAAGCTGATGCAGTAACATGGTATTCATATTTTCATCCTCAGAAACATGTTCCATTGATCGACATCGAGACTTAAGTTGTTTTGCATGTATAGAAGATGATCTGGAAACCTAAAGAGGATTTATTATTATAATTAATGTGATTGGAACTAATAACATTCACGCAACTCGTGAAATTAATTATTAAAATCTTCATTATTTTATGGATCATATTTATTAGCAAGTATTTACTTTATGTATTATTTTTTTCGGATTGACAGGTTGTAATTTTCATTTCTTTAGGGTGTTATTGCCGTCCTCAAAGTCTGTTATATTCAAAATTTAACATTTTGTTTACAATAGTATATCGACACACATACACAAAATTATTGGAAAGTTGTTCGCCGTTAATTTTCTACTTGTCTGTAACATATTTTCGTTTTACATTGATATCCAAACAACTGGTGAGAATTTCTGAGCAGAAAACTGATGGGCAGTAAAAATGTACAAAATTTATCACATAAGCAGTCAACTCTGAAAGTGAAACTGCTAATTGAAGCAGCGTACATTATAACAAAAGTTTATATAAATTGAAAGTAGATCTATTCAGTGTATCTCTCTTTACATCTTGATTAAATCTATATACATCTAGTCTTTGAATATTTGACAACTTACACAAAGTATGTTTAAAGTGTTTTGTTGTATTCTCCTGTTTACTCTACTAGAATCAATAATAATATAACCAATTTTGCAATTCGAGCAATATATAAAACAAATTTTATTCATCCTTTGTACTTTTTAAGGGACAAATTTTATCTATAGGAAAATAATAATGTGGAAAAGCCAGTTATCCAGTATTACTTAGCTATATCAATTGGTTTATAATTTACGCTATGATGATTCATTTCTCTGACTGGATTTTCCTTGAAATTTTTTCTGAGCATATTAATAGTTATTTTCATTGAAAAATGAACTTACTTTACGTGGATAAACTGTTTGATTTTGTACAATCGGTTCATCATTTATTCCCGTTATATGATTATCTGAAGTAATAAGTTTATCACTTATAGTTAGATCGTCTGATTGTAGTAGCATAGAATTGCATGTAGACTTGACGCTTTTCAAACTTATTTTTCGTTTTGTAGCCAAACTAATTTTTTCTTTATTTGAAACATCACGTAATTTGTTAATTCCATCTATTGAAGCATTTTTATCATATTGACATCGATTTGATTCATTGTATAGTGTAAGACATTCCGACATACAATTACCAGTAGACATTTTTATATATGTTGGAGATTTCGATTTAGGGTGTATAGATTCCATGACATTATAATTATTTTTATCTTGATCAAATATTAATTGATCATCAGACGATGATAAACTTTTCAATGAAATTGAAGTTGATTTTAAAATTTTATGAAACCATAATAATAAATTATGAAACGATTCTGTAGAGGATAATGTTTGTGAAACTGTTAAATTATTTTCTCTAGAATTGAATTTTCTAAATGAATTCCTTGCTGTTGATGAACACTGAGAAGATAATGCATAATTTGGAGCTTGAATTATAGCGAAGAAATAAAACAAAATAAAAATAAAGGAAATGACAACAAATTGTTTTTTACAAATAAATGATCAAAGTTATGACAATGTTGTATTTATCATGGAAAGAAGAATAAGGTTTGGATCTTGAGTGTAGTTTATTTTTGGTGTGCATATCTTTTAAGCCACGTAAGTACGAAAGATTAACATTTTCATTCTTTTCTAAAGAGAAAAGGAGTATGCTAATTTGCATACCTCAACTTTACAACTTACCGCATATGAAATCAACTGCTTTTATCAGTAGCAGCATGTTTGTGAATAGAAATTAAAAAAAACAAGTGATTACATGAATTTCTTTTTCATTTTGAAAATTCTAATTCTACCGATCAACTCAAATCTATGTTTTACACTCTACCAGTATTTTGCATGTTGGCTTTATAAGTTCTATTAATCATGGTATGATAAATTTAACATATCGAGTAATAGACAAAATGTTACGTCATATTTATATACTTTTGACAGACCAAAATGTTTGGATTTCACCGTACCATTTGGGCTGAGGGTTGCATAAAATTCGTGGTAAATTAAACCTGTTTCTTGCTAGCTATTTGGTGATTGTGTCACTTGTTACCCGAAATTTTCTATGTATTCATTTTTAGAAAAGAATTTGAGATGGACACCGACTAGTGTATACATCTTTTCGATATATACTGTTTTTGTCTGTAAGAAATTCTGATGCCGTGTCAGGTTTGTTAATTACTGGAGTCATAATTATTAGGTTACTTACAACTTGCATCATTATAATAACATTCAATTAAAGTAGACACACGTCTCTCTAAATGCATCGAACTTGGTGATTGTGAGTGAACGTTTTCGAACTGAACGTGTATTTCAACCTTTATTATTACTGGTACAACTAGCATAAATTTTCTGGCTAAAAGATGACGCTTTCAAATCATTCACATTCAGACCACCACTCAAAAATTTATGAACATACCGACTTGGATTTTGGAGGAATTTCGTTTTTGGGGTCCGGTTTTCTAGGCTTCAAACCAACTGAATGGGTTTTCTATATCTTTGTGTTCACTAGTTGGATCACGTATGCTAGAATGGGTACTTCAACGGTAGAAGATCTTCTAGAAATATCAGTTATATAATACACGATTTAATCGAGCCTCTCTGATTCAAAAGATGACGTTTTGATATTTTTCCGCTTGGTTCAACTCTTTCTCGTTGGAGTACTTCCCAGTAGGTTTTCATGCCGGTTCATATCTTTACTTCAGTGAGTCTTGCACTATAACCCAGATACTCTTGGAGGATCTTTAGCGAATTTCAATTTAAACAAGTGCCCAGTAACCCCCGTCATACTTCACTAAAATATTGTTCAAATCTGACCACACATACCTATTGGCGGTGTTGGATTCTTTGAGTTGAATAGCTTCATTGAGAAGCTTCTATTGTTTTTTATAGACAGCGTCACCAGTGTTTATTTGAAGTTTAACGCAACAAGCTGCGAAATAATATTTTAACCTTATGGTGTGGTAAAACGCTAATCTTACGAGTATTTTAATGAACCCTAAATAGTTCTACCTTTCAAACAAAACTGCATGTTTTTAAAAACTACAGTAAAATATATTGTCTCATAAAAGCATTAGCTTAGTCATTTTACCTAGTTTCATTTTCTGATTTATTATATTTAAACCAGACAATTTTATGTAAATAGGATGATCATAATGGAATGCGAAATAGTTGGTAAATATGTGAAGATAAGTACTTCAGTAACATATAATGTTGTGTGTGGCAGTCACGATTATTAAATAAAATTGTCGACTTTGTAATATAGAATTATGTAATATTGATTTTTATTAATGAACGGGCCATACTGAATAGATATTGGCTATCAAAATGAAATATAGTCCTTTTTCCATTTTATTATACAAAAACACTACTGTGGAACGGAAGTTCGTTTTAGCAAAACATAGTTTTGGCCTACGCATATATTGTGGTTTTAAAGATTTTTGAACGATAATTCCATTAAACATTGTAGTATATAAGTATCTACTAACAGGGAATTATTCATCATAAGAAAGTAGCACAAATGATCATATATATATTTGGACAACACAACTAATTTCATCCCAGAAAATTAGGATTTCAACAACTAAGAAATACGACCACATACACAACACATTAATTGCACAATCGCGACAAATGAAAGTAGAAAAAACGTGAATTTTTAATGCCAACTATCTAAAAATAATTGTTATATGTGAGAACCAGTTTTCAAAAGCAATATGTGGATTAGTCCACATAAAGAGCTTCATTTAATTTTTCCAAGGAAGATTATAATTAATGACAGAGACTACTCAAAACTGTTAGTTGGATGTTACATAATTAAAAATGGAAAGTTACTAGAATAAATTTCTAGGTTGTAATTCAAATAAATCATATTGTATTTCGGATATCCAGAACCGATTTAAACATAAATCCTGTTTAAAAAATGGAAACAACTTGTGTAATTTATTTCAAAAAATATTTGTGCTAGTTTTGTATAAAGTATAATTGTTAGATGTCTTTTCGTTCAAGGATATGTTTTCCGTCCAAAAATGATGGCTTCTAATCATTGAAGTGGTAATATATATTGACAGATGGATCTTTAATAGCTTATCTAAATTTTTAAGTTTTATGTAAAGGAAAAGTACAATACATTTTATAGTTGTAGGTATCAAGAAATGTATCCAGCAGTCCTGTAATCCTTCATGTGTGACTCAATTATTTTATAAATCAGTAACGTGCATTCTTACTAATGCCCCACTTTTGCATCTACAATCATCACAAGCACGCTATAAAATATGACAAACATACCACATAGATTTTAGCTAACAACTCAGTTTCAATATCTGTTGCACAAAGTTTCCATATTCTATAACCAAAAGTTCAAGAGAAAGGGTGGTTTTATTTTTCTTACGGCAATATTTACTTTCTCGTCATTATAAGAAACTTTAAAACATCTCGTTGAAACTACACGATCTTTATAAGACTGAATGATCTTTAATTATTGTGAGGCAATACAACTGATGTATTTTAACTTTAAATTACTTTCTATGCAGGTATACAATATCCTTGTACAATGCAAAATTCATTCTAAGTTTCAATGGGACATACAAAGTAACTCTTCTATTATTAAATTTCTCATAATTACAAATCAGCCGTTTGGCATCATTCTACGTTACAGACTGAGATTTAATACACTTATGACTTCTACGATAAAGAACTAAAGAGTTAACGGGATAATAGTTGTTGTTTAAAGTGAATATAAAGAGTTTATTTCCGTAAGTGCACTGCCATCACTAAACTACGAAATTTCCAAGGCTTCAGCCAATAAATCTACAGATTTCAAACCAACAATTAGCAGTTTTACCTAACGTTGTCACATCTATTATACCATAACAGTGCCAATCCATTTCAAACCATATAGTTTCACAAACTCACTGACTTACTTAAGTAGTCCCTTAATTAATCCCTTCTAACCAATGTTAATAAATGCCACTTACAGTTCAATAATTCTTCAGATGTGTATGGGAGAATTCCGGTAAGTTGAACAGTCATGTGTTTGTTTTTTTCGTATTGTTCTTTTAATGCATGTCGATGGGCATCCTCAGATAGTTCAAGTTGTTTGATTTTTTTTGTCATTTCAGACAGCTGATAAATATAATGAAAACAATTTTTAAAAAAGACTTTGAACAATGTACATGCATGATTTCTGATTGTTTTTAATATTCTTCTCAGTTATAAAGGAATACAACTGTATTTAATTCAAATTAAGAACGTTTCTTCAAGCAGTAACCTAACATTACATACTCAAAAGAATACTTGCATTAAAAATAATTTTTTTCTATTATAAAACAAATTTACAGTGAGATGAGCGAATTAAAATTATTACGTATTTAGTCATATGTATGTAGATTTAATTTGCTATTCATCGACAATATATGAGTAGATCTAGTGCCTTATGGATTACATCAGTTCGTGATTGAAACTAACATCAGAATACAGAAAGCTTTGCACAAAATCGCCTAATCTAAACCGAATTTAGATATTTCATCACGTTTTTTTCTGTATCTCCATTTCTTTCAAATAAATAGAAATTATTACAAACAAACAGCCTTTGAATTATAACTAAAATATGTTAATTTTTATACAAAACATTCTCTGTTAATTAATAGAAGCGCTTTAAATGACTTGATCTTATCATAAGTATTATCTCTTACTTCATAGTCTTACATGTTATTCCTATATTTTTAGCAGGATGTTTCTGTGATGATAAAACTAATAATAAAAATCATATAATGATTAATTTGTGTTAAGTTTTATTATCTAAGAAATTTGATACTATCATATATATTTTGAAAAATACCTTATAAATGTGTTGTTTATAATTTTATTCGGTCATATGAATTAAATTTAAACTGAATCATTACGTGACGAAGATATCACTATCACTTGGAGAATAATATAACAGATTATGCCTGTATAATTTTAAATGAAAGTTCTCGGTGCTGGTCAGTTAAAACCGTTCGAACGTTTAAAAAGAAACTAGGCAGGTATGATAATTCTGTTACTATTGAAACATGTAAGAAAAGTACCGCTAACATTTTTCAGTAATGTATTTTGTTCCTTTAAATCACATTGATAACAAGTGTAATATTCCAACAAAAAGATGGCATTGTGAATATCTATTTTGTTCAATGCTTCCTAAAGCCAGTCCGTAATGAATAAATATGAAATTCCACATCTCACAATCCCTAAGTTTTAAATATCGTCTAATCGATTAATTTTATTATTTATGGCTCTCAAAACACAGCTCTTTCTCTCTCTCTCTCTGGATATTTATATAATTATACCGAATATATATATATATATATATATATATATATATATATATATATATATATATATATATATATATATATATATATATATATACCGGAAATCATTACATTTGACTATCCAAATGTTTGGAAATCAAGTTTACATTTAAATCAAATTTTTCTTCCCTATAAATCTACCTTTTAGAAAATAATTCACAGATAATTTCAATCCTTGAATTATCAACCACTTGAAAATTCACAATAAACTTATTAGAATTGAGATATTTTTGGTCTCATTGTTAGACTTTTTAACAGTTTGGACATTCCAAACAATAACTCAAGTTCTAAAGTGAATACGTTTTGTTAAAGCTACTATAGATTTCTTCAAAATTTAATGTTTTATTTAGACTTTGCTGCTGTGTTTTTGTAGGGATTGAATCTTAATTTTGATACCAGTAACAAAACAGATGTGATTTAGCGTTCAAGGTACTCAAATTTTAGCTACTAAGTCCCAGGTTCAAACCCTGTCCCACCTATTTCAACTGGGGCAACCAGATATTAATATTATTATCCGTCACACTTTGAGTTTGGTTCATACTCAAATAATTAGTGATTGAGCAAGAAAGAAAAGTAAAATTCGTTTTAGCAAATCAAAAACAGGCTATAATTACAAAGGACAATCGTTGGAAGAATTGTACAGAGTTTGAAGGAGAAAACAACGAATGAACTTTTATAGAATACCAGCTGCTTAGTGTTACATAATCCCTACTTATTTTCCATTGATCAACTAACCATAAAATGTAATATTTCTACATATTCATGTATTATAAACTACAGCATTAAGAGATGGTTTATTTCAGTATCAACTGGCTGGATATACGTTGTTGTGATTTTCCAGTTATTCTACGATTATTAAAATTTATGGTGGGATGATTTGAATAAATTCTGTAAGTTAAATATAAAGTTCTATTAATATTTTGTATTTATCCTCAGAAAGAAAAATTCACATCTAATTGTATATATTTTAGCTATCATGAAAACTAAATGATCAAGTCTTTTTTTATTAATTGCTGGATAAGATTTAGGGATAGGTATTGTCATAAATTATATTCATTTCAAATTACAGAAATTGTGACTCTTTGTTATTTTAATTTATGATTCATTGTATTTTGAATTCTAAATTATAACGAGAGCTTCGTTTAGTACACTTTAATTCTGTACATGGTCTACTTGGTAAATATACAAACAATGACATGATATGAATGTTTTCTAATGAAACTAGGTAACAATTATTTAAAAATTCACAAAATTATTGAAGGGGATTTATAGAGGTAATGATTCAGTGGCGGTTGTACTCCAGTTTCTTACGCGCGATTTTGTCAGTAGATTAGGTCACTTTCTCTAATCACCAAAAGTAACCGATGTAAGATTTTATCTTGTCCCCAAAATGCAGAATCGATATATAAGGGTGAAATAAGTACAATTTTGAAACAATAAAACGTGGAACGGTGAGCCAGGTAAAGGACCTGATTATTGAGGACGTCTAAGTGACGTTTGGGCCATCGAAATAAGAAACGGGACAAGTTAATTACCACAAATAGGGATAAGATTGATTTGCCATATTTTTTGTGAAATAAATTTTTTTATGGCCAGAATTCGAGTATATATTGAGCGGAATATATATATATATATATATATATATATATATGATTTCTCATGAACAAAGTAAAAAAGAGTTGTATTGGCTTCTTCAAGAAGTGAATCTCGTTTTCATTTTTTTTAAATATTCAATAGATTTAATTTATAGTGAACACGTTTGTCATTTACACATTAGTTTAATCATACCTGGCATTTGTACTGTAACAGTTGTCGTTGAACGTTAACAGTAGTTCGAGCGCATTCACAAACGTCATCTGAATCATTTACACACAAACATTTCAAAGGGATAGAGATTTCATGAATACCGGGACTTTGATGAATGAATGAATTAAAATCGCACTGACTATCTTTCTCAATGTAAAAAGATTTATGAGACCGTTCTTGTTGTTGTTGAATGTTTAAAATCTTATCTAATTTAGGTGGACGTAAACGACTGAAAAATAATTGAAATCCATTCTGGGAAATAGAAGCATCATTTAAATTTGTTTTCATTTCAGGCAATGAAGTTCTTTTATCATGATATTGTGATTTAATTTGATTTTCTAGCACATAAAGAATACCTTCTGATGTAAGTGGAACGTCTTGATCAGCTAACTTCTCCAATGAATTTTTATTCAGATAAAACTTGGTACTTTTATCTGAATTGGTTATTTCAGGTGATTTTTTTACTTGTTCTTCATATGTAGGTGAACAAACTAACATTGTGTTTTTCTGTAAAAGATCTACCGTAACATAAGAACAAAATATTAATATTAAGTAACATGTAAAAAATATGGCTGAAATTTCATCTACTTTTGTAAGCTCATACCTCATTGACGTTTTATAACACTGAAAATCTAAGATTAAGTCGAACAGGTCATTATCAATTTCATGAGGCACACAAATTGTGAGTATTACTATGACTATTTTAGAATAAACGATAGATATAATTTATTTACTTGTCGAAAGACCTAGATACTGTCAGAAGCCCTTACAAATATTTCTCAATAGATGAAATAAGATATTTGTGTAAACCACACTGAGATTGACTCATTTAGGATTCCATGAATTCTTATTGAATCTTGTTGAAGATCACTTATAGATTTACTCTCAGTCTTGGCGTAGAGTATAAAATCCATTAAGAACTTTTCTTATTTCAATAAGGGGGTTCAATTTTAAGTAGCAGTCAACAAATTCTAGTGAATATTTTGAAATATATATATATATATATATATATATATATATATATATATATATATATATATATATATATATATATATATATATATATAGCTACATGAACTGAATTAATTTATCTCGTGCCTAAACTATAACCATAATGAATACCGAGTAAAATACTCACAGTTTCAGCTGTGCATCTACATTTATTTACCAGATGAAATATCTATTATCTTTTGATATTACAGAAGAAGCTTTTCTAGTTGAGTGACTTTAAGTTTGCCAACTAGACCTTAGAAGTTTCTAAAATATTGGTGTGATCTATCGAGAATGATTTCCAATATTTATGCAAAAGTATACTTCGATTTTAAGTTTTTCGAATAATGCATAAGTTTGTTCATGGACTATTCAGTTTAGTGAACGCATAAAGATTGTTCCAGCTATAGAAAATGTGATAGTCATAAAACTAGTAAGCCTCACATGATATTCAACATTTAAAAGAACAAGTGTTTCGACATTAAGTAAAAGGAAGTGTGAAAGCTGTAACCACTGAAAAGGTATGGATAAGGATGCAACATATTTTTATAATATTATTTATCCATGCTATGTTCCATTATTAATTTCCGCTTAATGTTAGTTTAACTTGTTAAGATTACGAGAAACACACTTTGAAACAGTGATTGATAGATGTACATCTTCATTTGTAATCGTTTTTGTGACAAGTGAAGATATGCTTTGTGGATAAACTAATCAGACTTCAGAGGGATACTCTCTGATGTTTACACGAAATTCAAGACGGACTAAGAAATTTGGATGGGCTTGAGCAATTCATTAAATGACGTTTGGAAATCGATTAGTTTTTAATGAAAAAAATATATATAATAGAGAATAAATGCAATCAAAACGTACACAAAATTTAAACGCGATTTATGAATTCTTCAAGGAAACCACAACCCTAATGCGTTCTCGAGTTTTCAGTATTAAGTTGATCATTTAGTTTATTTGTATTGTGATTGGCTATCAAATGTCAGGGATATCGTAGTCAGTTTACAGTCACCAATATCAATAGTTATATATTGGCCTCTTTAGACTTATGTTACATAAGTAAAAGGCAAAAATAAAAACTGAAAATCCCCATAGGCATAAATTTTAAAAAGCTAAATGAACTTATAAGAGATTGATGTTACCGAAATTATGTAATCAATTCAACTATAGTAATAAATTCATAAGCTAACTGTGAACATTACCAGTGAAGATAAAATAGTGATTTCAATGTGTTGTACACAGTAATAGTAATAACAAAAAGAATTAAGTACTTAGAAACAACATCGTATGACAGCAATGTTATTGTTGCTTTATTTCTCACAACAAAAATGTGGTCGGATGTGATTTTATTATAAGAATGATTATTCCTTATCAAAATAAAATAGGAAAAAATAGTTACAGAATACAAATGAAATTATACTTCTTCTATAATGTAACTCAGTGATCATGTATTCATCTCATATGCTCGGCTTTTGAACAGTACCTTTTACGTTTAGAAGGTTAAATGGAAATTTAAATTAGCCATATTGATTCTCAAACAGATACCTTTAAAATTAGTTTCACATCAACACTAGCGGAATAAAGAAATCTTTTGGATTATTCATTTAACATAAATTGAATAAACACTTCTTTTTAAAAAAAATTGATTTTTTTCAGCAATGAATAGATTTTATCGATCAGGTTTACATATATATATATATATATATATATATATATATATATATATATATATATATATATATATATATATAGGTCTAGCAAAACCAATTTTTAACCATTTTAATTAATTACTAAAACTATGTATAATTGTAACATAAATCAGTGTCTGAATAATATATCCACTTACACAAAATTATTGATGAAATCAAATCATTTCACTAATGAAGGTTACAATTTTGTTTAGTTAATAGCTAGTTCACTATTAATATGATGATAAGTGTTCGACTATAATTAAATCTTTTAAAACAAGAATTCTGTCAATTAGGACAAAAAGATAAACAAGTAACCTTGAAGTACATACATAAAATTAAACTGTTCAGTTACATACGCATATTTTCTTCTAATAATTGTCCAGTTTTAAGTTGTAAATTTTCCAATTGTTTTCTTAAATTTTCATTTTCATTATTCAATCTATCATTCAAATATTGAATAAAAAGAAACTTGTTTTAATTATATGATAATCATTAAATAAGTAAAATAATGAGAACTATTAACTGGACCAAATCCAGACTTAAAGTTAAGAAACTCAATAAAAGTATAGTGATAGTAGGCTATTGATGAAAATATAAAGAAATGGATAGCATCTGAAGACTAAATGGAGAGCGCTTGAGTAAGAATGAGAATTTTTGTAGAATACTATGAATTTATTGTATTTCGTTGCTTTTTTTTCTCAGATTTATACAACCTATAATTTTCGTTAGTAAAAATATTAAATTACCTGAAATTTTTTATCGATGAATTATCGTTAAAGATCAGTAAAATTGTTTGGTGCTTAGAAGTTCCTTTTAATTTTGTTTCTAAATCATTAATTTAAAGCTCTCATTATGATTTTAATTTCTCTAAGATTTTGCTGACCTCTGATAATGATGCATTCCTCAAAAATTTCAAATATGTTTATGTTTTGGATTAACGAAAATTAATAGTTTGTATGTAATTACAGAGAAGGCAACGAAATCTAGTGAATTTATTGTATTCTACAACCATCGAAGTTTGTGCTTTGTTTAAGTTCTTCAGAGCAACCAACCCCATGAAAGCTCTTCCAGTTATTCCACTGGCTTCTAATTAAACAGCCTGACAATTCATCACTGTCTAGTAATTGTTTATGATATTTTGACACCGCCGTTCACCGTCATTTTGTAAGCATTTTTTATTCCGAATTCAGATTTCCTTTACTCATCATCATACTTAGGCCTCCTTGGATATATTTCTAAGGATTCATCATTTTAATAGAACAGAACAGTCGGAAAGAAAATGAGTAATCGAAAACGCTCCAACTTATAAATCAATGAACCACGTAAGTATGCTCTTATTTTTGATTGATAAAGGATATGACAAAAATGTTCATGATGAAGACTACTTTACCAAAATAAAAATAACGGTCATTTGATATCTTAAGGGGTTTTTGTGGATATTATCGTAACTTCAATAGTTGAGATCATGAGTCAATTGAAGCTAAACCACTATGGGAAACCTGGAATCACTGGATGACCGTTTCGTCCTATTGTGGGACTCCTCAGCAGCGCGCATCCACGATCACATCTCGTGAGATTCGAACCCAGGACCTATCTGTCTCAGAGTTCAACCGGGTCTGTTGTGAGATAGTAACTCACTGAAGGCAATGGTGGATGTGTCGCTCAATTTCGTGAATTAGTTGAAGTGAGACATTAGCATCATTGGCTGCCGGCATAGTGATCTAGAGTTCAAGCGTCCTCATGCGAAACCGATAGGCCGTTGATTCGAATCTCGCGGGGCGGGATCGTGGGTGCGCTCTGCTGAGTCCCACAATAGGACGAAACGGATGTCCAGTGCTTTCAAATTTTCCATGGTGATCTAGCTTCAATGGACTCATCATCTCGACATTTGATATCCATTAGTTCAAAATATACTAACTATTTCATTGAAGAACGATTATCCAAGTGTTATATATTATTTTAAAGTTCAATATTGTTAATTAGAAAATTTGCGACACTTTAAAATCCTCTTTACAATTAAAGTAAAACTATTTCTTTTTGTTATATACGTAACTGAAATATGATACTTAACATTGATTATTTGATAAAATAAATCAATAAAATCAGTGTAATAGTTACACTTATTTATTTTCTCTTAAATATTCTTTTAAAAAGAAATTCCTGAAATTTTTTAAGCAACTAAACTTAAAAATAATCTTCATTACAAATTGGTTGATTTTAGATTGAGGGAAAACCGGTGAAGACTCAAGAGATATCATTACAAATAATATGTAATAATATTTAACCATTTCTGTAAACAAAAACCTCACTTTTTTTCTAACTGAATTTTAATATATTTATTCCATTTATTCCTTAGAATTAGTTTGTTGATTTCAACACAGGCTTCTATTATTATTCTTGGACTTAAATTTGAAAAAAATCATTTCTAGATTCTGATGTAAAAAAAATCAAACTTTTGGCAATTTTGTAACTACATATTAAATACACTAAAAATTTGGATTTGAAATTCTTTACGTTTTCACACAATTTATGTTTCATCTTGTAAGCTTATTAAATTGTATCTTTATTGTTATTAGAAAATTATACTTGTGATTTAGCGAAAAAATAAAACAAAATTGTTTTTACTGACTGAAACAATAGTAAATAACAGTTATTCTTTGAAGTTTAGAAACCTTTGGAAAGGTAGCGATATAATCAAACCTATGACATTTTTGGCATCCAAAAAGTGGGTCTATCTTATCCTACTATTGAGCGGTATCTCAAATAGTCTTATTATAAAACGAAGATTTAAATTAGCTGTCAATGGGACATTTTGTGCATCGTATCTCAGCGTTATAAAAAAGTTAATGTCTATACTTTATCAAAAACCCAAACAGAATATAAGCGATTGTATCACATCCCTTTGCATCTATCAGTTTACATGTGTGTGCAGAAACACGTACATAGGGAGAAGTAATCGTGAGCTGCAATTAAGGGTAGCTGAACACATACCAAAGTATCTGCAAAAACAAATGAATTCCATTGGTTAAATAAGATCACAAGATAGACATGTATCTTCTTCCATTGCGAAACATTTGGTTGAGATCGGTTATAAGGTTGATACAAAGTTAGCCTTCGTAGTTTTATACAAGTTTTCAAGGGCGTATTATAAGCCTTGACTATATGAAGACTGAAACCCCCTTTATGTGTTCAAAAACAATTTGTTCCTGCACTTAAACTACTCTTGAAGTAATGATTTGTTATCCAGCGAGGTTTTCACATTGTTTTTGTGTACTTTATTACTAACTTGGTTCGCCTTACCTTTTCATTTGTCTAGTTGACATTTGTTTTTCATATATAATGTCTTAAGAAGTATGTATGTGATCAAATTGTTGAAAATGTATTGCGCAAGTGTACCACATAATTCTGACAACCTTCGTCTTATCAAGTCATATGAATATATATACATTAATAAGTTGTATATTTGTTGTCTGGCGTCAAATAGATAGGTACCCCCTACTAATTTAGGACTCTTCAGAAATGTTCACCTTCCTGGTCCCAAAACAGGGTTGAATCCAAAACATTTAGATCTTGATAAGGGGTAACTAACTTTTTGCCACTGAAGCGAAGACCAAACATATAATTTTAATAAATTTTCGATACACCACAAAAAAGTAAATTCATTAACAATACAAAAATCTTTTTGGTGTGATGAGGGTATTTATGAACTCATTACACAAAACGAATTTACAGTGATGTAACGAAAAAGATGCCGAAAAGTCATAAAAAAAGAGATATAAAAGTCACTAAAACATACCGTACAAATACGGGTAAAATAAATTTCGTTCAGCTAGATATATCTTAATGTTTATAAGGATTAAAATAAAAATCACAAAAGAACTGGCACTGGAGTTTATCCTCAGCCATAATCGGTAATGTCTCAGGCTACTTGTCAAGATATGATAAATCAGTGGTTGTCAACTCAATACAAATAGCTCTCGCTTATAAACAAACCATCTCTTAATTAGTGTACCCATTTTTAATAATACCTGGATAATTGAGGAGAAAACAACGAACTTCAATAATATGAATTAAACTCACTTCAGAATGCGAACATCAATTATAAATTAATGAAATATTAATAAATTCAAAATGTAAATATTTATACTTTGAGCCTTTAGCAAATGATTGAAAATATAAATGAGAATTATTACTTACTGTTGAATTTTTGCTTTAGACGACTGGTGTTGTGATAACAAAGCACCTTTACTTAATTCAAGGTCTATTTTCAGTTTGTTTATTTCCTGGAAATAAAAAATACAGATATTGTTTGATCATTAAGAAGTTTTTAGTGTGCAAATATTTATACCAAAAAAAAAATACTTTGTCCTCCTATTCATAATACGGAATAATTGTGGTTAAAAAAGAAAATATCAGCATGATAAAATTAGCAAATTATTTAGTAAGGCAACTTATTGAGGTTTCTTGAGTTTAGTGATAGTTTATAAAATGGACTAATATCAGCTGGAATACCGCTGAAAGTCGGAAAGCGGTAAGTTTGATTTGGATACTTTGAAATTGAGCATTATCAACCCCATGTAGCCTCAAAACCAGAATCTTTAAGCTTTTTTTGAGTGCAACACCACGTTAGCATATCTAAAGTACCACATTTCCGACTTGAACCAACCTGTAAGATGACTGCCATCCTAATTAAATACAATCGTAGAGTAATTGGGTCTTTTTCGACCTGGTTGATTCCATATGTACCTGCTTTTTAATAGAATCTTGGTAAAGCCAGTCATTAGTATTCTGTTAGTAATTACGATGTTAGTTAGTTGGAGGTTTGATGATTATCAGATGTTTTTTAAATAGTTGGGATATTCTAACATTGAATAGAGATTCTAGCTTAAGCATTCAGAGGATTATGCACTTTAATATTTTTTTAATTTCATAAAATTATATCTGATGAATTATTCTATCATCACAAAGTCATCCTGAAAAGCCTGCAGACATTTTACAATTTATTGTGTAACAATATCTCACAAAGCATCATTAAGATTTTAAAAACCAACAGACTTAGTGTTGCCCATTAACCAACGTATTCACTCCATTTATTTCTGGGTCAAGGATGAAATAAAAAAATTCAAAATTATTTACAAGGTCTGTTGTCCCGAATAGTAGAACTATAGTGAGGAAAACAGACATCTGTTTCAATTAAACATCCATAAATATACGCAAGCATTTGAAAGGTACTATATATGATTACTTATAACGAAATGCATAGAAACAACAACCAAGATAAATTTGGTAGGGAAAATTCTAAAATTTTGGATAGAAGGAATTCGAAATAATTCCTGAGTACTTGACATTCAAGCCAATCTCGAATGTTGTATGTGTAAACATACATCAAAAAGTGAGAATAAGGTTTATTTTTCATGTGTTTACAGGTCCGTCTAAAACAACAGTCAATGGGGATTTAAATGCATACAGAGATAACGAGTATAAGGTTAACCAATCACTTAAAAAGTATCATAACGGTCTAATTTATTACTTGCTGAATAATTTTGGTGTATTCATTTAAGTTGAGCACTGATGTTATATAAAACGACGATGAACGATTCTCAATTGGACCATTCAAGACATAAGCCACAAGAACATCGAAATAGAAGTTTAAAAGATAAAATCTCTAGTGGATATAATTTATAATTAACCTGGTGCGAAATATATTTAGTAGTCCATTATATGCGAATCACTTTGATGAAGGTTCTCTGTAGCTTGATGCTTTGACACAAATTATTTACTTATGACATAGAATATAGCTGAAAACACTTTATTCATAAATATTGTAAATAAGCGGCTCCGTGATCAACACATATTTATCGATTTTGTAAAACCACTTAAGCCGTTTTTAGTCAATACATTACGTGTTAGTCTTGGGAACAAATAATAAAATTTAACCAATGTGAACAATATTAACAAAAGGAAGAACAAAAATGAAACAAATAGGACTATCGTGAAAGAACAAAGTAATTTGTTGTTGTAGATTTACAATCAGAGCTAATATTTGAGAAATGTACTTATATAATTTAGTGAGTGTCGTCAAAAGATATATCATATATTCTGCTTAACTTAGATAATCTTACCTAAATTGTTTAAAAAGAGTGTGACCTTAGGGATTTTTTTACTTTTTCATAGCTAATCCTTGTATAAATGTTTTATTATAAGTTATATTGATCAATTTTCAAAGTACATTGTCAACATAAACAAGATTAACGAAATATTTCTCTTAAAAAAATGTTTAATCATTCTTATAAAATAAATCTAACCTACTACTGAATAACATAGAGACTTTGGTCGATTTTTCAAATAATCAGATGTTTGTTATGGAGGCCTGTATGAAGTTGTACTACACAAAACCCCTAATTAACTGCACACACTTGAAATAAATAAATCAGTTATATGAATTTATTTCAATCCCTGGTGATAATGGCGCATATATATATATATATATATATATATATATATATATATATATATATATATATAGACTTCAAGATGGATTCCAGATGAATATGATGACTGGTAGAGTTTAAACATGTTAGGTATAGGAGAATATATACTAAATTTCTTCAATGATTGCCCTGTTAGAGGGTTAAGCGCTTTAATTTGCAAATGTAAATCACTGTGTTCCGACTTCATGCTTTAAAGGCATCATAGTTTTTCAGACTTGAAGATATTATTTTCAAGCTTCTGTGGATTCTTTTCTCTACCCTTCTAATCGGTCTTAAAATGAGGCTAAAGAACAGTCTATTCGTCCTTTATTTTCGGCTATTTTTCAGCCGATAACGAACACTATCTTTAAAAATATGTGTGTTAAGAATTCAAATTAAATGTCTCTACTCAAATTCATTGATTCTAATTTTTTATATTTACAAATGCTTTATTTTATTATTAAAATCACTTTTTGCCTAACTAGTTCAAGCATAACATTTAGTATCTGAAGCATTTATTCCTTATCAGTTAAGCGACATATTTAGTTGCGCTTTAAAAAGTATGCAATATATGTTTCTTCGTGAACAGTGTTTGATTGGAATGATATATAATGAAGTGTATTTCTTCAACAGTATCACACTGTATACAAGCAATCATTATGGATAATAAGTTTATCATGCTTGCAAAATAAATTTAAAATAATTATGTTAATACTAATTTTACCTTTTCCAATTCAACAGTTGAAGCGTAAACATTACTTCGCGTTTGACCCTTTCCATCAGATGACTGAAATTTCTAAAATGATAATAAAATAAATTTTATTTTTCTGAAAAACGAGAATTACTTAAAAGTAAATATTAACTTTATGAAACATAGATTTAAAATACATATTATTAATATGTGAGAGTTACTAATACAATGTGATTGCTTAAACTGAAATATATGTATGAGGAGATAGCTATGAAACTGTAGACTATTAGTCGAAGGTTCTGCCTTTTCTAACCATTAAGCCACCACACTTATAAAAGAAAATTATATTTTATTTAAAGTTAATTATTATTCAAGTTGTCTTATTTGTTTACTTTAATTAAAATTTCCGTAGTAAAACAAGAGTATTCCTGATCAATTATTATTATGACTATTCTCATTATAATTGCTATTATTAGTCATATTAATAATATGGTCATATATTTAATGGTTTCAATGTCACCTAAATCTCTCCTACACTATTATTTACAGAGCTCATCTACAAAACTTTATTCATGATATTTTAATCATTGTAGTAAGTATATATTAATTAGCCAAAGCAATATTTCGTTATTTTAATTAGCGAAATAATAAATACAAAAAAGTAATAATGATCCTAATTAAAGATTTTCATCATTACTAGTACATAAATACTATATTATTTAAGTACTGAATGGATATATATAATGTCATAAATGATGACTGAACAATCAGTCATCAGCAACCCTAAACCTGGCACATATGTGTGTTGGTTCATTTCGTCGTCCCATAGACCATAATGAAATGAAGTTATCAAGAGTGAAATAGTAATAGAAGGAGTAATGATATCAGAGGTAGTAAAAACATTGGGTTTCGACAAAGTGATTCGCTGACTAGTGGACTAATCCGAGCCATCTGCGACCGATTCTGAGCCATATCATACGTCTTCAACTATCGCTCACGATAATCACACGAACTCCAACCCGATACTTTACATCTATCTAAATGGTTCAATGAGACAGCCAATGACTTCAAGAAATAATACCATGTCAAACACCATGCGTAAGCGATACATTTAATTTATTTTGACGGATACTCAATAGTTTTTTAAAAACAAAACTTGAAATTATTTTGCTTTAGAACAAATAAACTAGTTTTTTATGATAATAAACTTTATTGTAAATATTAAGAGTTCTATGACCAAACATAACATAATATCTTATCCAGTGAACCATATGACATTCTAATTACTGACTATTTTAATAGTTCTAGAGCTTACATCTGAATAGAACACCCGAAAGTTTTTTCTCCAGTTGTTTAATATTGCCTTTGTTCTACTTTTTATTTTCGAAATCAGCTATTATCCCAAAATCAAATCATTTATTAAACCACGCATAAAACTGAAGGACTAGGAGGTGAAAGTATTTTTATCCTAGAGCTTTTCCGCAATATTCACGTGTATAGCTCTACAGATTAAATTAATGATGTTATACTTGGAACAACATATATAATATTATGATTACATACTGAAAAATACATTCTCTCTACAAGAGAATATAAATATTTACATACATACAAGTACATGTAAAACTTTAATTGACACCAAGTATTCTAAATTTTAAGCTAAAAACCTTAGTAATTAATAAATGACTGTATCATTTTAATGTGAACAATAGTACCACAGTATAGTTTGTTATTAATAATACATTCACGTTTATAAATGATGAAAGCATACGTAGTTTCACGTGTACATTAGATATAACACACACTTTTTTGTTTAAATTAATGTATAAAAGGAAACTGATAATAAATAGCTAAAAATTTATTAGTCACTAAATTTATAGGTATATTGATAGTAATTCCATCATAATTACTCAACTCTCTGCATATTTTTTTTTATAAAATGTAAATGAAATTTCTCTTCAATATTCAATAAATTTAACATGTGAGAAAAAATCTCAACTACTTAAAATTTCAGTGTGTACGGCAATAATAATAAAATGATGAATAACTTATTTGTTTTTTCATTGTAGCTTATATTAACTATGATTACTATTATCACTGATATCACTACTACCGCTACTACTATTACTGTCCTCCTTTTAATATTTTAATCTCTCTGAGCTGATTTGGTGTTGTTACTTGAATCGATGCTTCTGACTGGTTCTTTGTTGTCTTTTCATGAGACGTTTCTTTTTCTTTTATATGTGTATTAAAGTAAACAAAAGAATGATTACAGCAAGTACCATTGAATATACTGAGGTGTTTATATGTAAATTTCTCCGGAAACAAATTTCATTTGTAGAATGATTAGAAATCAAAGAGTATTGTTCTGTTTGCGAGATATGAAAGTCCGGTAGTCACAACCTCCTGGTCTCGCGCAATATGCACCTATGACTTCATTTAAGACTGAACCTTCAGGCTTCATGGAGAGCATACTGTTATATTTGAATACTCCTTGGTTTTCAATGGATTCCAGACGACATTAATTCACGATCACAAAAATATTAAGTAAGTCGTCTGTTAGCTGTAAAGCTTTCATAAAATAAGAAACTTTGATCGTTTATTCGCAAAGTATGTTAAAAACTCTTGATAAAAACAAATCTTAATAGTTGAATTCATATAAGCTAGATCACCGCCGAATGTTCGCAAACACTGGGCGACCTTTCGTCCCAGTATGGGACTCCTCAGCACTGCAGAGAAGCTATGACCAGAGGAGTCCAATCCGAATCAGGTAGAGACAGGTGTCTACCTCAGACAACGGATGGATGGTTACACAAGATCGTGGATCGATTAAAACTAGACATTAACACCGTTGGAAGCCGGCTCAGTGGTCTGGAGGTTAGGCGTTCTCGCGCAAGACCGGTCTTTGACCCGAGCCCCGCATGCGGGATTGTGGATGCGCACTGCCGAGATGTCCTTTAGTGGGAAAAAACGGCGGTTCAATGCTTCCAGGTTTTCAATGGTGGTCTAGCTTACATCGATTCATGAATTTAACTACTAAAGTTAAATTAAAACCCGTTCTGATCAAGAATAAATTTATCAATCTTCTATATGTCAGATACCAGTTAAAATAATAGTTGGATTTATTATCCTTAAATTAAAAAATTAATCGTTTTCTTAGTTTGAAGTTTTGATTCAGTTATTCGTTCAAATCTTTAGAAATCTGAATCCATATAGCCGATTACTTTTTATACTGCAAGTTAGTTTCTATTCATTCACAAGTGTTGTATATTGCTAGGAATGCCTGGACATTTTAGCTGTCTTGTAAATAGTTTTTTCTTCAAAGACGCCTCTTTTAAAAGTTGTACAAGTGTAACTAAATGTACCGTAAATTTATGGGTTAATTATTATTAATGAAGTAAAAGTATATGATCAAAGCAAAAATGGTCATTGATAAGAATGGTAAATCTATTTTCGGGTATGAAAAGAGATTGTGCACTAATCAACAAAGCAATGTAAAGCTAGATGTAGATTGAATAGACTCAAAGAACTTCAAAAAAGTGAATCGTATAAAATAAATCGGCGACAGGAAATAAAAATAGTGGTAACATGTATACAAAGGATATCAGATACATTAATATAACTAATAACGAGAAACGAAGAACTTTTGATTATGCCTACATAGAAATAAGAGGATAGATGGATTGCATTTTCTGATGTTAGGAAGATATTACTTGTATTTTTCTGTTTTGTAGTATATTTCCTTTTCAGTAAGTGAGTTTCTAACAAACTGTTTTGTATAACTGGTAAGTTAGCACTTCGTCTTAACTACTGGGTTTAACTGTAGCGATTTTCTTAAAGGTAAATCTTGATGAAACAATATTACTTAAATAAATCAGATATTGAAAAATAAAACTATTAATTAACTTGAATCGTTTATTAGGCAGGATACTATTGAGATATGCATTTGAGGAGAGTGCATTTTGGTGTTTACGGAGTAGTAGTGCCAGGCCAACCGGAAGGACACTCATAGATTCATTTCCAAGGCAATGATCATTTCTTCACACATTCATGAGTCAGTTGCTGTTAATAGAAGATAACCCGGTTTCTAAATGCTCATTCCCTATTATTCTCTTCTAATGCACTGTTTAGGAAGGACTTCCTTTTTACTCTTATTCTCCCTCTCTGATATTCATATTCTACATTATTATATTTGTATGAGTTACAAGAAGAGTATAGCTACATATTGAGTTTTATCGTCAAATATAACCGATTTCTTTATTGCACAGTTTAGTAAAGTTCTTTAAATAAGCAGGCATATTGAATACAGTTGAAATGCCAGATAAATCTAATTTGGTTATTATACTTCTGGACCGGTACTTAGAAGTGTTTGTGTCTACAACAACTGCTTCTACCAAGCATACACAAGATTAGTGCTTTATGAAGGTGGGTTGGAGAATGCTGGTCAGCGGACTATGCTCCATTGGGAGTAACAAGCGTACGTAAGTAAAGTAAGAGGGTATGAAATAGCAATTGAACAATATTAAAACAAATAGCAAGTTCATAAGCTGACTGATACCTAGGATTCAGTTCATATTTAAAGGAAATCGGGTGAAGAAACCTTGAAACTCTCAGTAATTAAATATTTAATACACTTAAACTTAATCTCAACCATAAAGCATTATATCTAATAGGTTTACTGATTATACGTTTTAGGTTAGTTAACTAGAGTGAATCAATACAACCTAAATGATTGAACAATTAACACTAGTTTATTTAACAAACAATCTTTATCATATCGAATTACATTAATAAATTGGTCATAAATATTTCATAATTCATTTCAGGTTTGGTTTAACTGAATCACATATTTGACTCAGGTGGGAGAGATAAATAAACATATTTAACCAAAACTTATTGGTGCATTCCAACATCAGATTTCTTGAAAGTAACTAATGCGTACTTCAATTTTTGCTAGAAGGAGGAAAATTGGAATAGTACACACTGAGAAGGTCAGGTCAAGGGATTTAATTGGATTAGTAATAATTGGAATCTAGACCTTGGGTGAAGTTTTTTATGAAGACACTCTGAATAACAATGACTCATCGTTACTCTCATCACTCAATGAAGTACAAAACGTTTACGGCAAAATATCGTTTGATATGTGTGTATAAAAAATAGGATTGTAGGCAGTTTTTATTACAATACAGATCTAGGATCTCTCCTTTAACCTCAGTTTACTTTACCTCTCAAGATTTTTGAAAATGCAGAAACTAAAGGATAGAAATTTATGAACACAAAACAGAATCAGGTTAAGTAGTATTGATGTGTTTACATAGAAACTGCTGCTTTAAATCGCGATAAGATAATACGTATTTCTATTTATTAAATCGAAATCCTGGGTTTAGCCCGGTATAAAGCTACAAATATGCAATTCCGAATAACCTTCGAGTAAGAAAAAAGATCTACAGTGCTTCTCAGTTTTCTACAGTTTGCCTATTGACATCAGTTTATGAGAAAATCTGTTTATAAATTGTATAAAATTTTCACAAAATCTCTTGAGTAGAAAAGCATTTTTAATGGCTTGGGATCGAAAGCAGTACGATCTCATTAATTACATTTAAAAAATTTGCAATTAGAAGTTAAAAATTTCTCGTTTTAAAGATCACTTATTTACTTAATTAACTATTCTCACGCAATAATTCACTACAATATGAATAGAGAAATTACTTAGATTAAATAGTATTGTATAGGTGTTTCTTTCTGTCAATAGACACATATGCTCTTAAGCAGTAAAGATTCGCTAGTAACCACATAACTGAGTATGAATCATTCAGACTGCATAATCTAAAGTTTAATTTGTAATATGGCCTGTTATGACACATATTTCATAGGATGAAATGGTTGTCTTGTACTCACTTACTACCAACAGTTATTTCAATGACATTTAACGATCTCCACAACAATAAACTAAAACTTACCATGTGTCCACTTGTGACTAGCTCCGAGAGGGAGTTATCTGGATTCTAATGAGAGGCCGTAACCAGTGGAGCTCAACCATGTCGGCTGAGGCAGTTACCCACCAAAGACAATAGAAGATGGTCGCGCGATATAGTGAATTGGTTGAAGTTAAACAATAGCATCGTTAGGAGGCGGCCCAGTGGTCTTAAGGTTAAGCGTTCTCGCGAAAGCAATGGTCTTGGGATCGAGTCCCGTATGCGGGATTCTTGATGCACACTGTCGAGGAGTCCCATACTAGGATGGAACGGCCGCCCGGTGCTTCCAGTTTTTTGGTGGTCTAACATCGGTCGGTTCATGATTTTAATGAAACAGTTATTTCGCTAATTCATGACTTACAGTTGACATTGGTGCTTTTTTACACAATACATAATCCATATCAGGAAAGCAATAAAAATGTTGAACATGTCAGTCAGAATATACTGCAGTGATTATCAAAATTGAATTTTGTCCGTGAACTGGTGTGAAATAACTGTTTCTCTGACACACAGAAATAATTAATTCATGCTACTTTTTTTTATCATATACATTTTCATTTACGAAATTATTCGAATCGTAAAAATTCAGTATTATCATATTTAAATAAAAATCTTATTATTAAGACAGCTGATATTTATAAAGCCTGTGAGTATCTATGTGAACCCTAGATTTTTATCAAAATATCCACAACAATATTGGTTAACATGAAGATGCCAGAAATATTTAATATACAGTATATACGTGAATTGAAGAAAAAGTATTCAATTAAACAGTTATTTTTACAATATTGTAGATTATAGGAACTAAATAGTTATTTGAAAAACATATTTCTAGTAACTTTTCATAAAATTATGTTTTTCTTGCTAAGGGATTTAACAGTTAATTCGTGTAAATGAATTACTATTTAAAGAGATATTGGCAAATTTTTGTAAATGTGCATCCTGTGGTTATTCAAAACTTGTTATGAAGTTGTTAGATTCGACTACTTTCCTCTATTGATCATGAAATCAAATTAATCTTTAAATCATTGTCTATAAAGGCTTCCTCAATGAAATTATCCATTGTTTATTCATTAGTGGGTAATGCCTTATCATATTTTGAGTAAATTACAAAATATATTACTTCCTCTTATTGAAGTTCACAATATGACTCCCTACAACTAATAATGATTTAACTCTTTGAAAAGCTGAGTAGAAGTGGGATTTTAGTGGACGTATGATTGAAAATACATACAACAGAGTCGTAGGAGAAATAGTTCATTTCCAAATGATGACTTTTAATTTAGTAAATTATATTAAACGATTGTGGTTTACCTTCTCCTTCTCAAAAACAAAATTAAAAATGGGTTAATCAGTTGTCGACGAACCTCTCGTTTAGGATAGAAGCATGATTATTATACAAGAATAGTGAGTGCTCCTCTGAAAAAGAGCTTAACCACACATTACTTTTTTATTAATTAGGTGTAACTTTAATTATTATGGTAGGTACTACGGGTGAATATTATACTGTTATCGATCAAGAAAATTGTAACGTTACTTCCGATGACTTGTTAACTGTAGTTAATATCATGTATTTAACCTGAACACTGTTTTTACTAACGGTTCCAGCTATCTCCCATCTCAGCTCATCCTACTGGATGGAATAAAAGGTGATTTTTTTAAAGAATAGAGAGGACAAACACGTTAGTGATGTATGCCTACTGATTTGAGCAATGTTGGTGATAGAGGTTTACCAGGTAGATTTTGCGAGAAAATCACAATCTATAGTTAAAAACTGGGTGTGGCATAGCTCAAAATCGGTCGTAGTAACATGGGTGAAATCATTTTAGATTCTCCTACACATTTCAAACGCTTTGTCATACCAGGCCATAGCATTTAGACCAAATCTTTTGTGTTACTCATTAATAGAGAACGATAGTTTTTATTTTATGTAACTAGACCAGCTATATGGGATTTCAGTCGCTTCGTATGCAAAACTGGTTAATTCGTCCGGAAACTAGTTAGGAAAACACATAGATTAATGAAGCTTTAGTTTTCAACAGTTAAAATCAATTCAGGACCCTTGTTGCTTGAGTTACTATAAGTACTTGCTGGTATTTAAAGGACTCATTCTTCTGCCATATTTTTTTCATCTTTGGACGATATGTGTTCCTATCCTTCTTGACGCATTATGCTCGAGTATCTTCAACTAAAACGCAAAAATTTCATTCATACTATTATCTTTGTTATTCTAGAACATTTACATTATATTCTCTTTTACAATGACCAATATTTGTCCACCTGAAAAATAACATCACAATTTCAAACTATTTGGTTCTTACTGACCTTTAGCCGCCCATATCTTTCCGTACTTTTTAAACAGTGTGGTGATACTTTTAATTTATTACATCCAAGTTTTAATTAGTTATAGTCAAGGTTATTCATCGGCGAGATTGTCCAAAGGTCAAGTGGTCAGAGTTAGAAGCGGTGCATTTACATAATAAAGTTATATAATCATACTCTCAATTTGATATTATATTAATGTCGTTAACATAAATTAACCACCAACATTTAATTATATAAACCTACAGTTCTACGACTCAATTGTCTAAAATTCAACCTATGACCAAAAGTCTTGATTGTTGCATCATTTAATGATGATAAAGATCAGAAGCTGGATAATACTGTTCATAGGTCGATATACATACACATGATGGGGTGTTAGCACATCAAAACCATCAATGATCTATTTTCATATTACTTACATTATTCGTTAAAATCCTGACTGCCTGACATTTTGAATTAAATGCTTTGTAAAGAACTTCAAGTTCTGATCTCAGAACGGTACATTCCTGTGGCATAAAGTAAAAATAAAATAACATTGATTAATGGTAAAATAATTTTTATCAGATATTTTTTTCTAAATAAACCACAATGATTCAGTAATATCCACTGATAGCGTTAGCATCTCCTACTACCAACAAAATAGAATATTATTTCATTATTAATTCACTTTTATATCTTAGACACTAGTGTAGTGGACGCTACTCACAAAAATGTTTGCAGGCAGTGTGTAGCGGAACGTGACGTTGATGTTACAGCAGTTGTCAGACGGAGTAAAGAGTTTCAGTGCATCAAATACGTGGAGACCAGATGAAAAGGCATTTCAGATGGCAGAGCACAATTAAAGATGCATATGGACGACTGAAAGCTATGTATATGTATCATACAAATTATTTGTGACTTCCTGTAGCAACTATATATTTCTCCTGCCTATTGTCTTATTTTGTGCTAGAAAATCAGGTAAGATGTCGTCAATTATAATCTTAAAACACTTATCTTGAATATCTACTCTATAGTATTATTATTTCACTAAAGTTTTAGCTTGCAAACCCTCCATAAGTTAAAAGCATTTTTGTGATAAAGTAAAATACTGGAATACTTAAAAACCGGAAGATTTAGCTTGTAAGTTAAACTGTAAGTTTTTGCTGCCACAAAAAAAGGCGGTTGGCTAGTTATTCCGTATAATTTGCAAAACTATTCGGCTTGCCAATTTCCCTAAAATATATTTAAGACATTAAAAGATAATTATATATGCAAGTGGTGTCATCTGAATACTGGTTCGGATGAGCGACAAGCTTCTGAAGATGTTTTGCAGGCTAACTATCGTTTACCGGCATATAATACTTTTTTGGATAAGACAACATAAGGTATGAGTCATTTACAACGATAAATTACTTAGTATATCGCCATATGGGACTGGTTTATTATGATCGCAAAAACGTTACCAAAAGTGCCGTATTTTATTGAAAATACCAAAATTCTTATGTGCACTGGATTTTGCTACACAAAAATAATTTATTCAAAGCAATCAATTATCAGGGAATGTTAATGCAAATAATCAACCAAAACTTAGAAATAACGAGGTTACAGTGTCAAATAGAAATATGAGTTTCTAAAACAATCAGCTTGAAGCTTTATGAGACCATAATGATTTATTGTTGCCTTTATGTAGAAAGATCTGTCTTTCTATGCATCAACAAGGAGCTATTTGAAGTAAAAAATGGATGGTTTATTGAATACGTGAGAACATTTGATATTTACCTGGGACTTGCTGAATATGAAAACGATTTAAACGAATGCCTCAAGGAGGAAACTAACGTAAGTTTATGACATTAGCCGTTTAAATTTGCCATCTGCTTCATTTATTAGAGTTTGTACTAAATAATGTGGGTCTATTTGGTTTTTGTCGATATATTCTACTTATGATCAAAGAGGGGCATTCGACTGTGAGGCACAACAGTTCTTTTTGTCCTATTATGTGATTTTAAATCATAACTTTCAAAAAAGGAGAATTACCAATCAGTACTTATGGGTGTTTTGGAACAGATAGAAAAAGGTAAACAAAAAAGCCACTTGATGAACACTATTATGAATGGAACAAAAACAGTATTCAGGTGGATAAAATCAAACTACTGCACCAAAGTAAGTTACATTTGTAATATTATTAACTGCTAAGATAAGTGACACAGAGTTTAATCGAATAAGATCTAAGTGAACCTTAGGAAACCAGATTTCAAGCTCATACATCTTGCCTAACGAATAAAATCTAATGAATACACTTATCTAGGGATATAAATAATGTAGTGTATTTTATTTTTATTGTTACTACGCTGTGACTTCAGGTGTTTGAAAAGGAAATAAAAAATGCTATTTGCTATCTATACTAAAAATCTTATTCAAAGCGGAAAAGAGGCTTAATTTGAAACAAAGTCATGGATTTTTCGAACTATAGTAAAAAACGTCTAAGGTTATTGTCTTATTTGCTTGTCAGCTTTTGGGTTAGAAACCGTCCCTAGATAAAAATCAATCATATTCCCGTAAAATAGCTCATAAAAACGTTTTAAGTATATCAACGAAAAATTATAATTCGAAGCACTTTAGGACACTTACAAGTGAAACACCATGAAGTCTAGAATGCAAATCACGGACTGCCTTTATAGAGTTTTCTGTAAAGCCATTTTGTTCTTGTCCAGTAGTACACAAAAGCATACTAAAGCAGAAATCATGCTGACAAATTGGACAATTAAGGCCCTTTTTAGATAACCATAGTTTAGTACCAAACTTTGGGTCCCTTGGTTCAGGGATTGAACTTGATTCAGAATCTCCCAATAACAATTGTTGGTTTTAATAAAACTTACCATTGGACGTTGCACATGAACTTAAACTGCTGCTGTTATTTACGAAGTTTTGTCCACCAGATCCATTTAACTGATTTTCTAAAGCATCACTTTGACTGTTCGTCAACATTTATGTAGAACGTTGTTACAGATGCTGGAGAAAATGACTGAAAAAATAACCATGGGGAAAGGTCTATCAGTTGAGATATACCGAGATTAATTTTAATAGTTTTTAATCAAGAGCAGCTTTCTTAAAGAACCCCTCGTAAATTTTTATGCCATCAACTGTTGTCTCTCAAGCATATGAAGAGATTAAAGAAGTCGGGTAAGGTAATCTTAAATTTTTAGTGATTAACTTAGCACAGTTGTATCGGTAATAAGCTGATCCAGTTGAGAATTCTTGAAGTTTAATCATTTGAGAAGTATTATTTTATGACTTAATAAATTTCCTTGGCAGATGCAGAGGATTTTTTCGTCGCCAGGTTTTTGAGCCTGTCATTATATCCTTGATTTATCTACACAACTTAGCGAGCACAAAACAATTTATCGAAAGATATCGAATACAAACCTAAAAGGTAATAGTTTTTTGTGAAAATCTTGCCACCGCTCACATGCAGACTATGTTGGAATTGATTTAAATATTCAGGTCCATCACTATATCACTGTTAATAAATTTCGATTGCTAAATGATATTTCATAAAACCGTTAGTGCACAACTTATTAGTAGATAGATAACAGCATTTCGTTTACTACGTAGCAATCTGTACTGCACCTTGTGAACATCTTTATTGGCTTTGAGATATAGAAGCAAATAACCGCATAATAACTCTTAAAAGAAATAATAATTGGAATAAACTTAAAGGTTAACAAGAGAAAGAGATAATTATATAGATGAATTCGATCTTTTGATGATCTACTCTGAATCGTCATCATGTAAGTAAAATTAAATCTATGGCTGAACGTGCAATTGCGAAGACTTTGAGAATTTATTTTATTTATCTTGCGGAGGATAAAATACAGTTGAGTGGTAATATGTTTAAATACTTTAAAATCCATAACAATGGATGATCCTGAAAGAATTTGAATATAAATTATCTCATAGCAGTTTCCTTTTATTAACCGCGACAGTTGATAATAAGCATGGAAAATCAAAAGTATTACAGTCACTTCTTCGATATAACCTCCGAAACTCATCGCATAATTTACAAGGCCGCAAATAATTTGTCCTTTTTATTCAAATGAATTACTAAAACAAGAATATAAAATCACAGTCTCTGTTGTGTATAAATGGAGGTTTTTAGTCCGTAAAGATTCAAGCAATCGGCAGCAGATGTGTAGATGTATAATGTTTGTTTTGGTCCTTCGGAAATCAGAAAAACAGAGTATTACCTTATATTGATCATAATAATTAAGGAGTGACATCTCTCTATAAGGCACTCCCCCCTACCATGTTTCCGCGGATTTTAAGTGTTATCGTTAGAAACACACAGTTACGTTAATTTACTCATTAGAACTCTACTTTTCACAGTAGAAACGCCTGTTAAACCAATTTATATTTCAAATTACTGGACTAAAAGGTTGAATAACAATATTATCAATGAGACAATATATTGATCAGCAACGCTGGGATCTATTGGTTTTATGTAAGTTTGTTGTTTTTTGAAGTCTTTCAAAAGGTTAAGTTTCAACCGTATCACTTCTAGTGATCAAACTCATTGTCAATTTGCCATCCGAGGAACGACATCGGCGCTGACTTAACGCTTAAAGTAACAAAGAAATTGGCAAACGACATAGAGTCTCAAATAGAGATAATTGTGTTTTCACTGTCTGTAACCACAGTGAAGCCGTACTGCTCAACAATTTTTTTTTCATACTGCAAAGAAACTGTTTCACAGGGAATCTTAGATATCTATTCTAATATCATTGGTCCAAAGGTATTGAAGATGCCACAGGTATTCGGAGTTCGACAACGCTTTAACCAGTAACACCTAATATGAATCGCATCCACCAAGTGAAATCAAAAGACAGAAGCGAGGAGATCGAAGATATATTTGATGGGCTATCAATATATTGAGGATCATTTGCACTAATCTGGCTAACGATTGCGGCAGATGCTGAGCACGACGTTTTCACATGTGATCTGGTGCGGGTGCTTGACCAAGCGCCTTCAGCTAGATGAGTCCACTAAAACTGTGGTCAGCATCCAATGTCGAAAACTTACAGAGCTATTTATTTTAGGGATTTATTTACCGCTACAGATCACTCCCCCCTAGTGTGGTAGTGATGACCCTAAGACGTGGCCAGCCAGAAGTTTAAACCCAATGAGTTTTTCGTTGGTAAACACTCTTCTGATAGCTTGCTAGATTTGGCAGCGTCTGGTTGTTTTTCCTTATCATAAGGGACCATGGTGTACAATATAGTGAAAAGAAGGAAAAGTACAATGAAAATTTCCGTTCCTCACAACTTCATCGTTTTTTTTATCGTCTTTTCCAGCCGTCCTGGAAAAGAGAAAAAATATGTAAGTGCACGTCGGAATACACTCGTACGCGCGTGAAAACACAAAGCGGGCGAAAAAAAGGAAAATAAACTCATGCTCGCGTAATAGCGTAAAAAACGAGGATTTTTATAATATGGCTTTTTTGTTTTGTTTTTTTAAATAAAAAGTAAAAATATATAAGCATATTAAATTTTTTTTAAATTATATAAAGTGCAAGGGAAAATCGAGACAATATAAATTGTCGACTTGTATCTTACGTGCAGTAATCGTTCAAACGTTCTGGAAATCTTACTCTTCTTCCAGAACGCGTTGTTTTAAGTTTATTTTCTGATACCGCCGAAGTATCAACGTGTGTGTTGGCTGTCGATTGAGGTATTATAAATGCAGGAGTTGTTTCATGCGATTGTATTAAAGGAAAATCTATGTGAATAGGATTTCCTTCTAAATACACTGCTTTGAGGCGATCGATGCTGATGCTATCGTTGGTTCCGATCTTATCGATTATATAGTACTTAGGTTCGCGTTGAAGAACTTTGTAAGGTACTTCGTACGCTGATTCGAGAGGTCGTCGATGTGTGTCTCGACGTACGAAGACGTGTGTACTATATCGTAAGTCGGGTTGAACGAAAACATCAGTTGATTGTGGCCGAGTGGAAACAGGTTTAACTGAACGCATTGCGTTTGTAAGCCTGTTCGTGTGGGGGGTTAGATCTTTCGTGTCTATAGGTAAGTCTCGTGTTATCAATAGAAGAAACCAGACTCGTAGGAAAATAGATCTTTATTTTGATTTTCGCGCAGTCACAGTGGAGCGCGGAATTCCTTACTCAGACAAACAAAGTTTCTCAACATACAACATAAGATAATTAGGAATATAACGCCTATACAGAATAAAGAATTGAATAAATATCTGAACATATGCCTAGTTGCGTGAGATCAACTAATCAATCGACCTAAGCTGTTACATCAGCTTCCCCCTAGAATCGACTTCCGTAGGAACGTCGGTTCGATAACCTATTTATCAAAAGCAATTTAGTTCTGTTTCCGCAGTCCAAGGTAGAATTATCAACTCGCTCACTATGACTTCAGATCAATGACGACTAACTCCGTCGGTAATCGACGATAGTTCGTGGATGTCTCTTCATTTGCCAGCTTGTCATCTTATTTTGTAGCATGCAATTTTTTTCTACAGCTACCGCTAACGGTTTGATACGTGCTCTCAAGAGAGTGTGAGAAAATGCAACAAGAGTGCCTGAGGAAGTGCCGCGAGCGGGCTACCCAACACCATGTTGGTGAGGTACAATTTTCCCATGCTCTGTCCGGCTATCAGGTGTTTACTCACCTGCCTCTTGAGTCGCCCTCAAGTAAAAAGTAAAGAAGAGTCTACTCCAAAGTTAATGATGAAAATCAATAAAGCGTGAAGAACTGCTCCACTGTCTGCATAAGATAATAGGGTGCAAAATGGAAATACATAAATATAATTGATAATTGCTCGGTTCCAAGTAAGTGTTTTGCCCCCAGAAGGGTTGGTCGTCTGGAAGGAAATAGACATAGTGTAGACATCTTGTGTACGAAAAAATATAAAAGCAAAACAAGAAAAATACTCTTTTTGAATGCATATATGTAAATGTGTGAATTTGTCAGAAGTTGGACTCCTCATTAAACCTGATCAAATGTATGACATTGAGTCTATGGTGACCGCCCATTATAACCAGGTACGTAACCAAGGTCAGAAGCGAGGAGGTCGAAGGTATATTTGATAAGCTATCAATATATCGAGAATCGTTTGCACTAATCTGGCTAACGATTGCGGCAGATGCTGAGCACGACGTTTTCACATGTGATCTGGTGCGGGTGCTTGACCAAGCGCCTTCAGCTAGATGAGTCCACTAAAACTGTGGTCAGCATCCAATGTCGAAAACTTACAGAGCTATTTATTTTAGGGATTTATTTACCACTACAGTATATATCGATCTGCTTTAGTGAGCAATAGACATGAAATAACCCCATCATGAAGTGGAGAATTGTGTCTTACATCTCTTAGGCTCTCATTACGAAAGTATTTATCACTATGTATGCATGGTGTTGATCTAGATTTAAGTGATGCACTACAAGAGTTTATTTGGCGTTGGAGAATGGAGGCAGTTTACGATAATCAAGATGGTTATTAGGGATCCAATTCACTGTGATCACATCAGTTCTTATCTACCTGCAGAGGTTGAAATTTCGGCGCTTCCAATCCAGAAGAGGAGGGTTTATTTCTTATTTTAAGTACCTTTAACAGTCGCTTTATCTGAACTCTACAGAAAGGCGTGATATTTTTTAAGCAACTCTAAAAACTCTCATCCAGCATTACTAACAGTTTGGAAACCGAAATCATCGGTCCTTATTATTTTACGTTTTTAATAAATAAAGCCACCACCTGAGTAAATACTATTATATAACAATGAGCTATAATAATTACGAAAGTGCCTGTTGTCAATTGGCGTTACCCGAAGGGAAAGAGACACAAAGTGTCTCCCTCAGTAGCTAATTTTTGACAACCTTTCCTGTTTGGCATTGTCCGTAATTCAAAACTGATAAATTCGCCTAACTCAGTTAACTCATCCTGATCTTGGTTAGGCGATTGTTTGTTCATTAATTGATTATTAGAAAATACCCAATTTATAGGCGCGATTGTTATGCATCACCAATGCTACTAAGGATTGGATCCAAGCTGGACAGAAAAGATTACATTTCGAAGAGACGTTGTACTCTGGTCATGAAGAAAAACGTGCTTCGCACGTATAAGGAGTTGCACTGATGCAGTGAAAAGAAGCACGAAAAGCACTCACAGGATGAGAATCTTATGGAAACTTGATCATATGGTGTTTGTATGAACTGGTGGCTCTTTTGTACCTGATGACTGCTTGTTTTTTCGTTCTAAATACAATACGCTTCTTTGTTCTCACGTAGTTCTGTTTGGTTCAAATTGAGCTATTTCAAATTGGCGTCGTGATGGAGCCCGTGATGGGACAGCTGGACCTACATTCAAATTTTGGTGCCTTTCAGGATTATATAGAGAGGTTTGAAGTCTGAACTATGATCAAGGAAGATTTTGAGGATGTTAACATTATGGCTCATTTGCTTACATTAATCGGGAAAGAAGTTTTTATTCTATTAAAAACCTGGAGCACTTTCGGGGATACTTTTATATCAGATATCAGTGCTTCAGCTAGAATGTTGTCAGGTCCTTCTGCCTCTTCAAACTTCATTTGTTTGATGGCCATTCTGCTTTCTCCGATCCTAGGAACTCTGCCATCATTTTGCCAGTCTTTGCCTTATCATCTGCATCAGATCCTCTTTGTTTATTTATGATGCTGCCCAAGTGCGTGAAATCACCAACATCTTTCACAGCTTCTCCATGAAGTATAATTGTTTTGGTTTTCTCCACGTTATATTTTGGTATCATTCCGATCTTGGTGTTCAGGTATCTCATCAGGATGGTCCTGTCCTTTCCAGGGCACATCTCCAGGATCGACTACAGACTCTCATGAAACCGATATTTTTCATCTTCGTTACCACCATAGGTGAGTACATACCGTTGGATAACATTCCTTGTGATACCTTTCTTTCTTTTCGAAGGATGACTCGTGCTAATTAGAAGTATTTGAATTATTAAGCAAACTAGGAATCCAGAAATGCCGTGATTTAGACCAAGAAGAACTAGATGAGCACGAACAAATGTGCTATATTTGGAATCCTAAATCAGATAGTCATCAAGTACAAAGGAACCATTATTTTATACAAACACCACACCAGCCAGAGTTTAAATGGGACTCAAAGTTTCTGCAACCAACTGAACGTCTTCTCCTCATATTCATCATATGTCTCTCAGAATTTGTAATCGATGTAGACTCTGTATGATCTGGAATATGCTCATTGGCGCTAAACTTAACAAGTAAAATAGGAACAGACTCACCTGTGTCTTGGGGCTGTTTACAATCACCACGTCGGTTGTGTACCGAAACCACTAATATCTAGAATTCGCACCATAAACTTTACACATCCCCAAATTCTAATTAATGTGGCTTCACTTTAAGCATATTTCTCACATTAACTGGAGTACTCACTAGAAGTGACTTCATGATAGGAATAAACAACAGCTGATATGAAATCATCCGAATTGTAGCCAAAATCCAACTTGTTTAGTATTCGTGCTTCGCATTGAACAAGTTTCCCACAAGAAAAAAATGCATTATGAGGACGAATAACATTTGATATAACATCAATATTTGATTTTTCCGGAGTATTTCCCCAAAATATATTAAAAATGTCATTGGATAATGGATAATAATAATAATAATATATTTCTGCATGAGCAGGTACACGCCATTTTTACAGGCATGATCATTAGAAAAATTCGCATTTATCAAGACTGCTCTGAATTTTCGTTCACGGTTTGATTCATTCAAAATGTTTTTCTCACATTTATAAGGAATTCCACCAGAAATATACTAATCACCAAAACAAACTGTCTTACACTAACATGAGAAACCGATAAGTTGGTTGGTTAGAAACTTTTGTCTCACAATGATTCTGAGTGTCATCTAATCATGAACTGCTATGCGACTTTACACTGCTTTTTGAAATCGTGGATAAAGATAAATGATCATTAGAAACTCTCAATTTGATAGGATCGGAATCGAAAATATCCGGCATTATTTGCTGCGAAATCAACATTAGTATCACAAACTGACTGAATGTGTCCAATTTTACCATATTTAAAGCATTTAGCACTACGAAATACACATGAAGAACGTGATATTTGTCGATGCGGCTTCAGGCGTCCGTTTGTGTTTGGGACGTGGGGTTATAACTAACTACCATATTTGGGAAACATATATGAGTAAAATTCTGAATCACAATGATTTAGTTATCATAGTAAGTCGTCGTCTGAAAGCAACGGTTTAATGATTTTCAGGTTAAACGCTCTAGAACAGAAGATGCTGAAGGTGCTGATATTAAGTTTTCTGATAGGGAATTCCGGCTGGAATTACTAGTAACTCACTACTCGATGCGAGAAACGAAAATCCAGACGTAAACGATTTAATCTCTATTTTTAAACTTTCTTCGAATGTTCTCTCAAATGATCAGACCTAGACTGAGGGAAAATATAAGACATGTTAATACCAAGGTCATCGTTCAGTATACGATATTAAATCAATATTATATCACCCCGTATTCTACGGTGAGTTAACGGAAATAAGTTAAGGTGTCTCAGTCTGCTTTCATAAGATAGGCCAGATAGAACTTTTACCATCTTAGCCGCTCGTCATTGGACTCGTTCCAGAATATCGGCGTCATAATTAAAACAATATTCCAAATGTGGTTGCACAAAAGTCGGGGATAGTAATCTAAACATTTCATCCAAATACTGGAAAGACCTAGGAATAAACCACAATACTCTATAACCTTTTGCAGCAGCCTTACAGTGACTAGTAGTTCTGAGATCACTGCTTAGTATCACTCCTGAATCTTTGTAGTTTCTTACTTTGGGTAGCACGGATCCACATATTGTGCAGTGATACGAATCATTACAGTTATTTGACTGCATCATCACACTCTTGTTAGGATTTACTTCTAGTGACCACCTGTCCATCCATGCCACCAATGAGCTGGGATCCTCCTGTGATACTATTCTATCTGACATGCTGTGTATGGGTCTCCGAATTATTATGTGATCACAGAAGAGTTGAACGGATGATTTTGCTACAGTTGTTAATTCATTTACATAAAGTAAAAAAAGAAGAGGACCGAGGATTGTGTCTTGGGGAACTCCACTTTTTAGAGGTTCCCACGATGAGAGTTCCGTTTACACTTACCCTTTTCCTCTTGTCATGGATAATGTCGCTTATCTAGTCTATGACTGTATAATGGATTCCAAAACTTTCCAGTTTTGATTTAAGACCGGAATAGGAGACCTTATCGAATACTTTATTTAGATCTATCAAAAGCACATATACATGAACATTTTTGATCTTTTGCAGCAGCCCAATCTTCTATTGCAATGAGATTTGTCAAACATGATAGGCTTCCCTGAAAACCATGTTGTTCTCTGGATAAAGAATTATGCCCTTCCACATAGTTTATAACAGCTATCCGGATAATTTTTTGTATTAGTTTTACAACTGCACTAGTTAAGCTAACGGGTCGATGGTTACTAACTAAATCCCTACTCCCAGCCTTATACACCGGACTAATTGTCTCGTCTTTCCAGTCCCTGGGCAGTCTGGACTACCTCAGAGACATATCAAGCAGTATTGCTAAAGGTTCAGCAATTACATCTAATAGGGCTTTCATAATCCTAGGATGAATATCATCAGAACCACTGGATTTATCAGGTTTGAGATGTTGAAGTAGTCTTAAGACATTGCTTTTCTCAATAACTGCAAGGTTCATCAACAAGCTGCTATAGTCACAATGAATCGTTGGTCGTTCTTCATCACTGATAGCAAACACTTTATTGAAATAATCCGATAAAGCATCAGCTTTTTCGACATCATTTCTTGCCAATATTAACGGATTTTCTTGTATCAAAAGTGATGAATTCCATTCTGTACATGCCCCAAGCTCCTGTTTTAAAAGCTACTTGGATTTCCTGTTTAGAGTACAAAAGGTTTGTCTCCATGGGGCTTTAAAGAGGTCTTAAAATTTACGTCAGGTTATACTATTATAAAACAGATTTGGAGGTGACTCGCTGACGTACACGACAACGAGAAATGATTTCCAATCTTAGTTATCCCCAGTAGTGTCTGTGCCTTCCATTCATTCAAAAGAGACTAGGCACTACTCAGAACCAAACAAGTACGAGATCAACATGGGCTATCACTATTTAGACTCAATGCACCAATATGAAACTACACACGAAGTTTTAAGTTTTTCCCCAACATTCGTAAGTATTCAGCTACTTTTTTGAAGTTAATGTAACGCTATCAGATATACAGAGTAGACAATACATCATTGTAAACAGTTTATTTCACAATTGTCAGCTATGTTTGGATACGCATGTTTGACCTTGAGATTCAGGTTCGAAGGTTCGACTTAGTTTTTCAGTGTCTAAATTACTGGTTACAGCATGTTAGTGTGTATATTTTGAATATTGGTTCCCACCTTTTACTTCCAATGTTTACATTTTTATAGTTAGTGATATAAATTTAATGATATATGTACTTGAACATATATACTATACATTATGCCATTGGATATGTTAATTCCGTGATACTTCGAAAATTAGAGGCAAGGTTTTGTTCTGTAAACAGTGAAATCGAGCCTCCGCTATTTCATTCGTGAAATGTATCCACGTATTTCACGAACTCCGTATACGTATGTATGTGGAGATATCTTGTGATAATTAATTGATCGAGTCGTTTCAACGACAATATATCGTCGTACTTCGTCGTAGTACTACACTGTCAAAACAACTCAGCAGACTAAATCCTAATGCTTCAAACTACTCGGTCATGCACTTCATTCAAATTCCTTTGTTTTATATTGATTTTAATCCCGTCATCGATGTCTTTCTCAACCCTTATTTCTTCCTTGGACTGTCTCCAATGTAAATTTCGACAGTGCGATATTTGTTTCTAATAAAATAGATGTGGTCGTAATGAAATAACTGTTTTGACTTTACATTTGAGTTTTTCATCAGGTATAGGGTATTCTGTGTGATAAACTGAGATTTAGTGCGTAGTTAATAAAATAATAAGACCTGGTCAGTGTTTTATCACCGTTTAGTTTTGACTAAAATCATACTGGTTACATTTTTGTGCATATCAAAAAAGTACTTGGTTCATTAAGGGCCATTATGGTGCATACTAATTTTAAACATCCGAGCATCTCACATGCCATTGCTCCTCTGTAGCTAAACATCACTTTCTTTGGTATTACCATTTTGGCTATCGAATTCAGTAGGCATTTGTTGTTGGCGAGACCAACAAAAGTTTTCCTAGTGGTAAACGTTTAAAGTCTTTTTTGACATCATGTTTTGACACATGTTTCATACAGTACAAGGCGTAGCTCTCATGTTAATCTCAAAAACCTGCCCCATAAATTTGACCTCACAACAAAATTAGGACTTAACATTCTTTTGCTGATTATCAGATACTTGCTATCGTTAGAGTATCACGATCCTGATGTATTCTGGTATTTCTAAGTTTTCTTATGGCAGTTTGAGCAGTCAGTCACAAATATTGAGAGATTATTATTATTATTATTTTAACACATAGGTATTGGTACAAGGAGGCACCAAATACATATGCGCCACACAAATCTCATTTGATTTGTGTGAGGGCTGTGATACTACCCGGGTGCCCAAACCGAAGCAGGTGGTTTTCTTAGGGGGCCACACCCCGAGCCTTTGACCTGAATGTCTGACCCACAAGGCAGTAGAGCATCGTGAGGAGATGCAGTCCCATGGTAGCCGGTGACCAACGATTGGTTCATACGCCATTTGTTCCTTCAGGATACTGGAGCCCATGTGCACCATTGGTTTGGGGTCCGGTTAAAGCGACAGACATTCGCTTTTCGTCCTCTCATTTTTGTAAACAACACCCCCTCCACGAGAAGGCAGTGAGTAGGACTTCCGTGGCAGAGGCTATATACGCATGGCCATGTGAGAGCATTTCGAGAGGGAGAGCGGACTCTCCCCACTCTCGGCCGTACCAGGGCATTTTGGGGCACATATCTTGATAGTTCTCACTGTGCCATACAGTGGCTTGAAGTAGTGCAGTGTTGTCTCACATTCTTTGATGAAGTAATGGTTATTTTCAGCAATTTATTAGTATTGTTTTTATCATTGTCGAGTAGGTCAGTACAGTGGCATGAAATTAAGACTTAATCAGACCCCACAATTCAATTGCTAGCTCTGCAGTAGGGCGAATTTCCGTGTATTAATTTTAACTAGTTCAGACTGAGAATTTGATTGCCCACAAATCCTGTCTAGCTCTCCAAGTTAGACACTCGGCAAATCGAATCATGAAATATCATCTTTCTCAGTTCTCAGAAGTTATTTCAAGGGTAAGTTGATACTATGCTGTCTAATAATAAGCTCTCCTCTTAAGATTCCACACAAGCTGACTAATGTGTAAATCATGTGCTGTTGATGGTCTTTGAATGACTGTACAAATTTCAGTCTAATATGAATCAAGTAACTCGGTTAAAAATCAAAGTTCAAATATCTTTTGAATTTCATACACATAGTTCCCTTTATCATTTTGAAAAGAGCAAGAACAAACATTCTAGCAGAATAGCCTGAATTCATTTTTATTTCGTTGGTTCTCGTCAGCTGCTTACAACCTGTGATATTTAAAATCATGATTACATAATGGGTTTAAATTACTTACATGCCCCCAAATGCCCTGGTATGGCCGAGAGCGGGGAGGGTTCGCCCTCCCTCTCGAAATACTCTCACACGGCCACGCGTATACAGCCTCTGCCAGGGAAGTCCTACTCACTGCCTTCTCGTGGCGGGGGTGTTGTTTACGAAAATGAGAGGACGAAAAGCGAACGTCCGGCGCTATAACCGGATCCCAGTTCTATGGTGCACATGGGCTCCAGTATCCTGAAGGAACAAATGGCGTATGAACCAATCGTTGGTCACCGGCTACCATGGGACTGCATCTCCTCACGATGCTCCACTGCCTTGTGGACTAGACCTTTAGGTCAAAGGCTCGGGGTGTGGCCCCCTAAGAAAACCACCTGCTTCGGTTTGGGCACCCGGGCAGTATCTCAGCCCACACACTAAAACTATGATGAACTATCTGCTTATAGAAAATATTCGTTTCTCTCCGACTAACATTGAAATGACTGGTATTATTATTATTATTTACTACGTCATTTATTCACTATCTCCTATTTCTACTTTTTGTATCCGTTTCGACTCAGACAGCAACTCGCCTATGGTGAAAATTCAGCTTTATCTAAAAGTTCTCGAGTCACTGCCTGGTTTAAAATTGTATGCTACCGCCGAATACGAATACTGAAGCAGTTTTTCTGAAACCACGTGCACCATTCAAACTGGCTGCCTTCAACGTTCGCACACTTATGCAGGTCGGACAACAGATAGGGCTGGCTATGTCTTTGGAAAGTCTTAATATTGATTTGTGTTGTCTATCCGAGACCCGTATTCAAGACTCTGGTGAAGTACTACAAGTTCGCTCTCCATCTGTCGCTTCAAAAAGCTTGTTTTATGTGCGTTTATCCGGGGACCCTGTGGCATCTTCGTCTGGTCTTACTGGCGTTGGTGTCGCACTAAGCGCAAGAGCTGAGGCAGCACTAGTCGACTGGATCCCCATTAACATTCGGTTATGTGCTGTTAGATTAGAAAGTTCCATCAAAGTGAGAAGAAATAGGCGTGAGAAACGATGTCTTTTCGTCATCTCCGCCTATGCCCCGACAGATTGCAGCCCGGATGCAATCAAGGACGAGTTCTACCACCAGCTAACTGTTCTTCTCCAGAAAGTGCGTTCGACAGATATTGTAGTACTAGCTGGAGACTTGAATGCTCAGGTCGGGCGTCTAGGCACAGAAGAGAGTCGTTTGGGTGGCCGATGGGGAATCGTTGGTCGCAGGACAGATAACGGGGAACGTCTACTGCAACTATGCACAGACCACAACCTGTTTCTGGCTAGCACTAACTTTCGGCACAGTCATCGCCGATGTGCCACCTGGCGTCCTCCTTCTGCATCTCAAGCCTGGACTCAGATTGATCACATCGCGATCAGCTACCGCTGGCGCGGTTGTGTACAAGACTGCCGCTCCTTTTGGAGTACCTATCTGGAATCTGATCATGCTCTGGTCTGCGCCAATCTTACCTTACTTTTCAGTGGACAACGAAGTGACCGCCACCAAAGGATTGATGTTAGCAAGCTGGCTGCAACTTCTGTTGCTAGTAAGTACCAAACCGAGCTAGCTTCTAGGCTAGCTACCATTCCACCGAAAAGTATAGATGAGCATTGGTTGCAATTGCATGACGCCATGAAAATGGCGGGTCAAGTCAATTGTGGGTTTGCGAAACGTCCCGCTTACAAGCACTAGGTTTCTTCTGGTTCCTTACAACTGATTGAAGCCCGTCGGTCTACTCCGGGTGACCGTGAGTTTGACCACAGACGAAGGATGTTACGTAATGAAATCGGGCAAAGCTTGCGTAAGGACCGAGAAGCCTGGTGGTCGGAGCGTGCCAGTGAGTTGGAAGCAGCAGCTGCATCTGGTAATTACCGGAAGCTCTTCCAAGTCATCCGAGCCACTGGCAGCAAGAAGTCTGGTGTGAGCGAAACAATCTGCGAGGATGACGGAACGCCAATCACTAACATCCATCGACGTCTTGGACGATGGGCAGAATTCTTTGAAGGGCAGTTCAACTGGCCTGCTGCTCCGGCAACATCGGTCAGAATGTCCTGCCCTCCATGGCCGGGGACGACTGATCCACCAAATGAGGCGGAAGTCCGCAAGGAACTCCAACTCTTGAGACGTTATAAATAACCGGGCCCAGACGACTTACCTCCGGCTCTTTAAAGATGGTGGTGACTTTCTGACTAAGGGACTGACGACGTTGTTTACAAAGATCTGGGAACTAGAGAGTGTACCAACGTCATGGAATGAGTCGATAGTTGTCCCTATCTTTAAAAAGGGTTCACGTCGTTCCTGTAACAACTATCGGGGGATAAGTCTACTTCCGATTGCGTCCAAGCAATTGGCTTCCGTCATACTTCGTAGATTGTTCAGAACCCGAAAAGGATTGACTCGCGAGTAGCAGGCTGGGTTTCGTTCTGGTCGAGGATGTATTGATCATATCTTCACCCTCCGCCAAGTGTTAGAACACCGCCATACTTATCAAAGGCCAACAATCGTAGTGTTTCTTGATATCAGGGCTGCCTTCGATTCGTTGGACAGAACTGTTCTCTGGGATTGTCTATTGAAGAAGGGTGTGCCTGAGAAGCTTATTAACATCCTAAAAGCCCTATACACAAACACCTCAGGCAGAGTGAGGGCATACAACCACCTTTCTCCACTATTCCATTCGAGCAGTGGGGTTAGGTAGGGTTGCCCAATCTCACCATTCCTCTTCAACTTTGCCATCGATGACATTCTGGAATCAGCTCTGACGGATGTAAGTAATGGTGGTGTGGATCTGTTGCCTGGAGAAAGACTTCTCGACCTTGAGTATGCGGATGATATTGTCTTACTGTGCGAGAATGCCCAAGCCATGCAGTCCGCACTTAATCAGTTGGCAATCAGTGTCCGTAGGTATGGTATGTGCTTTGCACCTTCGAAGTGCAAAGTTCTTCTACAAGACTGGCAGGATTCTAATCCTGTACTCACTCTGGATGGTGAGCAGATTGAAGTAGTCGAGAAGTTCGTGTATCTAGGTAGCTGCATAAGTGCTGGTGGTGGTGTGAGTGATGAGATCAATGCACGTATAGTGAAAGCCAGAGCGGCTTATGCCGATCTGGGCCATCTTTGGCGCCTTCGTGATGTTAGTCTGGCTGTAAAAGGTCGGATCTACAACGCGACGGTGAGAGCGGTTTTGCTCTATGCTTGTGAAACCTGGCCTCTCCGAGTTGAGGATGTTAGACGACTCTCTGTGTTCGATCATCGCTGTCTCCGAAGGATTGCTGGCATCCAGTGGCAACACCATGTTAGTAATGCAGAGGTTCGGCATCGAGTGTTCGGTCACAGAGACGATAATGAAATTGGTGTCACCATCTTGAAACACCGACTTCGGTGGCTTGGACATGTTCTACGAATGTCGTCCCAGAGAATTCCACGTCGTGCATTATTTGCCGACTCTGGGACTGGTTGGAAAAAGCGGAGAGGTGGTCAGTATATGACATGGTGTCGTGGTATGAAAGAAAGCTGCAAAGGGCTAGCTTCTGTTGGTCCTTCACGACTCCCTGGTTGGGGTCCGAGAGACGGTGTAACGCAGTGGATAGAGACGTTATCAGATATGGCTCAGAATAGAAGCCAGTGGCGATCGTGCTGTAACCTTCTTTTACTTTCTTCATAAAAAGTGGTTGTATCTTCCTTAACTGAAAGATCTCTTCTGATTGTACCTTTCCGTTTCCCCCACCATTGTTCTCTCTCTCTCCCTTTTTTTTTATAATTCCCCACGTTCAATACTTTTTTTTCTCTTTTCTCCTTCTCTTCAAATTATCATTGTTTTGTGTGGCGCATATATATTTGGTGCCCCCCTGTACCAATATTTATGTGTTCAAATAAATAAATACTTACATGAAAGAGTTTGATTGGAAGTTACATTGAAGATATATTCGTATAGTATGGTCTGTAACAATAAACAGCATGCACTTCGCCTGCTAAAACTCTTCAATAACGCTCATCCTAAGATACAATTTGCTATGGAACACGAACAGAATAACATGTTCCACTTTCTTGATGTTGCTATAAAACGTAGGAGAGACGGGACAGTCCAACGTCCGAAAAAGTGCTTGGAATGGCCCTTACCTGAATTTCAATAGAATATTGCGCTAGCCAGAACTTATCCGGCGGCCAAACTTCTAATTCTGTATAAAACAACATGTTCAATAACTCAATCAAAGGTTGATGAGCATCCTTTTCATTTTACCGCCAATTGTATTTATAAATTTACGTGTACCTGCCAAAGCAGCTACGTTGGCCAAACAGAAAGGGGGGCATATCTCAGATTTTTTGAGCATGTTCCAAAAAGCCTCAGAACAAGAGAAAGAAAGACTTTAAATAATGCAATCACCAAACATCTTGATATAGGACATCAGGTCGATACCCTACAATCGTTCAAGGTGATTAGTAAGCAGCCAAACTCCAGTCTTCTGAAGCTTGCTGAAGCAGTTGCTATCAGACACCAGAAACCTGATTTACGTGTTCAAAAGGAGATGATTATTAATCTTTCTTTGCCTTGGTGACTAATATTCTTTCGCTGTATCTTAATATTTTTTCTTTTTCTTTAAACTCTTTCTTGCACTTATCACATCATTGAGTTTTATTTCAACTATCTTCCAAATTAATAATCTTATTTTATCAACTGAACTCTGCTCATTTTATTCCTATCAATGTTTACTTGTTTCTAGCCCTTTAAACTGTTGTCGCAATGTTCTTTTATATAAGGTTTATATTTACAATATTCAGTCTATTCAATTTATTTACACCCTTGCTATACTATACGAATATGTCTTCAATATAACTTCCAATCAAACTCTTTCATGTAAGTAATTTAAACCCATTTTGTAATCATGATTTTAAATATCACAGGTTGTAAGCAGCTGACGAGAACCAACGAAATAAAAATGAATTCAGGCTATTCTGCTAGAATGTTCTTGCTATCTTTTGAATGTTATATTCCCAAATTTGAGAAAATCAACATTTATCAAATATGTTAATTGTTTGTAATTTGGGTGGACTTTTCAGTGATTGGATAAGGATAGACGAGCATCACGTATGTTCATAACTTGTGATTATCCACAACATCCATTATTCCTGATAAATAACTTTTATACAATAGTAGTCATAAAAACTCGATTATTTAAATTATTTCAAAAACATGAAATAGAAAATAAATAAGAGAGTGGTAAAACCAAATTCATTCACTAAACTGAGGGGTCAAATATTTTTCAAACAATCTCGTAGAATGCATTCAACTATTTCACAGCAAATTATTTACCCAGGATATTTTATGTCTAATAATTTATGGTTTCATTTATATTTGTAAATCAAATTGTGATTTTTATTAGGCTTAATTGGCCATTTCGATCATTAATTTTAGACAATAAATTCATTTCTCCATATCCTTTTTAGTAACTCAGTATCCACATAATGGACAGTTTAAATACAAGAAGTCTTGATGACTATCGTGTGAATGCTTGTGATGCCATCCAATTCAAACTAGGTTTGTTCAATAACTTCTTTAATTGCATATGAAGTTAGGGACAAGGAAACTGTCGATTCGGTAGATACATTCAATCCTGAGTTCACTCATCAAATATTTGGTGAAAGGTTTATTAGCTTTCAGTGTTGCTAAACAATGTTTATTTAGTGAACAGATATTCGGATATCGTGATCTCAAAGTTGGCATATTTTACACAGCAGACTCTCTATCAACATGTATAGATATTTCTTATACATCGAAAGTTGATCCTCAACTCTCCAAAGGTGTTATGGTAAGTCTTTTCCTTGAGGTAATTAATTCATTTCTATCTTTCATACTTTAGCCTGATGATATTATGCATTTATTATCTGATGTTTATCCATATAACATCAATAAGAACTTGAACGATTTTTTGAAAAACTTTGATGAAAAGTTTACTTTCACTCCATATGGGGTTAACAGATATAGTTATCAAATTATGAAAGGTATTTTCTCAATAAGTAATATTAATTTGTTGCAGATAAATGTCCAAAAAAGTTTTCTGTTTTTTTCATCGAGCATGGTATGCCTGGATTTGAGAAATTCCTTGAATATCATAAGCGGATGGAATCTTTCCTTCTTTTCTTCATAGATGGTGCGTCTGCTATATCTACAGAAGATATTCAGTGGTGTTATTACATGATGTAAATTACCAAGTTTATTATCGTTTTTTGTTTAAATAACGATCTTTCTAGTTATGAAAATATTGGTCAAACAGATGACGGAAAAGTCAAATACGGATTTATTGGTTACATGACAGTTTATAAGTTTTATGCTTATCCCAAAAATCTTCGACCACGCGTTAGCCAAGTCCTGATCCTCCCACCTTTTAGAAACAATGGCCATGCTACGCAACTCTTACAAACTTTTTATCGTGATTTTGTACCAATGTCGAATGTCATTGATATAGCAGGTGAGATCATTATTTGTAAAAAAAACAACATCGTAATTAGTTTTAAAAAACGATGTGTGATAAATTATTCAGAGTTATCGACAAAACGTGTACAAATTTGGGTCGTTATTTTGTACTTAATAATCACTATGTATAATCATGTAATTCATTAATCGGCACCATCGACTACACACTTAAATTCAGTCAGTTATACGCAACGTAGTACCTGACATATATGTGTATCGATTCAAGTTGCCATTATCACATTAGCACAACGGGATAAACTTATATAAAGATAAATTCCAGAGTATTAGAAATAATAACAGTATCAGTAGTGGTATAGAATATTATGTACTTAAGTTATATTCATTTTAATACTTTTCAGTGCTTGAAGTCACTAACTTCTAGTCTTTGCCACGTTGGTAGATGCAGACTACTTGGTTGGGGTCCGCGTGACTATCGTAACCAATGGTTGGAGACTCTGGGTGGCATGGCTCAGAATCGATCACAATGGCGTAGGTGTATACATTCTTTTTCTTACCTTAAACCGTGAGATTAAAATCACTTCATATCTTTCTTTCTATGAACTAATTCTCTCTTCCTGTACTATGTCCTCATACAAAATCTTTCTTTTATATATTACCACCATTGAGTTGGCTGCTTCTATGAATCCGGTCTTCATCTTGCTGTGCTAATTAGGTATGGCAAATTGGGCCGATGCATATATGTGCCCAGTCCTACGTTGGAGCCGACTGACTGACTACCATTTTACATAACTGTCATCTGATTCGTAACTTTAACGAACAAGGCAAGTATTCTTAGTTCATCTTATTTCCAAAAAAAACTTATTTAACCTAACAATATATATCCAAGGTAAATATGATTGTTAAAAAGTCAACTCATCAGTACGTGACTAGCAAAGCTTACGGGTTAATCTATGGTTTAGTGTTTAGAATACTCGGGTTTCAACCAATAAATCTCAGGTTATAACCTCTCTTCACCTATTTCGGTAAAGGCAGTTGAGTAGTATCACTACTACCTCACACAAAAAAGAATGGTTCGAAATAAAGTACAAGCTAATTAGTGTCTTGAGTTGAATTATGTAGGACTTACTTTCTGTTAGAAACGTAAGCCATTAAAAATAACTGGAAATATGTTTATAGAATAGCAACTAGTAGCAGTTGAATCTTAACACGAAAGAAATGATAGATTATCGTTAATTGAGTGGAGTCACCAAATAGTTCAACCGCTCATCAGACGTGTGACTAGTCTGCCTCTCAATACTCAACTTGATTGGTCCTTGATAATTTTGAGGGTACTGCATAGTATTAACATTTTTAATTGTAGTATTTTAATTTGTTTCTGAATCATTTGTTTGGTAATGCAGACTTGAAATATCTTTAAACAAAATAGAAGAATCAAACTAACAACTAGTTTTATATCTATATGATCTAATTTTACCCTTAGTGGTGGCAAGTTTTTGTTTTTAATGAAATGTGCTAACTTTTCACATGTTATTGATTCGTTCTATTATAGTTGAAGACCCATCGCCTGACTTTCAGCGTATCAGAGATTTATTGGATTGCAAACGGTGCTTGGAAACCCCAGAAGTAATGCAAACTATAACACAGTCTAATTGTGTGAATGGACAAATTATTAGTGAAAAGTCTTCTGCAATACGCTTCCGAGAAATTTCAAGGACAAAGTTAAAACTAAATCGTTGTCAAAGTCGACGAGTGTATGAAATTCTTCGATTGTTTTTGTTGCCTCGTACAGATGAATATGTGAAGTCGTTTTCTGACGCATTAACTAAGCGTGCCACTGCATACTTTCAGGTATGCTGTATTATTGTATTTGTATATTTGAACTCATCCTTGAGTAAATTTAACGTTAATGATGGTTATCCCATGTATTCATGATAAAATAGATATGGTGCACTAGAATATCAAATTATTTCCTACAGTCACTCGGTTTTTCTCAATAAATAGACATTATTAGGATTTGTATTATTGTCGTAAAGTTTGGTATGTTTACTTTGTAGCCATTTAAACAATAAAAATAATTTCCATTTTTGAGTTGTTTACTTTTCTTTCAGAAAATTGAGTAGCTAATGACGAAGTTGTTGTTTCATATAACAAGGCTTCTTTCAAAAACAAGTACAAACTTTATAGCTATTATGACTTTTTTAAGCCTCAGAAATTGTAAATTTCCAACATAAAGGACATTCTACCACATTCTTCAATATCCCTCATAATGATTTTATTGTGTATTACTTAAATTTTTGACTCTTAGAACACTAAATAGTCATCATGATCCCACTTTCTATTTAGTATTGGAATTTGACTTGATCTTCAAATGTAAATTGCTATAGATCACAAATTGAATATGATAAATAAAAAGCTTAAAAACGCCAGCTTCCTTCATGAAGTAGAATGTTATACGGCATATTAGACAGTTCAAATATCCCATATGAACTTTTAATGAAAGCTATCCTTAAATATGCTAGCAGTCTAGTTCAGTAAAAAATTTCGTTTTATCATTCTAAAGCTTGCCTCAGTATTCATCGTCTAGTTTGATTTACCACATTATTTTTTTCTGGACGATCTTTCAAATATGAGTGTTGGTTATTGCTCGCGGTATCACAATGGTACAGTACGATCAAAGTACCAACGAGAATTTAATTCACAAAAGTTGTTTAGTAATTTTAAACTTATTTCAATTAAAATCTAATATTCTGTAAATTCTTTGCCTGGTGTTATAAAAACCATAGACGGTTAAAAATAGGACTGAATAACATCTTATATGGTATTGTTAATACTTATTTACTTCATTATTATAATTTACAGCTTCTTCGTCAAATGAGTATGATTATCATTGTTATTAATACGTACTTAATCATGTATCATAGCTCCTCATTCATTTGTATTGTTTTTTTTAACTACGATTAAGCGGGTTCGACCAGATGCTATGCGAGGGTCTTCTTTGGTACCTAAAACAAGTGGTTCTTCTTCTTATAATCCATTGAAAAAGGCGTTTGATGAAGCTGCAGACGAATATTTTGAAAGTCAACTGCATGAAGAAGTTTCTACCTTGTTGAAAAACTATCAAGACATTGTACATAAACTTGATCGTTTCGTTTCTTCACTTAAAAAACAGTCGTAATTAGTGTTGTGTAAGATGTTCCCTTGTATTGTTTTTCCTCCTGAAAAGAGTATTGTACCGAGATTTTTACTCAGTAAAAATTGTATTTTGTTAAACCTGTTCCAATTTAGAATTGATACGATGATAAGCCTTGCAAGTTTATGTACGATAACCATAAAGTTACTGGATAACTTATTTAGGAGCTGTAATCGTCATGATTTCGTATGCTCAAAGTTAAAATAGGCTGAGGGAATCTTTTAACTTTTTTGGAGATTTTGATATTTAACTTCGAGTCTTATAGTAATTAAAAATTTACGAGTAGATGATCTGTGGAATTATGTATATGAAAACTGTGTATACGTGACTACTGATATTATATATATGCGCGTGGCTTTCTATTGTTTAACTTATTGGTTTCAAAAGTGTCAATGGTAAAACGATCATATCTGCCTCGAATACACTGTGTACTTTACTATATTCCAGTCATATTCAGGAAGATAGACATTCCAACCACTGTAGTCCAACTAAGTTACATTGATATATTAATCTACTATAAACCCCATTTAATAACTGTTATTCAACAGTCATAGTTACATTATTTATGTTTCCAATGTAACTGGTCTATCAACTATGTGACTAAGTCACTAAAGTTAAGATATTTGTGAATGCGGGAGTCTGCTTTTGAATAGTCAACTCATACAGTTGAGGCCCTTTCGAAGCCACCTTCCCACATTTTGTTTTCATTATGGATGAAATTGTAGGATTAATTAATCAGAACAGATGACGTATTGGAAGTCGACAAATCCTCTTTTCTCAACGCCTTTAACCATAATTTTCTACTCATTGAGATATTACAAGTATATTATTTATTTATAACAATCAACCCAATGCTCAATTTATTCGAAATTATCAAATCAAACCTTGGTAATGATACCTACATTATTTTCAGTTTATATCTACTTGCCAAATACTTACATTGAAAGAAAAGAGAAGTGTATATGTCTCTATTTCCGACGATGTTCCAGAGAATTTGGAACTAAAAGTATACACAACGCGAAAGAGCCCAATCGGCCTATATTTAACCGACAGCAGGAATATTATTTATATTCTTTAATCCTTCGAAGTAACTAAACAAAAGACCCCATTCTTCAAACATATAAGTACTGTAGTGAACAGAACACCAGTGAGAAACCAATCGAATGTATTCGACAACAAATTACAGAACTAGTTAGTAAAATCTAACAACCATATAATAAATGTTCAATTTGCAAAATACCCATCAATTGTCTCAAATGACTCAGACTTCCTTTGTTCTTGCATTTTCATACAAATTGCGTTCTGTTTTCAGTCTCTACTGTTCGATCTTCTTGTCTCCCTGCTGCCAGACATTCTGTTCACGACTAACATTATATACTATTTATGTCTACATAAGTAGCACACACCACAGTACTACGTAGTTTGTCTTATGGACCTTCTGATTTTAGATAACATTTACCCCACCCTCTTTACACTTTCTATATCTTCAAATGACCTTACACGTGTTTATATATATATATATATATATATATATATATATATATATATATATATATACAGTACTGATAATCTTGGTCAGTTCAATTTTGCCGTCGCAGCTGTTTATTGTTTTATTTTTATATGAATACGCAGTGCTAAGTAACCGATAAGAGACCATGAACTAAAAATGAATTTCTTTTATTCCAAATCAGTTGTTGCTCTTGCTTTATTAAAATACATAGACCGCAACCGGTTAGCGCGTCCAGCTCTTAGCCGAAAGGTTGGTGGTTCGCCCCCAAATGCCCTGGTACAGCCGAGAGTGGGGAAAGTCCGCTCACCCTCTTCAAATGCTCTCACATGGTCACGCGTATATAGCCTCTGCCAGGGAAGTCCTACTCACTGCATTCTCGTGGCGGGGGTGTTGTTTACGAAATTGAGAGGACGAAAAACGAATGTCGGCGCTGTAACCGGGTTGGTGAACATGAAGGGTCCCTCTGGGAGAGCTGGAAAATCCTGATTCCAAACCAATGGTTCACATGGACTGCAGTATCCTGAGGGAACAAATGGCGTATGAACCAATCGTTGGTCACTGGCTACCATGGGATTGCATCTCCTTACATTGCTCCACTGCCTTGTGGACCAGATCTTCAGGTCGAAGGCTCCGGGTGTGGCCCCCTAAGGAATCCATCTGCTTCGGTTTGGGCAGCCGGGAAGTATCACAGCCCTCACACAAATCAAATGAGATTTGTGTGGCGCATATGTATTTGGTGCTTCCTTGTAACAATATCTATGTGTTCAAATAAAATAAACAAATACTGTATATGAAATGGTTATTATTATTCTCCACTCCTGATTACCACGACTTTGTAAATGTATCTCCACAGCAATCCCAATCAGATTTAAGTCTTAATACATCATTTTATAATAATTTTTTCTCACTTAAGAAATATTTTTGCGCTTTATTGGATAAAAAGATAGTTAAGTATTTTTGTTATCCTACAATATGACATCTTTGAGATGGTTTGCTTTGTTTGATGCCTATAATATTTTGAAAGCTACCTCTTACTACTTATGAGTAGTAAGTGATTTATCCATAAATTTGTGACGTTTTTCGTAGAATGGTTTTCAAGAATATATGCTTTATAGTAAATGTTGCCTTTCACTTGAATAAGAAGAAAATCTTTAAAGTTTACGGTTATTATTAAATTGATTCCACCTGCCCATAAATTAGCTTCATTCCGTGTGTACACATATTTTTACCTTCAAATTCACTTTCGTACCATTTTTCATTACTACTGATATTTTATTTAGTCCTTTTGTTGTTTTGAGTTGTGAAACTCACACTTAAGCATTAGATTTTCAATTATATTTGTGAATCGACATGTGTTTAACTGCTTGAGCCCTTCACGGTCTATTCAATTTTTACGCTGCGAATTGACTGTGAAGAGATCTCATTTTGGCTATGTTCTTTGTTTTGAGTAAACTTGGTTCTTTGTCAGATTCTATTGGTTTTTCCTAAAATCCTGAACGCTTGTTTTACGTCTATTGGATTTTCCAATTTGAAACTATTTAGATTAGTTCGTTGTTGGGCGACAATCAATTTCATGTTTGCCTAGTTTTGGGTGATGATGGAATTCTGTCTATCAAGTTGCAGTATTACAATTAATCTTTACTACTTGACATCATGTGATCTGTTTTATGAAGCTAGGTGGTCGAAAGTAGTCGATTTCTTGCTAGTTGGTGCTCGCCATAAAGACATACCTGAAATTTCGAGGGAGCTGACGCTTCTTTGTGAATTCGAATAAGGGTCACTCAATTTTCAGTCTGAAATGTCGCCCCCAGTTCTCTGAAGATTTAGGGTACGCCTTGTTGATAAGTATCAACTAGCAAAACACCTAGGTCCAGGATTTCCTGCTGATTATCTCCAGCAACCTAACACGAAAATCAGCAGTTAAAATCTGTTGATTTTTTATTCTCAATGGATATCGGATTTCAAATGATTTCTTAAAATGTTAAATTACAATTAAAGCAATCATTGATGTTGTGGAATGTATCAAGCAACTGTTCGTAAACCAAAATCACTTATTGATTTTTGTTTATAGTGAAATATATTTAAGTAGTTCTATTCCGTGTTTTGCATACTCAGAAAAAAACATAAGAGTTCTTTGAAAGAAAATAATTTCTAAATTACATACTAGCGGAAGAATATTGTAACTAGTCAAGAATTATAAATACAACTTTTCTAGACCAGCCTTTCTAATATTTTATTCTACCGGGCAATCTGTTGATTAATTTCTGTGAATCACACATTCTATGGAACCATTAATTTCAATGGTTTACAGATTTTGTTGACTTTATCTGACTTTCTATGGTTAGAAAACAGCTCTTGAAATCTCTTTCATTGAAATTCCAAACCTCCTTTTCAAAAAGTTTGCCGAAGTTCCGTGTTATCCACTCACAAGCATCTAACATATCACGCGCAACGAATCTCATACCGAAAATGTAGCGAGAGGTAAAATTGATCCCAATACCTAAGAAAGTATCTGGCAATTAGAATGTGAAATTTAGACCCATAGCAATAACTTCATCTTTTCTCAAAACAATGGAAAAATTGTTGATACTCCCACCTCAGTCTCCACTAAAAATGCACAGTATCAGTTTGCTTACAAATGCAAAAAGGGGCCATAGATGCTGCTGTTGTTCCATCTGACTGACTACATAAAGAGGCTACCTACTTTTGGCACTACTCGATATTTACTCTTACAATTTGTCGATTCTTACATATTACCTATCAATCTTTACTGTTCTCCATTATTCTTTCCCAGGCTTTTAGGAAAAGCCTTTGCTGTATTGAGGAGAGTTCTGAAGGCAGTTAGCAGGGTGTGGTGAATCTTTTGAGGTCTTTATTAATAAGGTTGTAGTTCGACAGCTAGTCTTACAAACTCCTGTCAGGCGTTGTGTTATTAGATATTAACTATCCACTTCATATTTTTATCTTTGTATATCTTCTGGTAGAACGAGACCTAAATACATTAGAACCCATGCACGCAAGCGAAGATACGAAAGCTCTACAATACCTTATCTAGCAAATATACTATTTAATGAACAGGTTGTTAGAGTTGACCTAATCAACAACTTGTATTTTTCAACATGTTTCTAATTAGAAATGTACAGGTTCAAATCTTGAAAAACAACCCATAGTGTCATTGAATAAGAAAAAGAGAATTCGGTGAGGAAAATTTTCTTCGCCGAATTCTCTTTTTCTTGAAAAACGCTTATTTTAATTACAGGTAGTTTATCTACTTAACTTATGTTTGTGTGTATGCAGTTACTAGTTTCTTTCACTATTTTTCTTTTTTTTTCAAAAGAAACTTGTTGAAATACCTTGTGTTGAGAATTCTATATTGTACCAAAAATATGATATTGAATAAAGCCATTAATTATTATTATTATTGTTATTATTATTATTATTATTATTATTATTATTATTATTATTATATAATTAAGCTTATGTTTTTAAACGCTGCAGTCAGACAATTCATAATCCTATGTATTTTAAATAAACGGTTGTAATTTGATGGTCACGGAACCGTTTGGAAGTAATAATATTTAAAGGATTTTTATTTTACAGTTTGTAAGCATCTCAAAAAACATTTTCCCATCCTTAAAATTCCCCTTAATTTATTTTCACTTGAATCTCATTCTAATTTAGTAAGTCTCAGATTAGAACCCTGGTTTACCTACTTCATTTTTGATAGTTAGGTATAGGTGTAATTGGCCCTCCTACAATAAGTGTGGCTTAAAGCTTAGTATACAAACCTAGAGTTGTTAGATTAGTTGCATTAATATTCGTTGACTGGTGACACTATGCTTACATAACTAGTTTTTTTATCAATATATATTATGTTCACCCCACCCTATCAAGTTAGGTTTAGCAATCAGGCAGTATCATAAACTGTCGTAAAAGCAACACAGTCAATTAATTAATTAATCAATGCCGACTTGGAGCTTGACACATATGTGCATCTGTGCAAGCTACCACACTAAATTAACAGAGCGAGATGAAATTACCAATACAAATGCCAGAGTATTAGAGGTAGTAGTAGTATACCTGGTAGTAGAAAAGATTAGACATAGTATTGTTCGGAAAAAAAATGAATCTGTGTAATAAAAAGTGAGTGTTTTACGACAGTTTGAATGCATCTACTCAGTAGCGACCGACTCTTATCAGTGACATCAGAAGTCTTAACTGATCGATAATAGTAATCGTGTGTATCCTAACCAGGTAGTCTACAAAACACATTTCAAGAGTCACTGGATCCATGTGCTGATGCCAAATCTTAGACCTTTTGCTCCTAGATTTTTTTCAGCTTACAAATAGCAGTACGATACAAATCCGAGTACAGAAACGTTTATTTGGTAAATGAAGTGAACCCTGAATCTCATTAAGCTAAAATAGACTAAACACAAGTTACGAAAATTGTTTGCTTATTAAACTAGACCAAAAAGATTACCATTTCAAACAATCAACTTGATAATTCAAGTTTCCATACTTATTACTTAAAAAATATTGTCGATATAACTACGTCTGTAGCCCGTTTAGGGTTACTGTGGGTCCGAAGCCCAGGTAAAGGAGGAGGTTTGAGAATGGGGTCAGCAACCCCATTCCGTAAAAAAAAACCCTGATAAAAAACACTAACCGGAAAACAATATTAAAGCCATTTAAACTTTCCCCTGTGAGTTGAAGGATCTTCATTTAGAAGAATTGTGATGCCTCATGGTAAAAGTCAAGAATCTTCGGTAGTCACGAGGTCAATGTACCTTTCAACCACCAGAGAAACAATCAATATCGGTACGTGGAATGTCCGAAAAGTGTGGGAGACCGAGACGACCAACTAAATGGCTGTGGAAGTGAGAAGACACGACTTAATAGCTATCAGAATGTGTGAAACCTTTTGGACCAAAGCTAGACAGAAAAGATTACATTTCGAAGAGATGCTGTTGTACTCTGATCATGAAGCAGAAAGTGCTTCGCACACATAAGGAGTTGCACTGATGCTGTCCAGAAAAGCACTCACAGGATGAGAATCTTATGGAATTATGGTTATCAAAGCATCCTTCAAAATAGAGAAGCAAGGTATCACGAGGATGATAAAGATAAGTTTCATGAAAGTCTGTAGTCGATCATAGAGAAGTGCTTAGGAAAGAACGGGACCATACTGATAAGAGACCTAAACATCAAGGTCGGAGTGGAAAATACTGGTCATAAAGATATCACGCGACGATATGGAGTGACTGGAGGAACGAAACGTGAATGGTAACAGATTTGAAAATTTATGTGCATTCAACAAAATGGTCATAGGTGGTATTATATTCACCCACAAACGCACTCTGGATGTAGATAGGACATTTTGAGGAATTCGCCAAACGTCACCATGTGGTATTCCCTTATTTGAAGTCCTGAAGACAAAAGCAAACAAAGACAGTAAAAAAAATAGTATTTGGGAATAATTTTAAAGGGGAGCCCAGGATTGGTTGAAGAAAAATGGTTGGCGGCGTATGTTACCACGAAGGGTAACTTACTTACGCCTGTTATCCATCGTGGAGGAGCACAGGCCGCTCACCAGCAGTCTCCATCCAACCCTGTACTGGGCAATCCTCTCTAGTTCTTTATGGTGGTTATTCATCCTTTTCATATCTGCTTCTATTTCTCAATATAATGTGTATTTTAACCTTCCTCTTTTCCGTTTCCCTTCAGGATTCCAAGTTGGGGCTTGCCTCGTGATACAGTATGGTGATTTCTGTAATGTATGTTCTATCTACCTCCAACATATTTTCCTAATTTCCTCTCCAGCTAGAAGCTGGTTAATTCTCTCTCCACCTGTAGCTTTTCTAGAGTTACTGCCCGTTCCAAGCCCGCGTAAAGGAGGAGGGTTTGGTATGGGGTCGACAACCTCATTCCTTAGAAATAAAATCTTTCTAAAAAAAACGCCAACCAGATTAAACAAATTTATTAATAAAAGTCATAGAGAAAATCATAAAATGTTGGGTAATATTTTACATATTGTTTGAAATGCTTTCAATATTTGTCTTCATATTCCTTTTTTACCCGAAAATTAATATCTTGATGTAGATATGGCTGTACTGTCCAACCATTAGCATTCATTTAGTTTACTTTAACAGTCTATCAAGCTAAGAAAGGAGGAACAAGAAGGCAGCAATCAATACCAGTCGAACAAGAGCAGAAAAAGCCAAGGCACAGGCTGAATACACAGAAGTAAACAAGCAAGTGAAGAGGAGCATCAGGACCGACAAACGTAAATATGTGGAAGATTTAGCAATGGCGGCGGAAAAGGCTGCCAGAGAAGGAAACATGAGACAACTGTATGACACAACAAAGAAACTCTCTGGAAATCACCGTAAACCAGAACGACCAGTGAAAAGCAAGGAAGGCAAGATGATCATCAACATTGAAGAACAACGAAACAGGTGGGTAGAGTACTTCAAGGAACTCTTGAATCGACCAGCCCCACTGAACCCACCCAACATCGAAACAGCACTCACGGACCTCCCAGTCGATGTTTGCCCACCAACAATTGAAGAAATCAGCATGGCTATCAGACAAATCAAGAGTGGCAAAGCAGCAGGACTAGACAGCATTCCAGCAGAGGCACTGAAAGCAGACGTAGCGGCAACTGCAAGAATACTCCACATTCGCTTCAGCAAGATTTGGGATGAAGAACAGGTACCAAAAGACTGAAAAGAAGGACTTCTAGTCAAAATACCAAAGAAAGGCGATCTCAGCAACTGTGACAACTACAGAGGAATCACTCTTCTCTCAATACCAGGAAAAGTCTTCAACAGGGTATTGTTAAACAGGATGAAGGACTCCGTAGATGCACAACTTCGCGACCAGCAGGTAGGATTCCGTAAGAATAGATCGTGCACAGACCAAATCGCAACTCTACGGATCATTGTGAAACAATCAATTGAATGGAATTCATCACTCTATATCAACTTAATTGACTACGAAAAACCACTTGATAGCGTGGACAGAACAACCCTATGGAAGCTTCTTCGACACTACGGCGTGCCTCAGAAGATAGTCATTAGCATACAGAATTGCTATGATAGATTAAACTACATAATCGTTCATGGAGGACAGTTGACCGACTCGCTTGAAGTAAAGACCGGTGTCAGGCAAGGTTGCTTACTCTCACCCTTTCTCTTTCTCCTGGTGATCGACTGGATCATGAAGACGTCAACATCTGAAGGGAAGCACGGGATACAGTGGACATCAAGGATGCAGTTGGATGATCTAGACTTTGCAGATGACCTGGCTCTTCTATCTCATACGCAACAACAAATGCAGGAGAAGACGACCAGTGTAGCTGCAGCCTCAGCAGAAATAGGTCTCAATATACACAAAGGGAAAAGCAAGATTCTTCGATACAACACAGCATGTAACAATCCAATCACAATTGACGGAGAAGCTTTGGAAGATGTAAAAACCTTTACATATTTGGGCAGTATCATCGATGAACACAGTGGATCCGATGCAGATGTGAAGACACGGATTGGCAAATCAAGAGCAGCATATTTACAACTGAAGAATATCTGGCACTCAAAACAATTGGTAACCAACACCAAAGTCAGAATTTTCAATACAAATGTCAAGACAGTTCTACTGTATGGAGCGGAAACCTGGAAAACTACGAAATCCATCATCCAAAAGATACAAGTGTTTATTAACAGTTGTCTACGCAAAGTACTTCAGATCCGCTGGCCGGACACTATAAGCAACAACCTACTGTGGGAGAGAACAAATCAGATCCCAGTGGAGGAAGAAATCAGGAAGAAGCGCTGGAAGTGGACAGGACACACATTGAGGAAAGCACCGAACTGCGTCACAAGACAAGCCCTCACATGGAATCCTCAAGGTCGAAGGAGGAGAGGAAGACCAAAGAATACATTACGCCGACAAATGGAAATAGATATGAGAAAAATGAACAAGAATTGGATGGAACTAGAAAAGAAGGCCCAGGACAGAGCGGGTTGGAGAATCCTGGTCGGCGGCCTATGCTCCATTAGGAGTAACAGGCGTAAGTAAGTAAGTAAGTCAACTAATTGCGATTTATAAAACAAATATTAAGTGACCTGATTTTATCATCTCTATGTGTATGTACCGTTTCAGTTCTTTTTCTCGAGAAGAGTGTAAAGAACGTTCTGATATGCAACTCACTCGATGATTTCTCGTGTTTGTCCTTTCTCGATTTGGAAATGGAAATAATTAGCTCATTGATTAGCTGGACTTTATAAAAAGTTTCCAGTATATTACGTAGAAGCAGAATATTTGATATTACTTATCATATCCGATAATATCTCTTAAATATAGTTAATACTCGTTAACTCTAGTTAATGAAGATGATGTCAATTCAAGCTAAAAACTCTACACATTATATTTAATAGGCGTTTGTAATACTTTTTGTATACTACGAAAAGTTTGTGAGATAATCTTGAAAATTTTTTATCCTCGTACATCATTCTTTTCATATATCTTCCCTGCTGCGTTTAGATATGGACTTGGCTAGTTCCCATGCTTCTTACTTTAATACTGTATAACTTTCATTGACTGGTTTTCTAGGTTGTTATCTACTTCAAATGCTGTAATATTTCGTTATTTTCTTGAATTATCTTTATGCTATGTAACATAGTTATCATTCCTTTTACTATACTCTTAGTTGTATAATTTACGGTATTCTTAGGAATACGAGACGAAACTCTTGAAGTGGTTTCAGTTTGTTTATCATGTCTTCATTCATCTGCTATTTTGCTAACTTTATAATGACTTCGATTATCAGAATTTATTCACTGCTTTTTGGAAACAACCAGCCCTTGGTTTTAATATAGTTAGTTCAATTAGAAGCAAGAAACGCTTAAGTAAAAAATACTGAATTTTCAGTATTCGCCTTATTGTTTCAGGTATCTTTGTAGCTTAATGATGGATACACTTCCCAGTTTATAGATTCATAATTATTTATAAAAACGCCCTCGAAATCTTTAATCATCATTAAGATTTTTACTTTTTAACAATTTTACTAATCTCTGATAACAACTCATTTCCTGAAAATTCCATCAATATTTTGAACCAACTACCATTATTAGCTTGTGTGTAGCTGAAAAGAAACCACGAAATACAATGAATTTATCGTATTTTGCTTCGCTTTGTTTAAACATTCTATTTATCTAAACCTTTAGTCTGATAATTAGGGTTCTCAATAAGATTACGTACATTTATCACATGAATTTAGTTAAGAAGGTAACGCAATTGGTGATAGTATTGATTTTTAGTTACATCTGATTTGTAAATCATAACAATATGAGTATAGATAACAAAAAGACCACCATTGTTCTTAATAACTACCTCTTAATACAATTAAACTTCTTAGCTTGATAGACTGTTAAAGTAAACTAAATGAATGCTAATGGTTGGACAGTACAGCCATATCTACATCAAGATATTAATTTTCGGGTAAAAAAGGAATATGAAGACAAATATTGAAAGCATTTCAAACAATATGTAAAATATTACCCAACATTTTATGATTTTCTCTATGACTTTTATTAATAAATTTGTTTAATCTGGTTGGCGTTTTTTTTAGAAAGATTTTATTTCTAAGGAATGAGGTTGTCGACCCCATACCAAACCCTCCTCCTTTACGCGGGCTTGGAACGGGCAGTAACTCTAGAAAAGCTACAGGTGGAGAGAGAATTAACCAGCTTCTAGCTGGAGAGGAAATTAGGAAAATATGTTGGAGGTAGATAGAACATACATTACAGAAATCACCATACTGTATCACGAGGCAAGCCCCAACTTGGAATCCTGAAGGGAAACGGAAAAGAGGAAGGTTAAAATACACATTATATTGAGAAATAGAAGCAGATATGAAAAGGATGAATAACCACCATAAAGAACTAGAGAGGATTGCCCAGTACAGGGTTGGATGGAGACTGCTGGTGAGCGGCCTGTGCTCCTCCACGATGGATAACAGGCGTAAGTAAGGAAGTTTTATTAAGTGAACTCTACAACTTTAAATAATTTGATATCGAGGAAAAAAATATTTTCTTTACTAGAAATCACTGCTTACATGATTAACTTCATATATCGATTATTATAACTTGATATTTCTGATTTCTATTCATAAAGTGCATTGTTTAGTTTAACTTGTATATATGCACATTCAGATAAAAAAATTTTTTAAAAACTGATGACTATTCATTTAACTAGAAAAAACTGTTGAAACAAAAACTTAGTTAATATGCAAATAATTATTACTAGGACTTTTCATTTTCTAATGATGAGTGAAAAAATCAAAATAAACTTGTATAGGTTGTTTGGATCTTTCTATTGATGTTTAGGACTGCAAATGATCCGTCTCTTATTGACATATGTGTATTCTGTGTTGATCACCTCGATATTACCTTTAGTTACAAGCATTATAAGCTAAGATGAATAAGCCAGTGACAACCTGGATTCAATAATAAAGTGGATAATCGGATGTTGTTTAAAGCGAACTGCACTAGGTTGCAGTCCCAGAGGGAATATCAACTTTGGGATGCAATCGCATCCATATGACGAATCTTAAATGGGACAAAACATACCTCTTAGATTACACTGCTAACAACCTTCCATTTCGTAAAATAAAACATATTTGGTTTTACTAATGTTTCATTACTTAATTTTATGAAGAAGATCCTTGATGAAGTTACCACATATAGGCAAAAAATTCTTGTAAATTCTAGTTTACCATTACTTTGATAAAGCTATCATCATTAAATAGCGTAACATCAATAAATAACACTTTGTTTTGTCAATCATTGGAAAATATGAATTTTAAATAGTAATGCGTATTTGACCATTTGTTGATTCACTTTCATTGTTATGAAATTGACTTTGAATAGACTATTCACAGATAGCTGAAAATTTTTATTATTAATCACTTACGTTTATAGGTAACTTTCTTACCATTTACAAAAAAAATGATAACCGAGAATTAAAGTATAATGTATATATTATTAATTACGCTATTGGCAATTAAATCCGTTCTTAAGTAGAGCGAAGACCTTTTTATAAAATGACATAATTTTATCTTGAAAACACAAACAGATGGTGTCTCTTTAAGTACTATGTGGAAATCGACTATAAAAAATAATGTTTTCACTAAATAAAGATTTCGTAAGCATAAGTTCCCGTCACGAGCTTATATCAATTGTAGATTAATTGGAAACCAGAGCACACAAGATGGCTATTTCATTCTGGTTCACAACTAATCAACAGTGAACACTAAAGACCTGAAACAAATGAAATAGATAACCCGTACTCCCTGGTTTTCAATGACTTTCCAGCTGATATCAATTCATGTGGAAATTCATCTTCATATCTCTTTATTACACTAAGTAACTATACACTGAACTTTTTTAAAAATGTAAACATTTAAACCAATTTATATGAGTATAGATACAGTAGAAGCATTTTACTTCAGTTTAATCACGTTAACACAATCTTATCGGCTAACATCGTATTCATTGTTGTCCATATATGAAGTGAATATGTGATAACAGCATTCATATATGGAGGGAGAAAAATCATGACATACGTACCAGATATAAAACGGAGGTCAACTTTGCTTAACCTTAGGTTAAACGATAATGATATTAATAATAATAAAAGTACAGATCAAACAATTAGTTATACTCATCTGGATGTACCATCAGATAATTTTATTGTAGTTGGATTTAGGTCAAATGAGAAAGTGGAGGGAGTGAAATGGGCCGAAAATATGGTTTTGTATTGTTATGCCATGATGGGAATAAAATGTGATTGGTTGCAAAGTTTGTAAATAACAACTTAATAATGAATACACAATACTCTCAAACCATAATGAACATAGCTGCTGACCCGATTCATTCAATTGATAACAACACACAAATCACTAGATCACAAAAAATGAAACAAATTCATATATATATATATATTCCAATCGTTTATACAAACAGAATTTTACATGTAACAAGATAAAATATTTACAACAATGTGGACTGTGCGTATGAATAAGATTACACGAATTGGTCATCAATATCTATCGAATAGTATCGATTAGATCTTTTATCAGTATATTAAACTAGGCAAGTGTAATATGCTGTTTGATGTTATATGGTTATGAGTAAATAATTGGTGTTCTCGTAAGGTTACAAATACACCTCATCGGTTACTACCAACATTCACAGCCCCTAAATCTAGGACTACATACCAATCGATCTTATTAATCGTGTAACAAAAATAATGAAAATATCTATATGGTTACTTAGTTTCATTCATTAACTCCTTAGATGTACCTTCAACGAATTTGACATCAGTTTGATACTTTTAGACTTTAACTTATATCAACTTAACGATTAGTCGAAAAGAGATTGGGTTTTGTTCATATTCAAAATTTTACTTAGATTTAAGTTAATGGAGAATACAAACTTTAAATTTAGGAAAACTATAATCGATATTATTAAGTCATGATACAAGAACTGACAGTTGGTTTATTTAAAACAGCCGCTTATTTATATATTTTTTAAATTAACTTAACAACAGGTACAATCATTTAATGATAAATGTACATGCAGTGGAAAATTGACAAAATAAATACAAATAACATTAAAAACTATTTACAAGATAAACTTGTCAGGCATATCTCCACAGATCTTAACCCACCGAGAGAAAAATGTTCTTTACGAAGGATATCAACCACTCATTCCGAATAATCTATCGTGCTAATATTATCTTACCAAAAGATGTTAGGCTTCAAATCTTTCAAACGACAAAAGCAATAGATGTACGAATTTGAAGTAAGTTCAGCCTCTTACCTTACCTCAAGCAGCATCAGCCCAATTAAGTCAATAGTCATCTCCATTACAAGGTAACTCACAGCGTCTAGTGTACTTATTCTCTTAGCCTCCACGTTTCTTTAAACTCAAATTTATCTGGTTGGATAAATTTTATTCTCATACACTCACCATCAACTGACTACTTCTCGTTTAATTTATATCGTCTCATGAATTACGTAATCTCTTGCCAAACGTTTAATATGGTTATTACATTTCTTCTTATTATTATTATTATTTCTCATCCTACTTCACATATATGTATATTGACTTGTTTTAAATTTTCGCTTGAATTATAATTTGATTTACACATCTTTAACATATCAGATCTAATTGAAAACAATTGTTCGCTTATATGTGTTTTTCTAATATTCAATTCACTTGTACTGGCTATTTGAATTTCCCCGATAATGTTACGGACTACAACTGATTAGTATCTTTTAGCGTGTGTATCCTTTGTGAATTGTGTCGATATTCCTATTAAGTCACAAACATATTAAGGATAGTGGAAAACGGTGGGACCGTAAAAGCTCATTTCTCCTCATCTGTTACTTGTGATGTGGATATGTTTGTATCCCAGTGTTGGTGTCTACATCGGGGCTAGAACCCAATGCCTTTCGCTTCAAACAACCAATAAAATGAATTAAAATATACTATTTTGCATGAGTCATTGGCTATTTTGGGCCTAGTAACTTAGTGAATAACCTGTTGGATGTGTGAAGCGAACCGTACTGGCTTCGAGTCCTGGTGTGAACATCGGTACAGGGATCCAGGTACATTCGGTTGACTAGTCTTAAATAGAATGAATTGCACATCTTGGATTCCACTGCTAGCTACTGATCAACTCTGATAAAAAAATTTGACCCATAGTCTTAAATTTACATAATAAGTATATATATACTAGAATATATGTTTTGTGGGAGAGGACAAACCAGCTTCCAGCTGATGAGGAAATTAGGAAAATACGTTGAGGGTGGATAGGACATACATTGCGGAAACCACCAAATTACATCACGAAGCAAGCGCTAACCTGGAACTCTGAAGGGAAACGGAAAAGAGGAAGGCCGAAGAACACGCTGCACCGGGGAATGGAAGCAGGCATGAAAAAGATGAATGGTAACTGGAAAGAACTGAAAAGGACCATTTAGGACAGGGTTGGATGGAGATTGCTGGTGGGTGGTCTATGCTCCTCGACGAGGGTTAACAGGAATAAATGAAAATATATGTTTACCTCAAAAGATGAATATCTCTTTAATTATAAAATAGTAGGTATACATTAGGTGAAATACATTGTAGAAAGATTTGATTTTTAGTTCCCATAATATCACATGACCGTTAACCCATAAAAACTAAAAATTGATAAAAGTTTCAGTCACCTGATTAATAAATGAAATGTTAAGGTTAATTAGCAAATCATAATGTAAAATGATTGTAAGTCAACTTACATGAGAGTAAATAGTAAAAAAACTTTGTTAACTGATTAACGCTCACTGGTGAAATGAGTCATTTGATAAAATTTACAGATTAATCAGATATAACAGGTTATAGCATATTTAGTATGGATTATTTGTGGTAATTAATCAAACTGAATGGATGTCCCAAATGCATTGATGAAATATTTTGGCCAAGTTTGTAACTTAGGAATTCCTGTTTTTTTTTTTTATAATTTCAGTCAATTCGTGATAATGCACAATTATCATCCAATATCCTTAGTGTTGTTTACATGTCTTTTGCGATTGTTGTTCAGGTCTGTAACTGATCAGTCTCTTATTGGCATATGTGTATCCTGTGCTGACTGACTCGATATTGCCTGGAGTCACAAGCTTTGTAAACAAAGATGAATGGTGGTTAGCAGTGGAATCCAGGACACGCGTTTCGTCCAACCCGGGACTTGTCAGCTGGATGTACCTGCACCTCAGAGTTGATGTTCATCTAATATCATTGTGACTTGATTAAATCCACAAGACATGGCTTCCTACAAAAACCTCAGAAAAATCAATCTTGAAACTAATTACTAGTGACATAAAATTATTATTTCATCAGGTGACTTAGTTCTGTCAAGTTTTAAATGCTTTCATTGACCTATATTAGTTGAGATGAAAATCACTATTAAACTAACTTAATAAATCAATGTCTAAACTGGTTTTGTTCAGATTTACTTAGCTCAGTTATTTATTAATATAGTATAATGGGCAAAATATTTTCATACGTACAGTACTCTTGTGTCAATGCATTTCACTCAAGTTTTAAAACAGGAATATTTTAACAGTATGAAGATGCCACAAGTATTTGTTGTTTGACAACACTTTAACCAGTAACACCTGTGATTGAATCGTGCCCACCCAGTGAAATCAAAATTCAGAAGCTAGGAGGTTCGAAGATATATTTGATAGGTTATCAATATATCGAGAAGTGACTGATCTAAACTGGCTAGCAGATTCAGGAGAGGTTGAGCTTGGCGTTCACACTCGTGATCTTGTGCGGATGTAGGACCGAGTGCCTTCAGCTAGGTGAGTCCAGCATCCAATGTCGACGACTTAGAGCTATTGATTTTAGGGATTTATTTACCACTACAAGTAATATGATGTATTACCTATAATATTCTGTTAATAGTAATTAGATGTTATATGAAGGTTTAATTTTGAGTTGACTCTTGCTTATTTCCATAATTTAAGATAAGTTATTAACAAATCTCCCGGTTATGACTGATTGTTAATCAAATTAAAACTTTAATTCAACATAACTTTCAGGTAATAATTTCACGTTATACTTCTATTTTTCATTACCAACCAACATAATTCGAACAACTTATATATTCTAATTATAAAATATACGGTTCAGAAATCTAAATAATTAAGATCACTCTCTCATTCAGTAATTAAATTGATTCATCATGATTAATACTAGTGACGGAAAACATGAATTTAATTATCATTTATTTAATGAACCATTCATTCATCCTCTGGAATTCAGAAGAAAAACATTGGTCAAACTGTATACTAAGTTCATTTACATGGACGACACATACTTTATTTTATTTAGAAGAATCCTAGTCCTCAAAAAAGAATAGAAAACAGTTCATCTGAACGATCTAAATATATAGTTCCTGTGTCTGTATACAAAGCCCTTTGCTTCGATGCAGAAAATTGACGTGAGTATTTGCTGTTGTGGGATTCTTTACAGTGACATCATACCTGTTTGGTGCTCAAATCAAATTATTTTCAAACCGAAAATTTTTGAACTCATATATGAACTAAACATTGAATGGATGATATATCTATAATTTGAATTGATGAATAAAAAGCCAGATAATCCTATTAAGGATTATTTAGTAAAGTAGAATGCTATTGATAATGTCAAATAACAGTGACAAATTGTTAAATTTTGAAAGAGCTGGTGTAATTCATTTCCACATCGTCAAATTCTTGCATACAAAGAAGATTTCTGCTTAAAATGATATTGTTAACATTCGCAATTTTTTCTATCATTCACTTATTTCATCAATACTGAAATCTGCATTTTTTACTTAAGTTACCTTAATTCATCTTTCTTTTGTTTAGCTATGGTTTTAAATTCATTATTTCGTTAATAATTACAATTACTATATTAATAATTATTCAATAATAATTTTTACACAAAACTATTTACAGCCAGGATTTGACACATAATTTATCTGAGGATAGGATGATTGAAGGCTAAAATGTGACCTTTCAAAGTCTTTTTTTAGCAGTACTTTTGGTCTAAAATGTATCAAGGTTATCTGGTCGTTAGCATTTATTTACTTTGTTCACTTATATAGGCTTTCTTTTAACGTGTTCTTTTTAATTATAGCTATTTGCTATTTATAGATGAATATAGTTCTTTTTAAAAGCATGACCTAAAGTTATAAACCAGTAATCTGTTTCATTACAACCGATCCAGCAATACCAAATTTAGTTATTTATGATATTTACATAGAAAAATATATATATATAAAGTATTGTTGTCCCTTCTCAGAATATAGGTTTTTCAATTAATTGTATGGGTTCCATCTTGTTTCATATTGAATTAATTAATTTCATGGAAAATAACTTTATTTGTATACAAACTAAAAAAGATGATTTCATAAAGTAAAAACACTTTGTTTGATGATATTTACCCGTACTCTTAAAAAATGTGTTCATCTAGTTTTAATCCCAACAAATAGTTAGCGTGATTAATAAACTTAAATAAACAATATATTTGGTAAGTAACAAATCGTTGTATTTCTCCATTGATTATTCATTGAATAGTGATCAATGTTTAGTTTATCTAGTTATTTAGTATTAATTTTTCATACAATATAGTCTTCCATTAAACATTTGATCGAATTGTAATTGCACTATTATTTCTGTTACCCTATCTGACCCACTATTTATTCTGATCATGGATCTTAAACCTCACTTGACATATATGCAGATTCAAGCTAACATTCTAAATGGGTCATATCAACTTTAACAATTTTATTGTATTTTGTTTAACAATCCTAAATTCACATGCTTTAAACGATGTACTTTACCCTTAACCTGACCATTTTTCGGATTACTAATTTGGATATATAATTGTAGGACCTAAAAAAATTTGTCGGAAAGAATATTCTTCGTTCAAATACTAGTCTTTTAGTATGATGGGGATCTTTAAACGATTAAAATGTTGTGAACAATCTATTGCGTTAAAGGTGCTCAACGAGTTCCTGTTGTATACATTTGTTTAGTAAACTAACTGTTTTTCAACGTTGATCAGTATCACCAAACTTAGAATAATTTTATTTGATACACAGATTATTTCCCATGTTACAGGGTTTAATATTAATACTTCATTTGGATTTTTGTACCTAAATATTATCGAAAGTCTTACGTTCAAATATTCATTGAACTTTTTATGTTCAGTCATAACACATGTCTTTGGTAGATTTATCCATGATCCAATTACAAAAATACATGTCAATATTATGAAAAGACATGCTAATTAGGTTTAAAAAATCGGTATGATCTCTTGAGTTATATTAAAAGGAAATAATATAGTTTCATATTGTTAATGACAATATTATGTGGAGATTGACGGTTGACTTTAAATAGTACTCATGAAGTTCTACTGACAAAACGTTTACATGGAGTTTGGTTGTGTTGAATATAAGACAGTAATCAGTTGTGATAATCAATAATGGTCGTACAATAGGGTGAACTGACCGAAGTTCGAAATGTGAAACTTTAAATCCTTTCTTAACGGTTCAAATGTATTCGACTCACTGTAACGTTATCCCCCAGGTCTAATCGTAGGTGTGCATTTCTGTCATTAATATCTAATAAAATAGTTTAATGAAGAAAAGGATATGAAACTATATCATATGATTGATGAGTTAAAATATAGACAACAGAATTAACTACACGATTTGTATGTGTAATATAATAATCATGTATCAGTTAAGGAAATGACAAAATGCTGGAAGGGAGAATAGTTATAGCTAAGTCAGAGGACAGGACAAAACAAATATCTGTTGCGTAATAGGTGCAACATTCAAAGTAAGATCTTCCTGTACCTATAAATCAGATGAACTTGAAAATGTGAACCATTGATTATTCAATTTATCTTCTCAATAGTATCATGTTTGAGATTAAATTTGAAATTGCTTAGTCTATCCTGTATATGGAGTTACGAACACTCGTTGACGTTTTTGTTGATATGAATACTTGTTGAACACTTATACAACTGATAACATTTAAAGCTTGAATTTACTCAATTCTGTTCTTTGAGTAGCTGTGATTTCATTGGGTTTAATTGTAATCGTTATACTGAAGAGCTTGGGAGGAGAGACACTGTAAACGTCATATTAATGAACATTTAGTACTCGGTGATTGTATAGTAATCTATTGGAGGATTATTCAGTTGTATTTAGATATTTTGATCAGTACAGTTGTTCCAGTTACAATTCTTCTTCACGTTTTTACTATGGGCTGGGTAAATTACAGTTTTATCAAAAAAATCAGTATCCTATCAATCATGAACAGATAAAGACCTTGGTCTTGACATTTGAAGTGTTTCAAACTAAGACGAAACAGTTATCCAACACCTCATGAGTTCCTTTGATTATCCAGCTTTTATTAGTTAGTGATGAAAACAACATAAATTTCATAAAATACCATAGTAAACAAATCAAGTTGTAAACAAACTAAGACAGACAGAAAGGTAAATTTGACGTCAACACTAAAAAAATAACGAGTAAACTTTATTGGCCAGAAAAATCAGACTGTTTAGTAGACAGGTCAAATGTTTATCTATAATAAAGAATGTTCGAATCGATTATCAATAGAGTCATTGACGTTTAATTGAATAAAAAAATTATATATTAATTTGGGTGGCTTTATAAAAATTTCATATAATTTCAAGTCTATTTCCACCAATAACTGACTAGCTTCTATTTACTGAGGTTTTAGTAAGAAATCATAACACAGTGTTAATCATGTCATCAATGAAACATAAATACATAGGAGATATAAGTTGGGGAATAGTCAGAAATTCATCAAAATCGGGTCACAGAATTACAAAGCCAATGGTGTAAGGTTACATCACTTTTAATAAGACTTGTTTATCTCTTACTGGGATCCGTGAGGCATTGTGGGTGCTCGTAGATAAAGAATAAAAAAAAGCGAAACAGCTACACTTACAATGGCTTTCAGTGGTTTGTTTGATGATTTTAATCAACCTTGAATATTACATTTACATAACTTTTAATTAAATAGAGGTTTGCGAAAAAAAAGTTAATTTACCAGTTGAATGTTGATTAAAGAAACTGAACCAGATTCATCTCTACCATTTTTACAGATTTCCAGCAAATTCTAATAACCAGTCCTCCATAATGTTACAAATGAATAGGTTATAAATATATGACTGTATAGCTAAATTGATTAATGACTAAAATTATTGCTTGATAATTGAAGTGGAAGTGTCGTCTGAGAGTTTGCTCTAATGACAACCAATAAGATGTTGGATTTTATGTGTTCTTATTTAACTAAAACAGGAAAATAAACTTACTCAATGCTATAAATTTTGTTACTATAAGTAATTTGCAATATTGCAATCAATTTCTGCTTATTCAAAGTTGTATTTCCAGAAAGTTTTCAGTGGTCAATATCTATAACCCAACACGATTCAAGGAAGTTTCTTACCAGTTTAGCGGCTACAATAATTTTCCCATTCATCAGAATTAGAATACATGAATTCCAATGTACTTATTCCTTGTTCCTTTAAGTGATGCATAAAAAGGAAAATTAATCAACAATTTCAATGTTTTCATTTGATTTTTCTAGTATTAAACATTCTTATATGTAACAAAGCTTTCATATAAGCGTGTAAGTACACAGTTCGTATTCATTCAGTTTAAACAAATCTGAAACAGAAAAGCTTACTAGAACTATTTGGACATTTATAGAACAGATGAACTGGTCACCATGATGACAACGCATGAAATTATAGCATCAGCTACAAAACTGTTTTAGAAGAAAGTTCATATTTTAAGCACTTGTAAAAGTAACCAGAATGAACAGTTTACCACTCATACGTGACAATATCATACAAGAAATAGTGAATTTTAGTGATAGTTTCATAGAAAAAATATTTCTCTCAGCAGCTTCGCTCAGAATTTTAATTAGTGACCATTATATTGTTATCATCCATTATGATGACTGACAGTGATTGCCTCTCACCATCACCAGTTTGTCAACTAGCCGATTTTATCAACAACTTATTTCTATATAGAAGATATTTAAATACAATTATTTCTATACTATGAAATGGAAACTTTTTTATAACTTTAAAGCAATGAATAACATATAGCGACTTGTTTAAAATGGTTTTTAAAAGAACACTGCGTATTAGATTTTTATCCAGTTTTTCCTTAATAATTTATCGATGAAACTTTTGCCATTTTTTTATCATAGTAATTGGAGATCTTTTGGATTTCATAAATTTTTGGAATAATAATAATGATAATAATAATAACGGGAGCTTCGATTAATCCAACATGGATAATTACTCACCCTTATATTCTCATCTCCTAAAATGTGTATCATTTATGTCATAACAGTGAGAGAGTAAAGTAGTATTATGGGAAACTACGATCAATGATTTTAGTGTATAACTTATAACTAGTCACTTTATGTAATTAAAGTAACTAATTGTGTCATTAAATAAAACTAAAGAAGATACAGTGAAGAAAATTTTTGAATTAATACTTGTACGCTTACATTAACAATTATGACCTTGACACCTAAACACATCACACCATATCATATTTGTCGTATGACATTTCAGTTAGTATATATGAAATAAACTTGTATCTGAAAATTTATTAAGAAAACACGGGATTGGATACATATTATTTTATTTAGAATGATTCAAGTGTCGGAACACAACTCAGTCATACATGGAGAGTTACTACCTAGTTAACAGAATTGACTGAAGACAGTTGATGAAGTTTGTAATAAAGCCATCGAACAAAGTAATCAAAAATATCAGACACTAAATCACTGCCTAAATACTCCAGAGAACATTCTTGTACTTCAGTAGTAAGTAGAGTTCACCCTTGAGAGATCATATGCTTCATTAATATTACTGTATACCAATTTAGACAAAACTCAGATAGGAGGTCTTTTGTTAATTAACTGTAATGTCGGATTTTGAAGTCAGTAATCTCCGCTTATCAATATATTTTGTTTCAAGTCAGTAAATAGTTGAAAAAGATTTATGCAAACAGTTGTTACTAATTCCAAATTTTATAAGCAAAGATAGATGGTGGCTAGGAGTGGAATTCAGGACGCGCGTTTCACTTGGTATTGTTTGCTTGTATCTCCCCATTGTTTTTTAGGATTGTAATTGATCAGTCTCTTATTGGCATATATGTATCCTGTGCGGACTGACTCGATATTGCCTCGAGTTACAAGTATTATAAGCAAAGATGAATGGTGGCTAGCAGTGGAATCCAGGATGCGCGTTTCGTAATATTTGGAACTTCGCCCTATTGCACAAGCGAGTGGCTATCAGAACTCAGTAGCTAAGTTTATAACGCGTTGACATTCGAAGCGGACGGCACTAGGTGCGAGTCCCGGAGTGAACATCAACTCTGAGATGCAGGTACAACCAGCTGAAGAGCCCCAAGTTCGTTGAAACCTGTGTCCTGGATTCTACTTCTAGCCACCATCCATCTTTGTTTATAAAATTTGTAACTCGAGGCAATATCGAGTCAGTCAGCACCGGATACACACATGCCAATAAGAGAGTGATCAATTGCAGTCCTGAATAACAATGGGAAGATACATATAGGGTTCACTACATCAGATGACTAGATTCTACCGCAATATTTTACTATATACACAATATTTAATGAAACAGACTGAACAAGTCTTAAACATCACTAGGAAAACTTAAACAACCAATACAGCTGTATTTAATGAAACAGATTCTTATTAATTTTCAGTGTTGAAATCTTTTGGGTATTGTATATTCATTTCCGAAATTTAGACATGTTAATGCAGACGACAGTTTCCGTTAAAACTGTTTCATTCTGATTTATTATATCGGTTTTATATAACAAACAGGCTAATCTTCAAAAGTTCATGATTTGTAACATGAAAGAAATACTATCGGACGATGCATTTGTGTCAAGGTCAAAATTGTGCATATTCAAATAGTACATATTCAAACACCTAAACTGACTCATAATTAACTTTTTTCAAGAGAGAACATTTGTTCAAGAGTATGATTTAATCTGAGTACTTGAATTTTACTGAACAACTCACGAGATTTAAATACTATTATTGGAATTAACTGTCACTGAAAAAAGTTAGACAGTCAGTTTATTAAAACAAATAAAATGAGTAAATATATATGCGATTAACTATCCTTTTTACAATGTTTAATAAAGCTGTAATATTTAGAATTTCTGATCATGTTTCCGTTCATTTTATAGGTGAAAGCTGTGTATAAGAGAACGATTTTCAATAAGGATATCATTTTAATCATCAAAAACTATGTACATTTGTCATCTATGAACACAACACTATACCGCATTACAAATCGCCAGATGAAGAAAGTAAATAAAGTGAGAGTTATAGTCTGAAAATTGTAATCCTAAATATAGTACTTATCCGTTAAATGTATGGAAAAATGTCTGGGAATGCTTACTGCAGTAATATTGATAAACGGAAAATGGATGCTCTACTAATTCCTGCACACTTGTTCTATCACGTAAAACATTCCTAATATAGGATTTATAAAGTTAGTGATCAACTGTGGTTTCTCATTGTATTATTTAAAGTTGAGGCATTTTTACAGAATGAATATTTTCATAAGAACAATCTTGGAATTCATGAAATTGAGTATATATGAGCCGAATCAAGCGAAATTTGAACAACTAGAGAACATGAAAAGGATATATTCCCCAAAAATGTTTTCATGGAAAACTAGTGGGGACTAGCAGATATTGGTAAACATTTTTGTCTTTGTGTAGTGCAACTGAATCATGATCTCAACCATTGAAATTGTTTAATTGTTAAAGTTGATGGATGTATTTAAAGAGGTAATCTATTTATAATGCTGTGCGCAAACATGAATTAACCCGTTTTGAAGCAGCACTATTTTAGTTGTCCCCATAGGATTATTTATTTTACTAATTATTTTCGACATCGTGATCTGAATTTAACATTATGAACTGATTGAAATTATCCAAATTTCCTTTTATAATCTTAATAACCTGAAACAGTAAACACCATGTAATCCACCTGTTAGAACTCATAAACAAAGCTCATCTCAATATATAATTTATTATGGAATACAAAAAGAATGATATCTTCTGCTTTCTTGATATTGCCAAGCAACGGAGGGGAGACAAGATAATTCAACGCTGAATTTATGGAAAAAGTACTTGGAATAGTCTTTATTTTAGTTTCAATAGTTTTTGTCCCGTCAGTTACAAGCAAGTGTTGGTTAAAATAATTTTATAGAGTAGAAAGTATTGATTGACACATCAACACCATTGGATGCCAGCTCAGAGGTCTGGAGGTTAACCCCTAGCTCAAGACTGAATTCCTGGGTTCGAGTCCCGCGTTCGAGATCCTTAAAGCGCACTGTTTAGGAGTTTCATACTAGGACAAACCGGTTATACAGTGCTTCCAGGTTTTCAATGGTAGTCTATTCTCGTAATTGACTTAATTAATTCTGTCATTCACCAAAACGTTTAAAGTCGATGATTATATACGAAGGTAGCCGTGATGTATATTTCGATGACAATCAGCAAACGATTTAATTGGAGTCAGATGCAAGGCCTCCAAATTCCGTTAATTTTGAACACTGACTAAAAGTTATTTTTTGGTAACATGAAATGTTACATCAGTCTTCAAGAAACTTTAGACACAGAATAAATGCTAACCAGAAAACTAATTCACTATATTTTGTAGCTGGAACTGTATAATTAGAAAAATCGTTGGACGCGACTTGACTATGAACTCAAACTATTAGTAAACTTCATGCGGATAATTACAAAATTATAAGAATTTATTTTTATCTCCCAAGCCACATGAGAATAATTTCAACTGGTATAAATCAGTGTAATATCAGTACTAACAAACAGTAAATTTGTTTGAATTACGAATAAAAATTAGTTAGCATAAATAAAACATATCGATGGAGATTGGTCAATTTAAAATATTTTACACTACCGAATGACTTTAACTAAACTGACATTGGAAACCAGGCAGCATAGGATGTCTGTTTTGACGTAGTGTACAATTCTTAAGCATTAGTCACTCATGCTTCAAATTAAGTAACCTTCCTCGTGAATGGCTAATAATATCCTATCGTATTAATAATCTGAATACTTTATTTTACGACCTCTGTTAATGAATAACAACCATCATTTTAGGTGAATCCGAAATACTTGAGATTTATGATCCGTCAATATTCGACTGCCTTCAAATCAAGCCAATATAATTAATAACTAGTGTGTCGCATATATATCTGGTGCCCCCTTGTACCAATATTTATTTGTTCAAATAAATAATAAATAAGCTGAAGCATTACTTATCCCCTACCACATAAGTTCATCTCAACGGATCACACCACACAGAACCAGATAGATCATATTTGCATCAATAAAATATTCCGAAGGATAATGGAAGATGTGAGAATCAGGAGAGGAGCTGACATAGCTTCAGATCACCACCTGTTTGTGGCCAATTTCAAACTGAAGCTAAAGAAGAACTGGACAACTGGACAAACAGCGCTGCAAAGATTCAATACAGCCTTCATTCGAGATACTGACAAACTCAATGAATTCAACATAGTTCACAACAACAGGTTCCAAACCTTACAGTGTCTACTGAAGGAAGAAGAAACTTTTATGGAAGATAACTGGAAAGGTACCAAAGAAGCATTATAACTTCAACGTGTCAGGAGGTTCTGGGGCGCAACAATCATCATCATGAGGAATGGATCTCTATAGAAACACTGGACAAGATCAAAGAAAGGAAGAACAAGAAGACAGCAACTAACAACAGCCGAACACGAGCAGAGAAAGTCCAAGCACAAGCTGAGTACATAGAAGCAAACAAGCAAGTGAAGAAGAGCATTAGAGCCTACAAGCAGAAATACGTGGAAGAACTCGCAACGACTGCGGAAAAAGCTGCAAGAGAAGGAAATATGAAACAGCTTTATGATACAACGAAGAAACTAGCAGGGAAATATGGTAAACCAGAGAGACCAGTCAAAGACAAAGAAGGCAGGCCAATCACTGAGATTCAACAACAGCGGAACAGATGGGCAGAGTACTTCGAGGAACTCCTGAATAGGCCGGCTCCAATGAATCCACTGGACATCGAAGCAGCACACACAGACCTTCCTATAGATGTCGCTCCACCAACAATCGAAGAAATCATCAACAATTCATCAAGAATCGGTCGTGAACAGACCAAATTACGACACTACGGATCATCGTTGAACAATTAAATGGATGGGACTCGTCACCATACATAAATTCTCGACTATGAGAAGGCGTTCGATAATGTGGATCGAACAAAACTTATGGAACTTTCTTCGACACTGTGGTGTATCTGAGAAGATTGTCAACATCATCCGGAATTCATATGATGGACTACACTGTAAATTGATGCATAGAGGACCGCTCACAGACACATTCCAATTGAGGACCGGAGTCAGACAAGGTTGCCTAATCTCCGTCTTTCTCTTCCTTATAGTGTTCGACTGGATTATGAAGACCTCTACATTTAAGGGCAAACACAAATATAATGGACAGTTCAGAATCAATTAGAAGATTTGGACTTCGCAGATGACCTGACCCTTCTATCCCATACACACCAACAAATGCAGGTCAAGACAACCAGTGTGGTAGCAGCCTCCATTTATATCAGTTGGCCTAAACGTATGCAAAGGAAAACATAAAATCCCCAAATAATTCGCGGAGAACACCAACCCAATCACACTTGATATAGAAGCTCTGGAAGAGGTGGAATCTTTCACGTACCTGAACAAGGAGGATCTGATGCGGATGTAAAGGCGAGAATAGGCAAAACCAGGGTCACATTCCTACAGTTGAAGAATAAATGGGACTCAAAGCAACTGTCAACCAACATCAAAGTGAGAATCTTCGATACGAACTTCAAGACAGCCCTACTGTATGTAGCTGGAGCTTGGAGATTAACTACAATCACCACCAAAAAACGTACAAATATTTATAAACAATTGTCTATGTAAGATACTCAATGTCCGTTTGCTGGATACCATCATTAACAGCCTACTGTGCGAGAGAACAAACCAAGTTCCAGCTGAAGAGGAAATTAGGAAAATAAGTTAGAGGTGGATAGGACATATATTGAGGAAATTACGAGGCAAGCCCTAACTTGGAATCGTGAAGGAAGGTCAAAGAACAAACTACGTCAGGAAGTGGAATCAGATATGGAAAGGATGAATAACTACTGTAAAGAAGTGGAAAGGTTTGTCCCGAACAACGTTGGATGGAGACTGCTGGTGGGCGGCCTGTGCTCCTTTGTGAGGGTTGACAGGCGTCAGTAAATAAGTAGGTACGTAAGTTCAAGATGTTATTGTCGTTCTATATGTTAAAATAATTTATTTGATTGGGACAAAACCAGTCTTCCAAAAAAACCATTTTCATCTAGGGTTAATTCAAAAGAATAATGAGTTTTATATTAATTTAGCTTACGCATAAATAAAAATTCTTTAGTTGTTAAAATTTTTTGCTTGTATTCATTTAAATAAGCTTAGACTACTTCAAATAGATATGGTGTTTTCAGTAATGATAAATTTACTTACTTACTTACTTACGCCTGTTACTCCTCGTGAAGGAGCATAGGCCGCTCACCAGCATTCTCCATCCAACCCTGTCCTGCGCAATCCTTTCAAGCTCTTTCCAGTTCTTATTCATCTTTCTCATATCTGCTTCTATTTCCCGACGTAATGTGTTCTTTGGCCTTCCTCTTTTCCTCTTCCCTTCAGGATTCCAAGTTAGCGCTTGTCTCGTAATGCAGTTTGATGATTTCCTCAATGTATGTCCTATCCATCTCCATCGTCTTTTCCTAATTTCCTCTTCAGCTGGAAGCTGGTTGGTTCTCTCCCACAAAAGGCTGTTGCTGATGGTTTCCGGCCAATGGATGTTGAGTATCATGCGTAGACAGCTATTAATAAATACCTGTACCTTCTTGATGGTGGTTGTTGTAGTTCTCCAAGTTTCAGCTCCGTACAGTAGAACTGCCTTGACGTTCGTATTGAAGATTCTGACTTTGATATTGGTTGAAAGTTGTTTTGAGTTCCATATGTTCTTCAGTTGAAGGAATGCCGCTCTAGCTTTGCCAATCCTCGCCTTGACGTCTGCATCTGAACCTCCTTGTTTATCGACGATGCTTCCCAGGTATGTGAAGGATTCCACGTCTTCCAGAGTTTCGCCATCAAGAGTGATTGGATTGCTGTTCTCCGTGTTGTGTTTGAGGACCTTGGTTTTCCCTTTGTGTATGTTGAGGCCTACTGATGCAGAGACTGCTGCTATGCTGGCTGTCTTTATCTGCATTTGTTCGTGTGTATGTGATAGGAGGGCTAGGTCGTCTGCGAAGTCCAAATTGTCTAATTGGTTCTGAGCTATCCATCGTATGCCGTAGTTTCTCTCAGATGTCGAGGTCTTCATAATCCAGTCGACCACCAGAAGAAACAGGAAGGGAGAGAGTAGACAGCCTTGTCTTACTCCGGTCCTTACTTGGAATGCGTCTGTCAGCTGTCCTCCATGCACTACTTTGCACTGTAGTCCATCGTATGAGTTCCGGATAATATTGACAATCTTCTCAGGAACTCCGTAGTGTCGAAGAAGTTTCCATAACGTCCTCCTATCTACACTGTCAAATGCCTTCTCATAATCAATGAAGTTGATGTAGAGTGACGAGTTCCACTCAATTGATTGTTCGACGATGATCCGTAGTGTCGCAATCTGGTCTGTGCACGACCGGTCCTTACGGAATCCAGCTTGTTGATCTCGAAGTTGGTCGTCTACTGCGTCTTTCATCCTGTTCAGTAACACTCTGTTGAAGACTTTACCTGGTATTGACAGTAGTGTAATGCCTCTGTAGTTTTCACACTTGCTCAGATCTCCTTTCTTTGGAATCTTGATGAGGTGTCCTTCTTTCCAATCCATCGGCACTTGTTCCTCCTCCCAAATCTTCTTGAATAGAAGATGAAGCATGCTTGTAGTTACTTCGATGTCTGACTTCAACGCTTCAGCTGGTATATTGTCAGGTCCTGCTGCTTTCCCGCTCTTGATTTGTCTGATGGCCATTCTGATTTCTTCCGTCGTTGGTGGATTGACATTTATGGGAAGATCTGTGTGTGCTGCGTCGATGTCCGGTGGATTCGTTGGAGCCGGCCTGTTCAGGAGTTCCTCGAAGTATTCTGCCCATCTGTTGCGCTGTTGCTGAATCTCAGTGATCGGTCTTCCTTCTTTGTCTTTGACTGGTCTCTCTGGTTTACTGTATTTCCCTGCAAGCTTCTTCGTCGTATCGTAAAGCTGTCTCATATTTCCTTCTCTTGCAGCTTTTTCCGCCGTCGTTGCTAGTTCTTCCACGTATTTCTGCTTGTCGGCTCTAATGCTCTTCTTTACTTGCTTGTTTGCTTCTATGTACTCAGCTTGTGCTTGGACTTTCTCTGCTCTTGTTCGACTGTTGTTAATTGCTGTCTTCTTGTTCTTTCTTTCTTTGATCCTGTCCAGTGTTTCTGTAGAGATCCATTCCTTGTGATGATGCATCTTGGGGCCCAGAACCTCTTGACACGTTGGAGTTCATGCTTCTTTGATATCCTTCCAGTTATCCTCCATAGTAGTTTCATCTTCCTTCAGTAGATCCCGTAGGGCTTGGAACCTTTTGTTGAGAGCTATCTTGAATTCATTGAGTTTGTCAGTATCTCGAAGGAAGGCTGTATTGAACCTTTGCAGCGCTGTTTTTCCAGTTGTCCAGTTCTTCTTTAGCTTCAGTTTCAATTTGGCCACAACGAGGTGATGATCTGAAGCTATGTCCGCTCCTCTCCTGGTTTTCACATCTTCCATTGTCCTTCGGAACTTTTTATTGATGCAAATGTGATCTATCTGGTTCTCTGTGGTGTGGTCCGGTGAGATCCACGTAGCTTTGTGTATACGTTTGTGTGGAAATGTTGTACCGCCTATGACCAATTTATTGAATGCACACAGATTTGCAAATCTTTCCCCGTTTTCGTTTCTCTCTCCCAGTCCATGCAGTCCCATGATGTCTTCATATCCGGTGTTGTCCATTCCGACTTTGGCGTTTAGATCTCCCATCAGAATGGTGAGGTCCTTTCTTGGGCACTTCTCTATGATTGATTGCAGCCTCTCATAGAATTGATCCTTAACGTCGTCGTTGCTATCATTGGTAGGTGCATAACATTGGATAATGTTCATTGTGATCCCCTCCTTCTTTGTTTTGAATGATGCTTTGATGATTCTGGATCCGTGAGATTCCCATCCTACAAGTGCATTTCGTGCTACTTTGGATAGCATTAGAGCAACTCCCTGAGTGTGTGGAGCATTTTCCTCTTCGTGACCGGAGTATAGCAGCATCTCTCCCGTATTTAGCCTTTGTTGTCCAGCTTGGGTCCAATGGGTTTCACTGATTCCCAGTACTGCCAAGTTGTATCTCCTCATTTCCGTTGCTATTTGACTGGTCTTCCCGGTCTCCCACATTGTCCGGACGTTCCATGTACCTATAAAAATTGTTGCTCTGGTTGTTAGAAGGGGCATCGGCCTCGTGGCTTCCGAAGGAACTCGGCTTTCACCATGAAGCGTCATATTACCTCTAACTCCCAGGGCAGGGTTTAAATGGTTTGAGTTATTTTTTCTGGTTAGCGTTTTTTTAGCGAGTTAGGTTTCTACGGGATGGGGACGCTAACCCCATGCCCAACCCTCCTCCTTTACCCGGGCTTGGGACCGGCAGTAACTCTGGAAGAGCTACAGGCGGAGTTGTAATGATAAATAATACATTATAAAAAACTTGAAGCTCCTTTGTATCTTTTAAATTCATCTCATAGGTAAATGCAAGTTATGTTTGTGTAGTGTAGATTGAATTTAAGCGGATATATTGCATTTCATAGATCACATGGCTACATATATTTAAAAAAATGTCATGTATGTTGTAGTATCTCTACATTTATTTTACCCCTACTTAATTAAACCATTATAAATAACATATTTTGATAGTAAACACTTTCATTTATCACCAAATTATCATAGTCTAAAATTTATTCATAACTGAAAGAAAATGTTAATAAATTAAGATATTTGACAATTACCCCAGACTTATATGATCATATACGTTTAATGAGTTCGATCATTCAACGCTTATATGGACTATTGAAAGTAAATAAAGTAAGAGTTTGAAAAGGGAAACTTGTCAACATTATAAATTTCTTAATCTGTAAATGAATTGTCGGAAGAAAATATAATACCATAAACTATAAATATATCATGTATATACATATAAAAATTGTCGATTGATTTTATTTTGTAAACAAATTTATTATTAAACCTATTCACAGCAATTTTGATCAGGCTTATTATTCGTTTAATGTATGTACAAATGTAAATGTTTCTAATAATCAATCAGTAGAAATATTTTAAACAAGTAAAGTTCTAGTTTATAACAAAGTATTTTTAATGAATTTGTAAGAAGAAATGTTTTTATAAAATAAACTTGGAGAAGGCAATATACCCACTTCCATAGATTCATGCCCCAATTAACAGAAAGATTAATTCGGTTCAGTGTTTGAGTTACAAAATCCGATAATTATGGTCTGACGATAGTGCAAAGGGAGAATTAGATAAACTAAGGGTACGGTTATTAAATAAAAGATACCCTAGTAATTTCATAAATAAATGCACAACTGAACCTAAAGGTGAAACGTAGACTTCTCTAGTTGAAAATAAAACTTGGTAACTACAACATGATTTCAAAAGCGATATTGAGAATGAGATTCTAATGAGTTGAATAAGCAGATCCATTAAAAACGTTTAATACCACTACATCACATGTAACTTCCTCAACGAAGCCAATACTAGGCCAGCAAATTAAGACACAAATTATAGTCTCATATATGTATGTTTATTAATTTAACTGTTCCTGTGGTGTTATATCGGTCGTACCTAAAAGTCCTTATTTTTAAGCCTTTGTAAATACGCACCAGCACGGTAAGGAGAAGGCGTTGCGAAATCTATGAATAGTGCCATTTTATCATCTAATTGATTATAGATATAACATCAAAAGTGAAAATGCTTTTTCAGTCAAATATCAATTTACCAGTGATCTACCAAAAGATCTAGGGTTACGCTTACTCTAAACATTTAAAGTCATTAGTTTCAACTCAAGTTATTAATGCAAAAAGGATACATACAACCTTTTGTTCACATTATAATTGTTTCATTGTTCGTCCCTTTCATTGTGATTTGTACTTCGATTCAAGATACTTTTTCTTATCCTCAATTATACATCCTTCTTTCTTATTTACATGATATTCTTGTTAATTATTCTTAATATCGTCACTTATTATTATCAAACCTACGGCATACCAACTCCTATTTTGTATGGATTTTTTTCATACACGATTTTAGCTCATTGATTAGAACTTATCACATTGTGGCAAACAATTCTTCTTACCTTTTATGTATGACCTCTTCTTGGATTTATCAGTGATATTATTTTATTCTAATTAGTAATTTCTGGTATTTAACACGTAATTGATGAGAAATTAGCCACCTTCCATTTATAAAATGAATCAAATCAACTTAAATACTTTGCCTATTGCAATACAATAACTCTGGAGACTGAAGAATTTCTAAATTATCTAGATCGAACACAAATCTCCAAGAGATTCAATCATTGGCTCTTATTTCCATCTGTTGCCAAGTGAAGTTCAGGGTCTTTACGTTTGACTCTAAATCCTGGAGGCATGTATTCATTGGTCTACATCTTTTTCCTCGGAGCACTTGCCATAAGATGAAATCTGGTGGTTTCCTGAAAGTGTACCATGTCCACCTCCTAGTGTTTTTTCCTAGTTCCCTCTTCAACTTGTTTGTTCTCTGATAAAGTGGGTTATTGCTGATTATTTCTGGCCAGCGGATCTGGGGTACTAGGCATAGACAACCACTTATAAATAACTGTACTGTTTTAGTGATTGTGAAGATAGTTCTTCAAGTTTCAAATCCGCACGACTGAACTATTTTTGTGTTTGTCTTAAAAGTCTTGACTTTGAGTGACTGTTCCTTAGAAGTCCAGATATTCTTAATTTACATAAATACTACCCTTGCCTTCCCAGTCCATGCTTTGGTCTCAAGATTGAGATCCCCCACGTTTCCTAATGATACTGCCTAGCTACACGCATCCTTCCCCATATTCCCGCATTTTAGATCTTCACTCGTCTGTTTGCTTCATCATATTTAACCTGTAATTATTTTGGAGTTTCTGACTTTGCCTTCCTACTTCTAGGCTCTTAAATCTTCCCCAGACTATCAATAGAGACTCATTCTTTGTGCTAGTGTCCCTTTGGGCTTAATGCTCACCGACATATTCTAGTGCCGCTATAATCCATTCCAAGTTGTGTTATATAGTGATTTCCTCATTTAGTAGATCTTGTAAGACTTGGAATTTGTTGTCGAGAACAATCTTGAACTCGATGAGCTTATTATTATTAACTCAAAAGATATACATATATAACAAGTCTATAAACAGGTCTCAGAAACTACCTATAATTTAACCTTCTTTTGATACAAGTTAGTGTAATGCGTACTAGTCGTTATGTTTATGAAGATTTCAATGTGTTAATGTCGTTTACACAAGATGAATTCGACAGAAAAGGTCAATTATGTTAAATATATAACTCCGCCTGTAGCCCCTCTGGGGACACCGCCGGTCCTAAACCCGGATAAAACAGGAAGGGTGGTCATGGGGTTAGTGACGCCATCCCATAGAAAACTTTCTCGCCAAAAACCATTAACCATAAAAAATATTTCAAACCATTTAAACTCTGACCTGGGATTTAGAAGGTCTTCATTTGAAAGAGTTATGAAGTCTCATGATGAAAGCCGAGTTCCTTCAGAAGTCACGAGGCTGGTGCTCCTTCTGAAAACCAGAGCAACCATTAATTTACGTAGATGGAACGTACGGACAATGTGGGAGACCGGGAGAGTCACCCAAGTTGCTGCAAAAATGAAAAGATGCAGCCTGAAGGTGCATGAAATCAGTGAAACACATTGGAAGCAGGTTGGACAACAAAGACTAGCCATGAAAAAGAGAGTGCTCCACATATACAAGGAGTTGCATTGACGCTATCCAAACAAGCGCAAGAAGTACTCATATGATGGAAATTTTATGGAGCTAGGATCATCAGAGCATCCTTCAAAACAAAAAGGGCATTACATTGAACGTCGTCGAATGTTATGCGCCTACCAACGATTACAATGAAGACGTTAAAGATCAATTCTACGATAGGCTGCAGTCAATCGTTGAAAAATGCTCAACAAAGGACCTGACTATTCTGATGGGAGACCTTAATGCCAAGGTTGGAATCGACAACACCGGATATGAAGAGATCATGGGACGACATGGACTCGAAGAAAGGAACGAAAATGGTGAGAGACTTGCAAATTTATGTGCCTTCAATAAACTGGTTATAGGCGGCAATATACTCCCACATAAACACATCCACAAAGCCACATGGACTTCACCGGATCACACTACGCAGAATCAAATCGATCATATCTGCATCAACAAAAAGTTCAGGAGGACAATGGAGGATGTGAGAACAAACAGAGGAACTGATTTAGTATCAGATCATCACTTGCTGGTCGCCAAGATGAAATTGAAACTCAAGAAGCACCGGACAATCAGGCGGACAACAGCACAAAAGTTTAATACCGCCTTTTTTCGGGATACTGACAAACTCAACAAAGCCCTCAGCAATATGTTCTGGGACTCTCACGACCTACTTAATAGAAAGGGAACTATCATAGAGAACTGGAAAGGGATCAAGGAGGCAATCACTTCAACATGCCATGAGGTTCTGGGCCACAAGAAGCACCATCACAGGGAATGGATCATTGTTGATACACTATAATATTCAAGAAAGGAGAAGGCAGCAATCAATATCAGCCGAACAAAAGCAGAGAAAGCCAAGGTAGCATATCTGAAGATTGACCTCAGCAATGATGTTGAAAAACAATAAAGTCTAAATGTGTAATAGCTATGTATTTAAACGATTTATCACCAGACAAAAGCCAAATTTGACCTGACATTTTGTAAGGAAAAATAACATCATTTTACATTGTAACTGTTATTATTTACGCATTAAAGGTATATTTGTTTCAAAAAACATAATAAGTCTTAGAATAAAGAATGTATGGTAGTATTATCACATATGTAAAAAATGTGTACACAAAAATTTAAACACAAAGTTCAAACAGTGGAAGCCACATATTGAAAAAAAATGCTCTGAATAAGAATATATTGGCCAGGGGTAAATATTAATTTATCCCACATAACTCATGGGAATACTAATAAATTTCAAAAACTTCCTGATAGTGAGTCGCATTAGATTACTGTGTTGTTAGAAATTACTGGAAACTGTTTAATGATACGTTTAGAAAAAAAATTAATTAAATACAAAATGAACAAGGTCATCCAACTGGTTGCAGTGGGAATATAATAATTAACATAGAACTCAAACAGAAGTAGGTTGAGTAGGAAAATCGGAGGATATATTTGAAGACACAGAAGCTGATGTAGAAGGAAGTCTTTTGCGATAACCAAAAAATCCATCAGGAACTTCAAACTGAGAAAAAAACAAAAAAGAAAACTTGTGAATTGTGCAGTTTTGTGGAAAAGACTTCGTTTATTTGCTTACATACAACAAACAGTACTCTTCACTAACCCTAACCAAGTATGCAAACTACAACTCAGCAGCAGACTTATCTTAGAAAATCAATTTGACAAAATTTAGATGTCATTATTATAGTTTCTTTGCTAATAACTAACTCTTTACCCTGACAGCTCCATTGCATAGTAAAAACACGTTTATACGTTAAAACGGCTGGACACAAATTATAACTAATTAAGTAGTGTTATACAGTTAAAAACAGAACATAAACAGTGCGTAAACAAGTAAATTCACTTCGTACATGATTTTTTAACGATTTGTAGACTTTATGATAAGGGGAACTAAGTTATACCAAATGAAAAAAATCAAACTGTAAACATCTTACATTGACACGAAAGTCTTCAATAGTCCTGTACTTCTGTAGTAACTCTTTTAGTGCATGATTGACTTCTACTTTGCGTCCACTATAGTGCAAGAAAGCCCAGAATTTTTCTAACCCATAAAGATGTCCATTTTTGTAGTCTCTCAAGGCTTGTTCCTATGGGGTAAATAAAAACTAGAGGTTAGCAAGTGGAAAGTGAAGAGTGCAAATGTTCAAGAAATGTATTATATGCGTGAGTGAATGTGTGAATTCAAGGAAATTACTTGTACACGAGACGTAATATGGTTGAGCTGATTATGACATATAAATTTATTTTGAAATATATATTTGATATGTGACAGTAACATTAAATAGTTTCCTTATGAAGTTGAAGCAGTGTTCAAAACTATAAAAAGGTGAAAACGGATACGTAAACAGAGGAAACTGCACTACAAAATTTACCTGGAAGTCCTTATAAAGAGACCATTTGAAACGACGTTCCAAACCATACGAGTAAAATCGAAACAAGCATTCCAATCCATATCGATAACCAGACGCTTCATCCTCGAGAGCCAAACGTTTGAATTCCTTGTACATGCCATGAAAGAAGTTGTCTCGTAAAAAGAATGACCAAAACCTATACAACGTGTTCATTTCTTGCGACTGTCCTGCGCCTGATTTTTCACGATCCAACAAACAAGCAGCACGATATCGGAAATACTCACGAGATGCTAGACCGCTAGCTCGAAGGTATGATTGACTCATATGATTTCCAAAAGTATAAGGAGTTTGTTTATGAACAGAAAACTGGGACTGGTTAGTTTTCATAGGTTCATTTGGCACGAAATTCGGTTTATTATCTTCATCAGTTGCATGTTCGGTAGTTATGATCACAGTAGTTCCAGATGTACTAACATCGCTAACAGAAAAATAATAAAAAATCATGATAGAAAATTTTATTAAACGAAGTACAAACGTTACATCCGATGAATGAGGGTAGCGCTTATTCATTTTATTCAGAATTAAAATTTGTGCGAAAGTGGTTTTGAGAGTAACTGACAATGTAGCAAACTTAATCCATTATTACTACTATGATTGAAGATAGCCTTGGGATATGAAACAAATGAGTAACAGAGACTGTGGTGGTTGTGAAACAAGCAATAAAAGTACTCAGAAAAATGTATTTATCATGGATAATTGTTGTACGTAATGTTTCGCACTTGCAATATTGAAAAATTAAGCAACATTACGTAAGTCACTTCTGTTGGAAATATGACTTTTCACTTGCGAAGAGGTGTGATTTAACGATAGTATATATTCCTGTGCCCCTGAATGCCCGGGTACGGCCGAGAGTATGGAGAGTCCGCTCACCCTCTTCAAATGCTCTCACATGGTCACGCGTATATAGCCTCTGCCAGGGAAGTCCTACTCACTGCATTCTCGTGTCGGGGGTGTTGTTTACGAAATTGAGAGGACGAAAAACGAATGTCGGCGCTGTAACCGGGTTGGTGAACATGAAGGGTCCCTCTGGGAGAGCTGGAAAATCCTGATTCCAAACCAATGGTTCACATGGACTGCAGTATCCTGAGGGAACAAATGGCGTATGAACCAATCGTTGGTCACCGGCTACCATGGGATTGCATCTCCTTACATTGCTCCACTGCCTTGAGGACCAGATCTTCAAGTCGAAGGCTCCGGGTGTGGCCCCCTAAGGAATCCATCTGCTTCGGTTTGGGCAGCCGGGAAGTATCACAGCCCTCACACAAATCAAATGAGATTTGTGCGGCGCATATGTATTTGTTGCCTTCTTGTAACAATATCTATGTGTTCAAATAAATAAATAAAATATATTCCTGCACTGAACTTTGAACTCAACCTTTTGTAGAGCTATATGATACATTATATAGTTGAAAAGTTGGTGGATAGACAGTTGTTTGGCAACTGAATTAAAACGAGTACCTAAGTCAATGAGCTACAAGAAATGTAAATATGCTTAAAAATTATCTAACGCCTGCACTAGGAGTGTGTACATTTAGGATAACTGAATTCACTGAGAATGATACAAGACCAGGCTTAACATGGAACTACAAGTACATTTGTACGTCTAAAAAAGAAACTGATACACAAATTATTTGATACTAGATATTTTGTTAAAAATGAAGTGGTTTTGTGCAATTTTGCTTTCAGGAGTTAAATAATGAGAAAACAAGTGAAAAATATAACGGATTGATAATTTTACGTGCAAAAATGGATTACTGATAAGTTATATGTCAGATTTACAATTGCTTTTAATAGAAACAATAGCTTGTATTTCGCAGTTGTCTATAGGTCAAGATGGTAAACAGACCGTCAATCAATTACACACGATGACAATTTTTATTTTTTAGTGTGTTATCTACAAAAGGAGAAGCCGAGTCAAATAACAAATGTTAAGTACGTTTCTTTCCGAAAATTCGTTAGAAAACCAAAAGTTCTATAAAAAAAAGGGTTGAATAGTGTCAAAGAAAAGACCGTCTAAATTATTGAGATGTTACTCAAAACTGATTTTCCGAAACTATATTGGGGGTCCAATACATGTGAAAGATGAATTATTCGTTGGGAAACGCTACTCACATACCTTGCCATAGATATTAGTGTTTTTGGAGTTCGATTACGACTGTCTTCAAATGTAGCATATGAAGTAGCACTGCAGGTTTGACCTTTTTTGGTTCTAGCTGAAGGTCGGGCAGAAAGATCAAACGCGAATCCGACATCTAATTCATCTCGTTTGCGAGTACCAGTAGATCCAACTTTCGCAGGGTAAAAGCCGGTCATACGACGCTTTGCGGTATGTTTGTTTTTAGGTTTGTCAGTTACTATAGGTTTTTGAGAAGCGGATGCCACAGCAGCCCTGGAAACTTCAGCAACGAGAGCTGCCACTGCGTTTTCTGCTTCCAACTGCTGTTCAACTTGACTGGGTGTTAATGACCCCATGTCTAACGAACACGGCAGTACTTCAGAATTGTAAAGTGGTAGAATAGGATATGAGGGAATCCATGAGGAACTTGTAATCAATTGTGATGGTTCAGGAGGTAACACGTTAGGAAAATAAAAAGGAAATGTTGGGTAGGAATTTTCGACAGACTGAGTTTTGGTTCTTTCTAATCTAGTCGAATTTAAGTGTGGGTCTTCTGAGATGTTGACATTTTCATGAGAAACATAGATTGGTCGCTCGGTTGAACCGGAAGCAGCAGCTTCTTTAAGGCTGACAAAATCTTCTGGTGAAACAAGGTTGATCTGTTGGGACAAATAAACAGGAAAAATTAATCCATTTAATTAAATAAACTATTCATAGGTTAGCAACCATATAAACGTTAGTAGCGTAGTTTTTAGCACGTTAATGGATATTATTGTTGAGAATGAGGTGTATGGTCAGGCTATTTTTTTTTAGCGTGGCTATACTTTTTAATTCTAGTCAATTATGCACGAGGGCATTGTTGGACAGAACAAATTTCATTTATATGGATGCCCGAACGTGACTTTAAAAGATGATAGCAAAGAGAGTATATATATCGCTCATGACATAAGATCACAATGATCTGTGAAGTACCAAGATAAAATTGTAGTTAGTGATCAACTAGAAATGAAAAGTGAGATTATTTTCACATTACACATTAACCTCCAGAGGTCTTTGAGGACATATCAAAGCTTTTGAGAATACGAGCGAAAACAGATGTGATTGATAATATACGGTTTACTTCATTTGACCGTTAAATTTCATAACACAAAACACGCTAGTGTTTGTACACTTATTAAGGTAATAAAGCTGATGAGAACTTTCAGAAAATTGTAAAAAGTAGGTATGATGAAATGATTTGATTATATTGAATTAAATGAACATACTTTTTCCAAGCGAGTAAGAGATTGACTGGATGACTTATCAGATAAAAGTGAGATATTTGGTTCTTCAACATCATCTTCAAAACCAAGTTCACAAATAGAGGTGTAACGTTCGCGCTTCACATTTTGTTCATAATCCTCAAGTCCCAGTCGAATTCTTTGTAACATATCTGCATGAATCTTGGCACTAAACGAGTAAAAAGTGTGTCAACTAAGTAGAGAAATATTATCATCTAGAAAGTAAACGACAAAACTGAAAAATGATGTGGTAATTGGAGGCAGTTAGTAGGAAATTTTGAATCTTGACTTAGTGCTAATTGGCACTGGTCAGTAAGATGTGACGGTAATCTTGAGAGGACTTATGTTTCCTGATGCACTCAATCCTGTCTCACCAAGCTTCACGGTCAAAAATATTACCACTGAACTATTTAAGTTGCGACTAACGTTATGCCGAACTGTGATATATTTACAATTGACTGACTAGGGTTACTACAACTGAGTGACTATTCCATTGTACAATGCAAAACCGCAGCCGGGCAGTACCACAGCCCTCACACATATCCAATGAGATATGTGTGGCATATACGTATTCGGTGCCTCCTTGTACCGATATTTATGTGTTAAAATAAAAATAAATACAATGCGAAATTCAGTCCAGTAATTAATTAACCCCTAGGAGACTAAATATTTACTTTTGATCTTTCCTTTAATGAGTGGCAGATTGATCGTTGTTACCAACGATCAGATTCCCTGTGAGTTACCTTGTTTAGTGAGTACCATCTTACGAATTAAAACCGGAGCTACATCAACAATTAATGACACTATTTGGCTTCCAGAAAAGTATGTGCAGTGAGGCTCTAACCTGAGAACTGATGATCAGAAGGTGAACGCATTAATGACCTGAAAAATGAACCAGTCTCGTATATTCTAAACTCGAAACTAAACATTTTTGATTCCAATGTACGTGATTGATAACAAAAGTCAAAGAACTATGGTAAAGCTACTTCACTGTGGTTCAGGTTCTGAAAGTAACGATAGAAACATGTTATTTAGGCATCGTATACCTTTAGTATATTTGGATTATCGTTAGTAGAATTCAGGACGTTCTCTTCGTCAGGACCTGTCAACAGAATGCATAGGGATCCCAGTATTGATATATGTATCGAGACTTTACCAATTGCTTTAAATATAAACCGATGAGTAGCAAATACCAAATAAAAACGCACATCCCGGATTCTACAACTGGCTACAATCTAATTAGGCTTGCAACTAAGGTATTTGCTCAGGATTTACACACACACCATCAAAGAATGATTAGAATTCAGTTCTAAATAACAACCGGAAAATACAAACTTTAGAATAATAGTTTATTATTATTTTGTAGTAAAATCCGATATAAAACTAGAAATATTGTTAATTTTTGGAGTATGTACAAAAAAGGTTGCTTTCTTTGTATGGATAACATTTGTCAGTGATAAAACCGGGTTAAACATTCATGTGACGCATAGAAAAATACACATCTATTCACAAAACTAGTACATAATGAGAAGTGACAAAAAATTAATTTTAAATCAGTAGGCGAGCTTAAAATTAGGCCGGAAACACGTCGCTACTATTCATAGAAACCATAAAATATGAATTTAAATAAACATTATTATACTAAGTGAAACTACTATTTTAGGATACCATATTTACCGTTACTCCACAAGATATCGTAATAACGTTTGAACAAGTACTATTATCTGGCTTTACATCTTTACGATATAAATAGACTGGAGGTCGAAAATGTTAGCAGAGTAACAAAACATGTACATAAAAAACAAATTAGTTACCGAGATTGATGATCTGGATTGGGGTGGCGATCACCAGATGGGTGTTTAGCCAAAAGGCGGGAAGAATTGACAGTATGTTCGGAAGATGTGTATCCACTATGTATTGTTTGACTCTTGTCAATTGTAACATTAGAAGGTGTAGTATTCAATGGACCAGATTCGAAATCAGCTTTTTCAATCCACGATTCAGATGTTCGAGATGGCTTTGAAGCATGTGCTTTCGCGCTGAGAGTGCTTTGATCAGAAGCGCGTCCACCCGCTCTTTCAGGGACAATAACAATTAGGTAATTTAAGAGGTCATCTTCATCAATATCACTGAACTCAGAACACGAAGATTCGTTCCTTTGACGATGACTAGTCTAAAAATTTAAGAATACGTATAAATAAATAAACATGCCTTGAACAACTATTACTGGTTATTCAAGTTCTACTGTTAAGAAAGGTTGTTTAGGACTATATAGTCATTAGGACTAACTAGATAAACCTAAAATTGTCCGGTATCATTGGTGGGACATCTGATAATTTACATTGGCGTATCATGACAACGCACGAAGAGATGTGATTCCGACATGTTCGAGCTGTACAAGCTTTCGACAAAAGTGTTTGCCAAGAAGAGGTTCATGTATTGAGATTTGGATCACGTTTAATGTGCCAGGGCTATTGATACTACTTGACCCCCCAGAGTTAGCATAGTTTAACTAAAATTGTGAATGGTTATTTTCTACGAGCATAAAAGCCAAGATGACTAAGCTTTGAAATAGATCAAAATTGAGGTTTAAGAGTTACATAATGTTACCAGGGTAGGTGGAAAAATACTAAGAATAAACTATGTTCATGACCAAAACGTTTGCGACAAGTACATCGTGTATAAATTGCACTACAATGAAATGTTAGCTGTTCTGGAAGATTATAGGGTTCTCGGTAAAACTATAAGCACGATACTGAAGTGGACAACACTTGAATGGAATATTACACAGAACGACTTCTTACGTTTATTGAATGTGTTAATTTACAGCTGCTGAACCACTGGAGTTGAAGCTTTCCTAGCATCAGACTGCCAGGATGGAACTGGATCCAAGGAAGTATCAATAGTGGATTTAGCAAAAACTCATGATGATGAAAAGCAAGGTAGAAAAGTTATGTTTAGTATTCTGAATTTTAAATAGAAATCTTATCAAAAAACCATTCGTGTTTGTAAAATTACGCTTATCTGTAGCGAAGTATATTTTTGGATGTAGCATCACTTTCCACTTAGGTTCACCAGTATTATTGTCTTTCTATGTCTTCCTTTTTGACTATCTGATAGCTCTTACTGTTGAATGCCAACAGTTTGGAAGAAAAATAATGTATCCCATCAGCATGAATAATTAATTTGACTCAGCCAGATTTGAGTAGAAATTAAGACCGATTTTATGATAAAATGTGTAGACGTAATTAATGCAAACATATAATATGATCTTTATATCAAGCTTAAAACATTAAGCGACCATACTCATGGTATATAAGGCTTGTGGTCTGTTGCCGATAACTTTTCAGTTTGACTACAACTGATTATTTCGATAACTTAACACGGAACGTTTTTTGAACATAACGAATAAGAGATGAAATTATCTGACAGTTCAGTACGTATACGTTGGAAGGCAAGTCGTAATATCTGGGAGTTGATCACATTCAATCGATTTACAGAAAACTGTCGGTACCATACGGAACCGAGAAACTAACAATCGTTGATTGGACTATTTTGACCAGACTTACTTTGAATAAGCATTGAGACTTGACATCGAAGAGGGACTTTTGGGTTTTTAAAACGGATAGGAAAACTAATTTTTTTTGGCTAGGAACAACACAAATCTTTTTTTAAAGTCAACGTTGGACCAGTTATTATTAAATCTAAATAAATATTCTACAATGTTTAAAGAATGCAATGTCTTATTCGCATCCAAACCTTGTATTGCTAAAACTAAGTATAAGCCACTAATAGTATGTACGTGTATGAGGAAGCCAAGCTTTGACGAAGATTTATTAATACACCTTGGAAAATCTGTATTCTTACCGTTGTGACAGGGATGTTTGAATTGGATGAAGACAGAGTCTTGAGACGACTACGTTGACGACGTTCCACCTTCAGCCAATTAACATCGTTTATTTCTCCCGCGATAGTGGATGTTGAGTTTGACGCTTCCATATCAGCATTATCTGAAGGAGGTGCATCAGATATGTATGTCGAGGAACTCAGTGTGGTGACCGAGGTGGAAATGGGAGCATGTTGAGTAAAAACTATGGATTCTATGTTTTGAACATATTTAAACCCCATTCAACTTACCGACTGACACACCATAACTTTCAGAAACGGTTAGCCGACGTCTGATAAGTCCTCTACTAGCATCAATTTCTACAACATTGCTGTTACAACAAGCCTAAACAGTAATAAACAAGAGATTGGTGTTACCTGAATAATAAGGTTTTTCGAAGCATCTAACTGCTTCATCCTGGGAAAGTCCAATATAACTTCCAAAGGCACATATCCATCAAAGGTCATTTTTTCTTGAAGGTAACGGTCGCGGGTGAAGTTTCTATCACCAAAGTAGTATTCTATTTGATTTCTGATCCTGGAAAGCCTTTCAGATACGCAGGCCACGCATTCATTTGTATCATAACTACACGGTTGGCTTTGAGAAATATGGTGTCGGTAGTGTGACAATACGCGGGGGTCTAAAATGAAATACATCAATCATACACTTACTAAATCCTGGCCGAGGCACTAAGCAGCACAGCTCCACTCCGGCAAAATTTGGGTTGACGTATAGACACCATTGAGAGTTTGAGCAGTTGCTTTGGAACTTTCGGATTTTATCCAGATTTGCACTCTTTATAGGTTCGGTGCGTTCAGGAGCCTCAAATGTATCCACATCTTTCAAACCATTATAGGCAGGATACCCATTTTCTGCAGGAAGGTTGCTTTCTGAAGGTAACGAACTTTTGATTTTAGAAAAAGTAAGGTGAACGGGCAGATCTTCCCATTTTTGTTTAGATTTCAGTCTAGTGACAAACTATTTAATAATATAGGAATCATAAAGACATACTCGTTTAGTACTTCCCGAGTTTTTGTTCAACTCATTTAAAGCTGGCCATTCGTTATCCACTATGTGCAGACCATTCAGAAGTCCTTCATTCATTGCAATAGTTTATAATAATTAATTTGAACACGGTTTTGGTTTTGTGACCAATCCAGTATCATTAGGAAAAACGGCGTGACGACACGCCAACAACGTATTACGCGCTATTAGAACGCGATCCCAAATGGCCTTTAAGGTCACGAATAGCAGCTGAGTTAACCTGACTATCCCCCTATTCGATCTCTTTTCCTTGCAAAGCCGCTGTGGACTGTGGAGGTTTCGATCCATTTAAAACCATATATGACTAATACATAAGGAAACATAAGGGATCTACTTTCATAGTTTGCTTAGCCACCAAGCCACATCTACGTGTCTACTTGGAAATTTCATATGCATTGTTAATTGTGATTTGTAGCCAATGAAATTTTCTATGTCCCTCTTTAAAAAATTTTGAAAATTTAGGGTTAATTTTTATGCGTATGACATTCGAAATATATGAAGTGGATGAATAAGTTGGTATTAGTCTGGTCTAATCAGTTCTTATGTACTAGGCTATATGTAGGCCTGCTGAGAAGCACCGATGTTATTTTGATGGCACAGACTCTACATTATGTATTTGTAAATGGTTGTCTCCCTGTTAATTATGGGATATCTTTGTCAGACAACGTGTTTTGGCTTCAAATATGTATCCTCTTCCTCCATTGAGTATTATTCAACGAATTAACATTATCGATCAAAAGAAACAAAAGTTAGTATCTATACATAGCTTGGCAGTTTCGATTGTAAATCTAACAGAATTATCGAGATAAAAAATACCTGAAAAGTGATAGGAATAGGCCAATGAGAGGTTGTGAGTCCTTACATACAGAACGAATAATATGAATATCCGTTCTTCTGTTTGTGAGCCTTATGATGGTGGAATTTGTAAATTCACTAGCTGAAAACTCACTTCCGAAAGCTGTACATTTATAATCGGTATCATCTATCATAGCCCACTCTTCTTTGTTGACGATTTTATTTTAGAGCACGAAACAGTACGGAATAAAAATAACGGGTATATGATAATAGGATATTTTAATGCATCTGCTATTAGATGGATAGAGGTGGCCTGAAAAGTCTTTTAATAGTGGGCTCCTCATGACTATAGTGGAGCATGTTTAAGAACAGTGTGTTTTCGAATCCACACGTCTTGGTTTAAGCAAAGGATTTCTTTAGCTATACTTAGTAATCACTCATGAGACAGAGGATATTGTCAATCTAAATGTTCTCCCACCGTTAGCAAACAGCGGCCATGTTTTGTTATTCATGTTTAGGGCTAGTGACACAATATATGATCAGACTGAACCCTAAGAAAATTTGTGGATGGCGTTGGAATGTTCTTGTCTCTGCTGGCTCTGAACAGTACTGATCCACATATTGTAAGACCAAGCACACATGCGAAGAGTTGTTACGTAAGGCCAATGTCATGATGGACAGCGTCCGAAATTAAATACTGATAGGTGTGTCGTACGTTAACTTCCAACCGACCACTTGAGAGAGAATACAAGAGTAGAAGAGAAAGTATGTTAGGCTACCGAATAAAACTCACAATTACTCATTTATATATGTGCAACTTTACCCCATAAGAAATAAATTCCTTCCCTAGTCAGTGAAATGCACTTTCTCTTCAGGTTACTTCTGACTGCCATCGATTAGCCTTCTCTTTAGGCTACTTCTGATTGGTTTACCATATCAGTCAGACTATCGTATGAAAAACAATTGGTTAGGGGTTGTGAAAATGGTTCGGAAAGGATTTTTTGTATTCCACCACTTTTGGTACGAAAGCATTCGATGACATTGGCAAGAAATGATGTTGCAAAGGCTGAAGCCTTATCAGAATATTATGGCAGTATTTTAGGCCGACGACGCTGGAAGACTAAAAATTAATTATAATGGTGGCTGATCCAGCGGTTATTGAGAATGGAGCTATCATACGAACACTTGAATATTTCATACCAGATAGGTTCAATGACCTTTAGATACTCATCCTATGATTCTGAGAGCCCTGGAGGATGTAATCGCCAAACCACTGACAATGCCGGCTGAAATGTTTTTGCGGAAGTCTAAACTGTCAAGAGACAGGAAAGATATAATTGTCGGTCAGATTTATAAAGCATGGAGTAGATACTTAGTTGATAACTATCGAACATTTAGTCTAACCACTGTAGTCGTCAAATCAATGAAAAGAATTATCCAGATAGCTATTCTAAGCTACATGATAAGGAATAATCTTTTAACCGGGGAACACACGTGGTTTTAAAAAAGCCATTCGTGCCTGGAAAATCTCATTGAAATAGAAGATTGGACTGCAGCGAAAGATATTAATGCTTGAATAGTTACAATTCTTATTGATGTGAGTAAACGTTTTGACGAAGACCCCCACACCTGGGTCTTAAATTATATCTAGAAAGTTCCGATATCTCTTGCGAAATCCTAGACTGTATTGTGAGCAGAAGGTACGGGCAAATGTGACTCTTGCGATAAACAAAGTAAAATCACATAATGCATTTTTAAAAAATGAAAATAACGCATTAGATACACCGTTTACACATCTTTCTTGACTTGTCTCTTACAAACTCCGTCGTTCTCTCATTCCTGTTGTTTCTCGGACCGCTTCTGTTTTTCTTCCTTTTCTCATCATGTTCCTCTTCTATCAGTAAGCATCTGGTTTCCTCTTATCGATACATACTACTATCTGTTCGTATAATTAACAGACACCATACTACCAAATTGAGTTCTACAAGGTGTAATCATTAGTCCTCTTTCTTTTATGCTTTACGCAAATGTCTTACTTAATTTAGCAGTCATCTGTTCTACTCTGTGCAGATGACACAGAGATTTAGGGACCGATATACAGTATGCTAGATAGAATAATATTACAAAATAACCTAAATTCACTGGTTGGATGGCTATATAAAGGTCATATAAAGTTGATTCCAACAAGAGTGCAGTGATGCAAAAAATAACTGTGATGATTCATTTCACCACAAAATAAGTGAAATTGTGCTGCCTAAACTAAAGGGTTATAAAGACCTGGAAGTCACAGTAAGCAAGAACCTTAGAAGTGTGATTTACTGTAAGACTGCCGAAAACATAATACTCTGGGCCTTACAGACTATTTCTAAATCATTTCATTACTCATTTGCCGTATGGGGTTTAAGCAGCTAATCTTTGTTCTACATATGAAGAGGACATGTTGCAACAAGTTCAACGTTGAGGGACAAAAATAGTGAAAAGTTTCTGTTGCCTATTTCATGATGAAAGACTGAAACTCCTTAACCCACTTCCGTTATCTCACCTCAGGTTACGGAGTGATGGAATCCTGGCTTACCGTATACTGAATGATGATACTGCCATTAATTTGTCTTACCTTTTCGGCCTAGGATTGGTTCTCCGGAAGGATATTACAAAAAAACTTCAAAATCCTGGATCGAAGCATTAATTTCTAGAGTAGTGAATAACTGGAGTTCTCTACCAGAACACGTAACATCAACACTTGTTGATATATTTAAAGGGAGACTAGTTCTTCACAGTATTATGGATTGAAAGTATCGATATTGGAAGACTGACTTATCTTTACTACTAAAGACTCAGTAAGTATTTTCAGAAAACTCATCTGTATGTAAATTCATTTCCACAGTATAACGTGTGGAAACCCTAATGAAAGGTAGATATGATGTTTAAAATATTTCGTTAGAGAAACTTTTTCATGAAGAGATGCCTGACTGTTATCGACTTCCTCAAATTCAGGGTGTATATCATTCAAGTTTAAGTTGATCACTCATTGAAAATCAATACAACGGCTATTTAGGCTTCACAAAACCGACGGTAGTCAATCAGACTCCCATATTCAGGAGGTTGGTGGGTTACTAATGACCTCAGGTTTAACCAGATAAAATGGTGAGAAAGCGAATGAATTTGGAAGTTTCAAAACGCCAGAGTTGCAAGGACAATTGTAATTATTCTGATTTTGTACAAGGTTTGTTGACATTTTTTCGTTGACGGCTATTGTTCAATAAAACTATCGCTATGAGGTTGCTCTTCTTGACTGAACAACCAGTGGTGGTATGTAGTGTCTCCTGTTTTAAGAGTCAGGCGATGGCATTTTTCAACCGTTGGACGAAGGCAGTAATTTAAAAAATTCTAACGATAGCAAAACATATAACTGACTTTGCAATCAATCAGTACTTTAGTAGTAAACGAAAGAAATCCCTACTTGTTATGTTTTGCCGGCGGAAGTCATAAGACAGTCTAGATGTGATGTATTTATTTACCTATTGCTTTCGCGCCATTTTTGATACTCATTCAGACATAGTAATCCCCATATACCTGCGGGCCAACAACCATCAGCAATCTTACTCATTGTAAAGTCAAAAGAGTACACTTTTGTGAAAAACATATCTTAATTTCTACCAAATAATCATGCCTGCAGAGTAGGAAAATTTATTGAAGACATCTCATTAAATTGTCTCCACGGTGTAAGTACTTGGCTGAGTCACAAGTTATCGTATCATCTGATAGGACTACAGCAAGGTCAATATAGACTTATTGTGAAACAAATGGATATTTGACCTCCATGTGGTTGCACATAGCAAAATTCATCTCCAAGTTAGCGGCAGTACGGTATAAGACTTGTATTGTTCACCGATTCGTGTCAGAATTGTAGTTAATGCTTGATTATCTCGTTGACCTAGAAATAGTTCGGAAATAAACGAATGTGCACCTCCCAGTGCCATATATTACGCCCACAATGGTAAATTACTCTCAAAACACAATTGTTTATTAGGGATCTGACGATAACATTGACCTTTCCAAATTTAACAGACAAAAGTTGATGTCTGATCAATCATCCTGGTTGATTAACTGGATTGAAGCTCTTAATATCACATAGTCTGGTAAACCTAAAACCGGTTATAGATGCCCATTAAAATATTTAGACCAAAGTTCGTCTACTAGACAACCGGCGGCATATATGTATATATTTCAAGAGTTTTTATGTAGATTGATATTGTCCGAATAGTTGTTACTGCTCCTTGCCCTAAATGGTCGTGTTGAATGTCTGTGCCGATAGAGACTAGTAGACAATTAACTTTATCAACACTCACAGTTAGTCTACATTCCATTCAATAGTCGGTAGTCAGTGGTTTGAGAACAATACACATACTAGAATAGACTGGATGTCGAAATATGTCCTACGTCGATGCTTTTAGTAGCCCTAAAAGATTGGATGCACTCAATTCCGTTTTCTGGCATTCATGGTTCCGTCAAAGTTGAACGTGATCGTCAAATGATGGATGCCGAAGAGATATGACTAAGAAGTATCGAAAAGTCTCCTCAAACCAGTAAACATTATAGGCTTTAGTTATTGACTGTCACATTAAGATGTTTAATGTTGTTTTGAGTATCTATATTATTAAAGTTGTTCCCGTTGCAATTTTTGTTAGTTTCATAACCACAGGCCTAGTGAATTGTATTCTTTTCAGGACTTCATCAAAAGACGAACAATTGTGAGCAGGCTCTGCCGTAATTTTGACAACAGGCAATGAATCTTGTTATTTTCACCAGAATGCAGTTCAGATATATCGGTTCTTCTAAAACAATGTAATTTTCACACTGACAAAATTCAAAATGTAAGTGTATAATGGTAAAACTATGGAAGACTACAAAAACACATGTACGAAACATTTACTTCATAGACGATGAAGTCACTTACTCATACACTCTTGATCTGAGTCTATAATTCATGTGAACCATCCGTCTTCCTCATGTTTTATGTTTACTCGGTAACGGAATTTCACAAATGCAAACTCTGAAGGCACTGTTAGAAGGTATTATCATTACTGATAAAAGGATTATAGCAAGAGCATAGTAACCAGGTATTCATCTAGAATGCTGACATGAAACTCTTATAAACCTTATGATCATTTTTTTAAATATTTTTAAACGTGGAATACTTCTACTACCGAAAAACTAGTTCGTACATCTAAGTTCTTGTCTATATTGCTCACGTGATGCTTTTATTAATATAGTATGCAGAACATTTTTTAGAGACGTGAAATAAAATAATTTTCTGTCATCAGAACATCAAGTATAAAATGAACGTCCATAAAAATCTTGGAAACTGTTACTCGGTAGTAAGACTGATTTGTAATTCGTTATTTTCTATTCGAAGACGTTTACGCTGAACAAAAATAGATCGTGTTGAAAGTGAGTTCTTTCAAACTTTATTACAAAGAGAAAGGTGGTGAATACTATCAACAGTGATTTGGATCTGGTGAAATATTATTGAACTTCGACTAAACCATCCATCAAACAGGACCGTGTTTATGTTAGATGGCTGATCAGTGAACTGTGAACAATTTACTGAATATCGCGGTGGTCAGTGGTGTAAACCTTCGGTTAACGATCACAAGCGTTGCGTTCAGCAGTCAGTCCCTTATGTATATTTTATTGCTTTATTACTTTTGTGTACAAATAAATCATTTATGTGGTAAAATGGTGTTAGTTGTTCACAAGGATTAAAAATGTAGCATTACTTGATTATCATTATAGAGTAATTTATGATAGGTGTTTATTCTATGTTGTGGATTGAACTTCAGTTAAGCTGCCACACCAACACCACTCAGTTTTAATAAACCCCCATCTACAGTAGAAAAGAACGAAGTGTTCAGTCATAAAAGATGGTGGACAAACTAATAATATCAAATTGATCATGCCTGTAAACTGGCGTGAATTCTGTAATTATCATTTTTTCAGAATATAAATTATTATTATTTTCATGAAATTTCGGGTGAGCTAGTCACTTTAAAGCGGATTTTTCCCATAACAGACCTTAAGATTATGGGTAACAATCATGTTCTGCATGACGTAGCTCAACATTTGGTGTTTATTAATGTCCATAGTTTTGGTTTACTCATTCCAGCTTGTTTTCTCAATGTTAAAATGGTTCCTGTGTTATATATTACAAATATCAGATTACCTGCCAGTGCATCTGCTGGCTGCTGAATATCTAATGAATAACTAAGTGCAAAGTCAAATATAGGCATGTGGAGCTGATGAAAAATAAACGCTGTGCAATGGTAGAATTGTCACTGAGCCTTGAACTTCTATAACCTCTTAATACTAATATATCCTGTCACCCATTGAACTTATTCATTCAGCCAGACGCAGAGGCAGTCAATTAACCTGTTTGTCACGATAGGGCAGACTAGGTTGAGCATTAAACTGAAGATGTGATTTGAGCGTGAGCTAGCCGGTGACATAATTTCTGGCCAACTCGACTAAGCTTCGACGATCTACACAGGTTGCCTGCATTGTTGATCTATAGGTAGTCATCATATTTTTTTTAAAATTACAATTAAATTAACTAAAATGATGGCTCGACGTTAGTGCAAAATCCACCTAAGTTACAAATTTTCCCCATCACTCACTTTCATGTGACCAATTGTATGATTATTTAAAATAATATTCGGTGTTTTTCAAACAAATGGCACGCTAATTTACTTTGGATGAATATTTACACTGAATACATTTACATTGTCTATTCTACAGGACTTCAGTGTAACTGGAATCATGAATACGTGACTGGACTAACTACAGTGAGAGTTTATTTCTACACCAGCAACCGATAACAACAACAATAGTAATAAATGGGAAAACATAGAATATATCTAATATTCGTCATACCATCTACTAGTCTGACTAGGCAAATAACCAATCGTTATTTTCCTCCTCCACATAACTATTCCCTCCGTTTATTTGTATTTTACACATTACTTTCATATTCGTTATTGTAAGTTACATATTCTTCTATATCGTCTCAAGACTGTTCTATTCGTGTTGAGCGATAGATAGCCTTGATGCGCCTAATTTGTATAAAGTCTATTTTTCAAAGAAAACTCAGGATGCATGTATCAGCCGTGGCAGAAATAAGCATATAAATGAAACGATCTGATCTGGAGACAAAATTCATCAGTCTGCTGTGTTAGAAAGCAATTCTGGATTGTAGTTTTTGTCAGTCAATAATGAAAATCATGACAGTTTTCATCCAAGGATTTATTATTTATGTTGCAGCCGTTTTATTATCTCTGTAAATCCATCTGACATCATGATCAAAAGCCGTAAAAACGACTTTCAAAGAAGTTAAACCCCTTCCAAGTTTAAATTTTTGGAGTCTAGAGTAGTCGAAAGACTACGACCCTGCTAAAAGAAACTCACACAATCTGCAGTTAGGGGAATATGAAATCAGAAATGTACCTCCTGAAGAGGTTTCAGGGGTGCATATCACGAAAGTAATACGACTTGGTGAGTGGGTTAGAAACGAGACCCAACCAAGAAGGATCTTGAAGATGGCACTTGGGAATTTTGAAGAAAGAGACATAATATTGAATAACGCACACAAAACTCGTGATACAAATATTTGTATCCAATCAGATTGGCCGCTTGAGGGTCGAATCAAGTGGAATAATGCTCTTACGGAGTTACGAGATCGAAAGGTAAATAGCAAACGAAACCTTACGATTGAGGGTTTACGGATAGTGAAGTCTTTGAAGCCAGTGTTTCCGAGACCTTGTACTTTACCTTAATTTTAGGACACGGTATTAAATTTTTATCTGCTTCACTCCGTTCCCATATTTGGCGAACCAATATTCCGGCAATCCGAGACTTTGTTATATTGGCTGACTGGCCGGTCGATACAGATTGATTGGTCGGAGACGAATCGAATAAGTTCAAGGCTACATTTGAGTTCGTAACGTCACCGTTTATGCCATGGTCACATTGCCCTCCATGGATTAATAAGGAAGCCCGGAAGCTGTTGAAACGTAGGCAGCACTTTTGGGACTTATTCTTGTCGACGGGACACGCATCGTTTAAGTATAAATATAAAAAATCTGGAATATGTGTAAAAAGACCATAACTGAATTCCGTACTATTTACGAACGACAGTTGGCATGTGATAGCCGTACCTGTCTGAAACGATTGTCTTTGTATGTTATGTGGCGAACAAAACGTAGTAATTGTACTCCCCCGTTACTGTTACACGAGAATTCGGATTTAGCGAAGCCTAATCTACGTTCATTGCTACGAATATTTGCCTCGATCGCACTGGGATACCAGCCATAGGATCTGTACACACTTTTAGTATTTTACATCTCCTTTGTTTCTACTCCATTATTTTCTCCATGTACTTCTTTAAAGTCAATTCAATATTCTCTTCAATTACAAATAACCTGATTTATTATTATTATTATTCCATTATCATCCTTATTATTCTTTTTCAAACACGGCAAATATAATGCTAACATTATTGAAACTTGTGTATTATTGTGTAGCGTTGTGTTGATGACTGCCTAGTAGCAAGTCCGAACAGAGAATTGCATCTCCAGCATCTGGACCTTGTTTTCGACGGACTAAAAAAACATGGCATTACTGTTAGATGGTGGTTGGAGGTAGTCGACAGGAAACCCTGGACCCGGGTTTCGTTCTACTTGACACTCGTCAGCAAGGTGCACTTGTAATCTTTGAGGGAACTGGTGCTTCCTGGCGGATTAGATTCCGTGTCACCCAGCTTCACAGTTAGAGACGTTACCACATAGACTGGTGGCCACATTGCAACATGATTGGTAGCATTCGATCTGCACTAATAATAAGGAATAGACAAGCATGACATTGGTCATTCAGTGATCAGTCAATTGATGGCATTAAAGAACGTATCGCTCAAGCAGCCATGCTTGCTCATCAGGACACTGAAGCACCCATTAGTATCGCAGTAGACGCATCCGACTCAACAATCGGAGGAGTCTTACAACAATGGGCCAATCACTCCTGGCAACCTTTAGCATTTTTCTCTAGACGGTTGCTAGTCACTGAATCGAGGTACAATACATTTGGTAGGGAACTTCAAGCTATGTATTGTGCTGTCCGGCATCTTCAACACCATATCGAAGGCCGTGAATTCACCTTTTTTTACCGACCATAAACCTCTTACTTTCTCTTTAAGCTCATCTTCAGACAAGTACTCAGCATGTGAGTCTCGAAACTAGACTACATTTCGCAGTTTACTTCAGATATTTGACACATTTCTGGAGCAGACAATGTAGTCGCAGACGCCTTATCTAGAATAACTTCCTTGAACAGTTTCCTTGGAATCGACCTCCTAAAACTTGGCCGGCTTCAAAAAGAAGACACTGATATTCAGCACGAGTTATCGTAAACAACACTTAAACTGCAAATTAAACAGATGGCAACAGGTAAGGAAACCTTACTGTGTGACACATCTACAGGTAGGGATCGCCTAATCGTGCCGAAAAATTATCGGCACAACGTATCTAATTCGTTGCACAAACTTTCTCGTCCAGGTGTTCATTCAACCATCACGCTTATAACAGAACGGTTTTGATGGCCTAGCATGAATAAAGACGTGAGAGATTGGGCTTGCTCCTGTGTAAGCTGTAAGAAATCTAAGGTTATTAGACACAACAAATGTCCCTTAGGCTCACTTAAAACTCTCGATACTCGCTTCGACTACGTTCATTTGAATTTGGTAAGACCTTTACCAGATTCAAATGGATATTCTTATCTTTTAACCTGCGTAGACCGTTTTACTCGATGGCCAGAAGCAGTACCTAACAAGGAGATTACTGCTGAAACAGTGGCCCGCGCCTTCGTCGAACGATGGGTAGCGAACTTCGTCTGCCCAACGACCATCACTACAGATCGTGGACGCCAGTTCGAATCTGAACATTTCCGTTGTCTGACCGCGAAACTAGGGATCACTCAGTTCCGAACGACGGCCTACCACCCGCAAGCAAACGGGTTAGTAGAACGTTTTCGCCGACAACTAAAAGCGTCACTATCAGTCGCAAACATTTCTCAGTGGACTGACGCACTTCCACTCGTCTTACTAGGAATTCGCAATGCAGTGAAAGCTGACATTGGATACACTGCGTCTCAACTCGTTTATGGTACGAATCTTCGACTTCCAGGAAAATTCGTGGACCCTTCATCCTCTTTGATGAATATGGATCTCACCTCCTAGACGAGCAGGCTTACAAACGCAATGCGTTCAGTTAAACCTGTTTCCACTCGACTGCAATCAAGTGATGTTTTCGTTCAACCTGACTTACGATATAGTACACGCGTTTTCGCACGTCGAGACTCGCATCAACGACCTCTCGAGCTAGCATACGAAGGACCTTTGAAAGTTCTTCAACGCGAATCTAAGTACTATATAATCGATAAGAACGTAACCAACGATAGCATCAGCATCGATCGCCTCAAAGCAGCTTATTTAAAAAGAAATCCTATTCACGTCGACTTTCCTTCACTACTTTCGCACGACATGACTCATGCATTTATAGACCTCAACAGAAAGCCTACACATACGTTGGTACTTCGACGGTATCGGAGAATAAACTTAAAACAACGCGTTCTGGAAGGGTAAGATTTCCAGAACATTTGGACGATTACTGCACGTAAGATACAAGTTTACACTTCACATCGTCTCGATTTTCCCTTGCACTTTATATAATTTTTTTAAAAAAACAAAATTTAATATGCTCATATATTTTTACTTTTTATTTAAAAAGACAAAACAAAAAAAACCATATTATAAAAACCCTCGTTTTTTACGCTATTACGCGAGCATGAGTTTATTTTCCATTTTTGCCCGCTTTGTGTTTTTACGCACGTACGAGTGTATATCGACATGCACCTAGCAAGCTATCAGAAGAGTGTTTACCAACGAAAAACTCTTTTGGTTTAAAGTTCTGGCTGGCCACGTCTTAGGGTCATCACTACCACACTAGGGGGGGGGGATCTGTAGCGGTAAATAAACCCCCAAAATATATAGCTCTGTAAGTTTTCGACATTGGATGCCGACCACATTAGTTTTAATGGACTCACTTAGTTGAAGGCACTCGGCCATGCATCCGCACCAGATCACGTGTGGGAACGCCGTGCTGAACAACCCCTGCAATCGCTAGCCAGATTAGATCAGACGATACTCGATATATTGATAGCCTATCAAATATATCTTCGATCTCCTCGCTTCTGTCTTTTGATTTCACTTGGTGGGTACGATTCATAATAGAAGGTGTTACTGGTTAAAGCGTTGTCAAACTTCGAATACCTGTTGCGTCTTCAATTGCCTTTTAGAAAAAACCCTTAAAGGTTTCTTCATAACACTTATGTTTGTGAATAATAATAGTAACAATATATACGACTGGGGAAACTGTTCTTTCATTGATAACTAACCTCAAACCTTGTATGATATAGTGCCCTGACGGGTTACTGCCACGACTACTATAATCTCTTGAGGAAATTATTTCACGACCGCATGCGACACTCTTCAACATGTCTCTATCACTCACCCAACTCTCTAGAGACTAGAAGGGCGCTATATTCGGTCCTATATTTAAGGATGTTCAGAGGCAGATCGTATCTAACTATCGGCCTGTCAGTAGTTTTTCTCAACGAGTAGTCAATGACCGGAACGCCATACCTGGATAAGTGGTATCAGTTCTGCCAGTGAATATTTTCCAGAAGAATCTGGACGTTTACTGGAAGGCAATCTGTCAGGATTAACACAGTTTCGTTAACCTATTATGTTTAAAACTGAAGATTGTATTTTTACATCAAACACGACCTTGAGTTATTTCAAAAGTGACCTTGCCGAGCTGCGTTTTGGTTTAGTTTTGATATTTGGGTTTAAGGGTTAGGGTTAGGAATACGGGTAATACACAGGGTCTGGTTATCATCATGAGCTGACATCGTTCAAAATGCAGAAATGCTTGGTGTGCACAGAGATGGATATATTTGACTTAAAAATCAAGAGGCATTATCCTGAATCTAGCTCGTTTTTCTACATACTGTGAATCCATCAGTTTCTCTCTTTCGGTCTAAAAGTCATAATTCTTGAGAAATTTCTCAAGGCAAGCATTAGTGTGGTGCTGTGAAACTAGCTCTCGAAAAACTGATTATGAACGCAGCTTCACTACATCTGTTTTCACAAGCCTTCACTTAGTAACATGTTATAATCCTGTAAATAGTAACATAGTCTTTTTGATGTTACAAAAAGTACATATGTGTCTGGCTTGGTCATGTAGTGTGTATCTGTACTGTTGGAAATATATTGCCGAATGTTGTTATGATCGTGTTACTTGGTTAATAATTATTCCTTGATAGTTATCAACCGGTTTAAAAATAGAAAACTTATTCTTACTCTTGATTAGCTTTTTATTCACTCTTTGGTTTCTGGGTAATATTTTCCGAGTCATTTTCGTAAATAACATAAATCATAGTTGGCTTGAACCGTTAATCAAACTGCTCCAAAACTTGTATTGTTTGTTACCAAGAAGCATAAACTTTCATCTTGGAGAGAAACTTGCGTAAATACTACGGTTAATTCAAAACTGGTTTGTATATGGGCGATTTACCTCAGCCGACAGTTAACTCGTGTGTTCTGATGTGTAGTGAGACGCAGGTATTATATAACTTAAGAAAACATCACTTTTCAACTTACCTTCCTCAAAAGACATACAGTCTGTCTGATTCCTGTCACTGCTTCTTCACGATGTTAGTTGTACTCACTACTGTTAACCTAGACTGACGAAGTATGAGTTGTTTCTAGTTTCTCATTTATTCTATTTTTGATGAAGCTGCTACTAGTTTGCTTAATAATACGACTCAGACACTAAGAAGCGGGTTGTGTGTCTTCACTAAAGATGTTTTTTAAGTATTATCAGCTCAGTACAGTTATGACTTTTTACACTTGAATTTGAACTTTTTATTTATGTCAGTTGCTTTTTCCTAAAATCCTTTACATGCTCTCTCCCTGTAGTCAGACAAGGCATAATAGACAAGTGTGTTTTATCAAACAATATAAGAAATATTTTCTTTACTAGTTGTTTGTTTGAATGCTTCTACTGTATGAATGACTCAATGTCTATTCGTTTTGTAAAACAGATATTATGAAAATATTGCCAGCGTCGGCCTATTTGTTTGACTTTTGTCATTGAAACTAGTAGATACATTTATGCGTCTGAATAAATTTCATCGTAGTCAGTAAGCCAACTCATGCAACCTTCAATACTGAGGAATTTACACACCTTATCACGGAAACTTTTCTGCCAGCTACCGCTTCCAGTCCGCAAGTGTTCTACTAAGCGTCTATTATTTTTAACTGAAAATTCTATACAGGTAAGTAAAAGTTCAAATATTTATTTAGTCACTCACCATTCTTTCGTCAGCGACTAAAACAAATCGAAGCAAAGGGATCGATTATGAGAATCTTAGTGGATAGTGGAGGTTGTTCGGGATTCCAGTATAAATTTCAACTTGTGGATAAAATTCAAGAAACCGACAAGTATGTTTTATAATTTTAGAAGGATCATCTGGTTGGATTTAAGAGTAGTCAAACAAGATGGCGTCGTTGTAGTTGTTGACGATGTCTCGCTCGAATTTATCAAGGGTTCAACAATCGATTATGAAGATGAGTTGATTCGATCTGGTTTCTGTGTTGTTAATAATCCACAAGTTGACAAAAGCTGCTCTTGCGGTGTTTCATTCAGTACTAAACTTGATTGACAAAACTATTTTCTTAATTAATCAACGTTTTTGTCTAGCACTTGTAAATTGTTTCGAATATAGTAACTACCAACTATCTTGAGGATTTTTACATTTTAAAATAAAATTTAACGTTTATTTGAAGGTGAATTATTCTCATGCAAGGTTCTTTTCTTTTATAGCATCATTGAATTATCTAGTCTGGATTTGGCTCTTTCCTCTAGACAGAAATTATGAATTCATCTGTAGAAAATAAATTGATAATTAAAGAACTCCCTAAGAATGATACGGACTGTGAATTTACAAACACTGTCATATTAAATAATGGTTTATCTTTGAAAGAAGCTTTTGAATGCACTAATTCTTTGTTTTCAAAACTAAAGTCTACTGAACCAATTGGGGATATTACAGAAAAGGCTGATGGTTACAGCGATTTGATTGATGCTTCAGTTGTAAGTAACATTGCACCAAAGGATTCTAGTTCCTTTTCTCCTGAGTTTTGTACAAACTCACTAGCCATACAAAACTCTGCCATGGTTAATAACTCTTTTCAAACTGATACAGAATCAGAAAAAGAATTATTTTTCGAAAACGTGACAAATCAGAGTGATTCAGAAAGTAAACCGGATAATTTTGAAATAAATGAATGCACTAATGTACAGGCTGATGAATCAGAAAATATTATGGTTCTTGAACGTCAAAAAGTAAACTGGATGTATTCTCCAAAAGTGATTGCCTATGCTGATTCTGAGTTTCAACTGTCGGAAAAGTTGCCTTTACTTAATAATTACCTTCGAGGTTGTTTATGGTATGCTTGAATTCCTTAATATTTTTAAAATGATCTACTCTTTGAGCATTCTAGTTTATTGTCAGGAAAATTCTTTTTATTTGTGAAAATAAGTTTTATATTACGTCAGAATTGCTGAGACTACTTCCTATTATTATTATTATTATTATTATTTTAACACATAAGTATAGGTACAGGGAGGCACCAAATACATATGCGCCACACAAATCTCAATTGATTTGTGTGAGGGCTGTGATACTGCCCGGGTGCCCAGACCGAAGCAGGTGGTTTTCTTAGGGGGCCACACCCCGAGCCTTCGACCTGAACGTCTGACCTACAAGGCAGTGGAGCATCGTGAGCTGATGCAGTCCCATGGTAGCCGGTGACCAACGATTGGTTCATACGCCATTTGTTCCCTCAGGATACTGGAGCCCATGTGCACCATTGGTTTGGGGTCCGGTTAAAGAGCCGGACATTCGCTTTTCGTCCTCTCATTTTTGTAAACAACACCCCCTCCACGAGAAGGCAGTGAGTAGGACTTCCCTGGCAGAGGCTATATACGCATGGCCATGTGAGAGCATTTCGAGATGAAGAGCGGTCTCTCCCCACTCTCGGCCGTACCAGGGCTTTTGGGGGCCTACTTCCTATACAATTAGAGCGTATATGTTATTGAGTAATCTTTGCAGTCATAACCTACATTCTGATTTTTCCTTCATGTGGTAATTTTGAGAAGGGTTTAATTGAAATGTTGATCGCTAATTTTTAACCGCTATTCCGATTGGTTTCTCTTGAACTTACCAAATTAGTTTAGATGAAAACTTAAAGAAAGAAAATGTGGTGTTTCCTTATTTTATTACAAATGATCGAATTCAGGGAATCCCGAAGACATACAGAACTAAATGAGTTGACAATATCACTAATTTCTAGTGGCATTTAATTAAGTTCATAGAAGGCTACTTAATATTCAGTGCTATTTTATGCTACAATTACAGACGATGCCAAGTTTGAAATGCAGTGTGAAGTATTATTCTTTGTACTTTCTTCATGTCCCATTCAAGTCTACAGATTAATTTTTGAGTAGCATAAAAGGTTCATCTAGAAACTTCTTTATCTCGTAACGGTGTTTTAACTGTTTACATTTCCTCGTTAAATAGAATACAAGAACTTCTGTGGTTGCAATAAGATTGCTTTAATGATTTGATATAGTGAGATGACTGAAAATTCACGTCACTAATTAATTATGTCCTTGCGTTTATTCTCGGCATAGTTTGTTTTGTATTTGAATTTATTCATTCTGACGCAGTAATCTTCTTTAATTAAGTTTACTCAGCATGTTGCTGAAATATCCTAATAAATAGTTATGTATGATCGTGTAAGTTCGAATTTCAATGCTACTTTAATTCCTTTATGAGTTTTATTGATGGTTCTTTCTGAACCCAAGATTTGGTAAAGATGTGCACCGACACAAGTTGTCGGATTAAATCAACACAAAAGAAACCAATGAGATAAATACTAAAGGACTCCTAACACAGTAGGGTTATCGGTGATGCTACAAGTTATGAACGCAGAGAATATGATTCGATTAAAAGGTATGAAGTAAGGCAGTAAATAGTAGGAAATAAAATTTTAAATCAAGACCGTAGGGAAGAGGATGAGTACACGTGCGCTCTTACGATCAATTTTGAATCAAGTTACCTAACATCTCTAACCATCCATTACTGTTTTTATGCTGTTCCAAACCAAGTAGTCTTTATCTACTAACACGGTTCACATCATTCACTGAATTTGCGGTATAAGGCTACGTTTTTGGTTTAGGAGCCCCTAGATTTCCTCCAACCTACTCCGCTAACTAGCTTTTCGATAGGCATTGACTGACCGTATATAACACATGTCTTATTCACTTCGATCGATAAAGATTCACAGTCTTAGAAATTGATTCTCCCATCTTCTTTATTGTACTCTACAACTAAATTGGGACTCCTCACACGACTGTTCCAACTTGCTTTAAATAAATCTGTGGTCAAATATTGGTAAACTTTACACGTCCTTTAATTTTAAAAATCACATTTAAAAGTCCGTCTATCTCATCCGTTGCAAAAGCTAACATACTTCTATAGGTTTGATTCTGATCATGAGCGTATTGATATAGACGCACGCGTGGAGCACAAAGCAATCATAACGTTTTCAACGACTTCCTACTACGTTATCAATATATTAACTGTCTGTCATTGTTACTCATCCACTATATAAGTAATAGTGCATGAATTTGTTTATTATTAAAATTTCTTTAGGTCTCCAGACGGTTCTTGTATTCTGACAAACAGTCACGATAATATTCTTCGCCTTTTCAATCTCCCCTCCTCAATTTTCGAAAATAGCAGTGCTGAACTCTCCTTTTCTGAACCAGAAGAAATGGTAGGTTTCATTCGTTTATTGTTTATTAATACACTTAATTTTTGTTTGATGTTTAGCCGCTTAAATTTTCAAATTAAGTATCTAAAAAAAGTAAGTAATTAACGTTTTGTTGTTCTTTGGTTCTTATTGAAACTCAATGATTTTGGCATTTAATTTTTTAACTATAGTATCATGGTGTTAGCAGCATTGGCTGCTTTTATACTGAATAAATACTGTCGACAATCAAGCTCATACTATTGTTTCTGATTGCTATTTGTATCATTTTTAAATCATGACGTTCACTTATCTTAGTTCACTAATTTTATTGTTATAGAAATAGTATACACCTATTGTACATAATGTAAAAAGTATAACTAGCGCTACCGTTCGTAAGTATATATTGTTCATTCTAAGATTATAATTGCAATTTTTCGGTAATGGAAATTTGCCAGTCATTTATAAAGCATTTGTGTTTATTTACGGAGTCTTATTTATTATGAACTAATTTTTGTGCATTGCAAAAATGGTAAAACAGCATCGAGAAACCCTGACTGTTACTGACTTTTTATACATGTTCTCACCTCAAAAATGCTTGTTAGATTTTAACGTAAGATTGTTTATCAAGAGTAAGCGAAAGCATTGATGATGATGACTGGCCTAAATGGTAACTCAAATCTATTACCTTGCATATTCTTACTTCACTGTGTATTTTTTACACACTAAGTTACATCTATAGTTTAATACACAAAACTTCCTGATTATTGTTGGATTGTACTTTATTCAATGCCACTTTTTATGCCTTAATTACTGATGCTTATGATTTACACTACTACTCAAGTAGAGTCGAGATTAGGGATACTGACAGAGACATGTTGTGGTTAGTATGATCACCTGACAATGTGACCTACATGTCGTCTTACACTACATTTCATCCAAATGGTTCCATACTGGTTATCTACATTGAATAGGAATGAAGTTTAGCACTTCGCATCAGTCTATCTCAGTGGGGGATACTAAACTACATTAGACTCTAAGTAGAGACAAAATAAAAAGGGTTCAGGTTTTCATTTACGACTTCTGAAATCATCTGTGCTGTTGATATAACTATTGAGTCATCTATCTCGAGTTTTGATGCAAAGACGTAGATAAAAAATATAAGTCAGTTGTTGGAGTAGTGTATCTTCATTAATTGAAACGTTTATAATGTGTGTGGGGTTTCTTTAGCAACTACCTATCCTAATATATATTGCCAACAAGGGTAGGAGTTTTTGAGTATGAGATGTCTAGAGAACCAGTTTTCTAGTGAATTTCTTGAAATACTAAAAACACGGCCAAAGGATTTATGTTGCGGAACTGGAAATCAGTTGCAATCATTTTTTTCTTGCTCAAACACTAAAAATATATGTATTGATCTAATTTTACTCTGAAAGTGAAACAAATATGACTGATGTTATTATTGTGTGTGTGGTTTGATGTATAAAGCGATTCAGTTAAAAACCTAATAACGTTATTGTTTTCAGAGATCTGTTCTCGTGATGCGTGAAAAAGAATTGATCTACGACTACTGTTGGTATCCATTAATGTGCTCTGCTGATCCAATTAGTTGTTGGTAAGCTTTAGCGATCATTCTTAATATCGTTTATCTGTTTCATATATGAATTATAAAAAGTTTTATTTTTAATTTCGTTCCGCTAACATCGATTGGGCATCCAAGTTTGTTACATCGAACAAGATTTATGCTTCCATCACCTCTCAGTCACTTTCTTTTGTACAAATAAATATCCAATGATGTTTTACATCACTTGATTTAGGTATTAGATAAATTAGTTAATGTTTCTTCTTTAATGTTTACCTGATTTAATTCTACTTATCTTGACGAAATATTGAAGTTTCATATATTATGATACTGCATTTCATTGCAAAGACAGGCTAGCATACAGAACAGTGACAAATATCGGATATTATAAAAGTTATTCATTCAGGTTTATGTAAAATGGTACGAACAACATAAATAGATCGTCAAAAACGGTTGTTAAACTATGATTCAGAATATAATCTGCACGATAACAGATAGTTTTAGTGTCAGATTCACCAGGATAACTCGCCTGAGGTCGATTGAAGTCAGAAGACTGTCTTAGCTTCTTGGAATATTTATGTACAAATATATATAAATAAATGCCTTTACATTAAATAATAGTTAGCTTAGGTCAGAATTCACATTCACAATGGCAAACTCAGCAACAGCTATCACCTCTCAGCACATACAAGAACAAAAATAACCAGTTCAATATCGTGGACTGATAAAAAGATATACTAACTGATGGAACTGTCAGTTTATGGTTAACTAATGAAATGCAAGAAAGAAAATTGTACGATAAAAACCAGTTACTTATGAGTAATATCGTAAGAACACACAAATTTCATAACGTATTATAACTAATTTTTTGAATTGTTTAACTGGCATTCATCATATAAGTTTCCTTTTGTTGTTTGATTCATTATTAATATGTGAGATAACTTACTTATTAATGTAATAAAAAAATCCGAAATCATATGTACTCGTTACGTTTACATAAATTAAATATAATCGTTCATTTAATTACACATTTTCTGTTTTAATTTCCACTTTAACTTAGTGGTCACTTTAAAAAATAACTAATCTGACAAATAGCAAATAACATTGTTTAGAGCGTACGATATCTACTTGGTTATATGATATGATTATTAACTCATTTATTAGGTACAGATTTGTATACTTTGCTTCTAGTCACACTTTAAGTAAGAGGGCTAGTGATACTACTCAGTTATCCAAATGAAAGTAGATAGGAGGTTTGAACTTGAGGTTTTATAAATAAAAACCGGATGACGTTTAACTGCTGAGATGCCGCTCAGTTTTGTAAATTTTCTATCATAAGAATGAAGATTTCCTTTGTTGTTATTTTAATTTTTATATCTGTTTTCATTTGATAAAGATAAATGTTAGGTTATGCTTGTTTAACATTAATTATTATTGTTTCGTTTTCAAATATATAAACTATGATTAAAGTTTAGCTAGTACTAGTCGCCGAAATCCTATTCGACTGTGGGATGCATTTACCGGAGTGATACGAGCAACGTATATTCCTATTAATCATTTGGTAAGTTTAATATGATGAATATACTTATGTGAAATCGTTAATCGTTCACTGATAATGAGTTTCAATGAGTAGGAAATTGACTTAGAAGTAGATTGAATTTGTTCAACGTTCTGTTTTTATTTTCTTTTTTTAAAAAGAATTTGATTCAGTGGCATATTAAAAACCAACTAAAGCAGAAAAAGTTTACAAACCACTAGTGAGAATCTTCAGCTTGAGTTCTGTGTCTTTTTGTTAAACAATCTTTAAGAAAAAATTTCACGCCCCTTCAGGAATCCATATCCACATATAATTCAACCTTGTAGCTGTAAAGGCGTTAGACATTAACATCGTCGGGTCTCGAGTCAGTGGTCCAGAGGTTAAGTGTCCGCGTGAGACCGAATGTTTTGGATTTGATTCCCGCATGTAGTGTCGTGGATGCTCAATGCTGAATCACATACTAGGACACAACGACCGTCCAGTGCTCCCAGTTTTCAACGATTGACTAACTTAGATCGGTTCATGATTTTAATGAAATCCATCAGTCTCTAAAACTCTGTACTTAAAAAGGCGTTACTATTAATACATTTTGGTATTTAGTTTTTCAGTGTTTGAGTGGATGTTACGGGGCAGTTGACTTCCATTAAATTTGTTCAAGTTATTAAGTTTGAAGTTCCAATAATTTACAGATTATTCATGTAGTTAAAATCCTAGATACGTCTAACTACAAACGGAAATTGCTCGACTGTTTTCAACCCACACTAAAACTTATTTCGAGTTAAACGTTGTAAAAATCAATTAACTTAAGAATAGTAGAGTCCTTTATCAATATCAACTATATGTGAATAACTTCAACATCGCAGAATTTATTAAAAGTGTTTTACTTCACAAAATATTACAGCTCTTTACAATGTATAAAGAGAGAAAAAACAAAACTGATATTTAGTGACTTTTTAACCTATTAGTATTATGATATCTCTCTCAAATGTTATTTGTCCCTCTTATCCTTGTTATGATCAAGCTTAACGACAGGCTATAATGTGCAATATGTAACACACGAACTGAGCATATTAGTCTTGGCAGTTTCACTGCTAACTCGGCTTATTTTTTTAGTACTACACTTCACTTCAACATTTTGTACTCAGTGTTTTGGCTATCGAAGTAGTGCTTTAACGCTATTGATAGCTGAATAACCGTAACATTTCTCGCAGCATTTATATCTAACAATCACTGCTTATAACCATTCAGTTGTTGTAGACCATAGTCATTCATTTATAGATAGTTTACTGTTGGTTTTTTAAATAGTATGAGTTGATAATAATTTCTGAATGATGTCTCTTTACTCTTAACGAAAATTTGTTCACTACGAAAACTAACAGATTTTGTTGAAAAAGAAATAAACACATGTAAACGTTCTACACCTAAATATTTAAATTTAAACCATTTTCGAATTATTATTTTGTATCTTCATGATATCAGCACCCATCAGTAAACATAAAACTAAATGGGAATGATGGAATAAAGTATTCATGATATTTATCAGTAGTTGCTCTTATTTTAAATGTTTAAACAGGAAACTATCTGCCAAGTAAATATACAAACGATAGGCTTTCTTTTCTTTTACTTCGATGACACCTTGCTAGTATTAATTCTATTCATACATTTTGAGCATTTTACAAATTTAGCTGATTGAAGCTACTTTGATCCAGGCGTTCGTAGTTTAATAAAATTGTTACTGTTTATTATTTTTTTACCCCATAGGGTGAAGTTGTTTCCGCTTCCAGTTTATCATTTTCTTCGAATGGTCAACGTTTATACGCCGGATTTCACCGATACATTCAAGTGTTTGATGTTTCTCGTCCAGGAACAGAGTCAGTCAGGCGACCAAAACTTGGAAGTAAGGAATAAATAAATTTTAGCCTTGTTTAACAGAATATACCACTAGGTAATATATATCGTTAAAAGCTTCTCACTAAATATTTCAAATCATTCTAACCACTGTGTATTTGTAAAAGTGCATGAAACTGAACTAGTTGAGATTCAAATAGCACTGATAAAAAATAGTGCTCATAAGGAACATCTATGCAACATCAACATTTTTTTTTCTTACAAAATTAAGCACCTCATAAATATAATTCGGAACACTGAAAAAGTCAGCTTCAACAATATTAAAAATTCCAACACAATCTATCTGTATAAATAATTTTCAACAGGCTATCTCATTATTTGAATAGGAACATAGATATTACTTTTTCGTTGTAAGTCTAAATTCAAACAAACAAAATACTTTTCTATATAAAGTATGTAAACGGATATCTTATGAATTACCTGTATATAAAGATTGTCATTGTTATTTTTTTCGATTAAAATATATGTAGCGTTTGGTGATTAGTAAAGAACATGTGTTACGTATGCCCGACCACGGACGTGCTATGTTTCATGGTGTAGGAGTAGGCTGGAAGAAAGCTAGGGGCGGCCAGACCAAAACATGGCACAAATCCATGAAGTCACTGACAAGTGGACTGAGCCATGTTGGTAGGTATAGACTACCTGGTTGGGGTCCGCGAGACGATAGCAACCGATGGTTAGAGATCTTGAATGACATGGCTCAAAATCGTTTGCAATGGCTCAGGTGCATCCACTCTTTTTGTTCTGCCAAATTCTAATCTTCCGAATTCTTCATGTCCTTTATTTTCTTTCCAAATTTATTCCACTGGGCTATATTCCTTAAATAACATCATCAAATCCTAATGTTCCCTATCACTACTTATACTTTCACTACCTCTACCACTACGGGATTTGAATCGATAACTGCATCTCTGTGCTAATGTGGTATGGCAACTCGAACTGATGTACGTACGTACGGAGTTCCACGTTGTTACTGACTGACTGACTGATTAGTAAGTAGTTCATCTGTTGAGTATTACCCTCTTAGTCAGTATTAATTGAAAAAATACCTAACAAATCAAGCGTTTACTAAATATTTGTTACCTTATTCCATTATTAGTTAAATGTTAATCTTCACTTAAATTATATTGTAAATTACCACAACTTTTTTAATACTGAATAGAGAAACCACTCCAAGGTGGTATAATATCATGTATCGGTGTTTTGAATGATCCTAGTCGAAATATCTACGCTACAGGTTCCTATAACGGGACTGTATGTATATTTTCTGAACCTGGTAATCTGATAACACGTTTGCTTAGTCATCAATCTGGAGTTACCCAAGTGAAGTTAACAAAAACATTTGCAGGAAAAAATGGTGCACCATGGTATGTTATTGTTGGCGGTCGAATGGATTCGCGTATATTTGTTTGGGATGCAAGAAATCTAATAAATCCAATCACAATACTTCATCGACGCATTGAAAATCATCAGAAATTTCAGTTTGATGTAGAACCGTAAGTCTACTATGATTTTTTTGTTGAGATCCCCGTATTCTGTTCTCCTGCTGTTTTTGGTAGGGTAAATGTTATCAGAACTGTTATTCTGGTTAAAATATCTGATCATTCTATGATAATAGATAATTGCTTTATCATTACCAGTCTAATTTTTAATGCTTAATTATTATCTGTATGTTATTTAAGTAAAAGAATAATAAGCTATCCTTAATATAAGAGTACATGTTTGTCACAAAAGTTTAATTTAAGTCATTTTAAAAGCCATTCATTCAAAAGAGCGAAAATAGGTTGCAGTGATTACTTATAAAACACTCACTAGGACACTTGGATATTTTTACCACAAAATTAGTTTTTAGTTATTTCGATTCTAGATCGTTCTGATGGTTTATAACTTTGTTCTTGTGCAATATTTGAAGTGAAGGCACGATTTTATAAATTGAAAGTGTTAAGCTTGTTCTTATTCGCTTCCTTTCCACCCTTTTGTATATTGCTTTATACTACTTATCTACATTCAGTAAACAGTTGTAGAGAAGTGCCCAAGAAAGGACCTCACCATTCTGATGGGAGATCTAAACGCCAAAGTCGGAATAGACAACACCGGATATGAAGATATCATGGGACGACATGGACTAACTTGGAGAAAGAAATGAAAATGGGGAAGGGTTTGTAAATCTATGTACATTCAACAAATTGGTCATAGGTGGCACAATATTCCCACACAAACGTATACACAAATATACATGGATCTCACCGGACCACACCACACAGAACCAGATAGATCATATTTGCATCAATAAAATATTCCGAAGGATAATGGAAGATGTGAGAATCAGGAGAGGAGCTGACATAGCTTCAGATCACCACCTGTTTGTGGCCAAATTGAAACTGAAGCTAAAGAAGAACTGGACAACTGGACAAACAGCACCACAAAGATTCAATACAGCCTTCATTCGAGATACTGACAAACTCAATGAATTCAACATAGTTCACAACAACAGGTTCCAAACCTTACAGTATCTACTGAAGGAAGAAGAAACTATTATGGAAGATAACTGGAAAGGTACCAAAGAAGCATTATAACTTCAACGTGTCAGGAGGTTCTGGGGCGCAACAATCATCATCATGAGGAATGGATCTCTATAGAAACACTGGACAAGATCAAAGAAAGGAAGAACAAGAAGACAGCAACTAACAACAGCCGAACACGAGCAGAGAAAGTCCAAGCACAAGCTGAGTACATAGAAGCAAACAAGCAAGTGAAGAAGAGCATTAGAGCCTACAAGCAGAAATACGTGGAAGAACTCGCAACGACTGCGGAAAAAGCTGCAAGAGAAGGAAATATGAAACAGCTTTATGATACAACGAAGAAACTAGCAGGGAAATATGGTAAACCAGAGAGACCAGTCAAAGACAAAGAAGGCAGGCCAATCACTGAAATTCAACAACAGCGGAACAGATAGGCAGAGTACTTCGAGGAACTCCTGAATAGGCCGGCTCCAATGAATCCACTGGACATCGAAGCAGCACACACAGATCTTCCTATCCATGTCAATCCACCAACGACGGAAGAAATCAGAATGGCCATCAGACAAATCAAGAGTGGGAAAGTGTTATGATTTGATGTCCGGCTTACGATCACGTGACTTACGCACCAATCAGAATACGGCTTATACGAATATTCGCACTATGACAAGGCCAATGACGTTCAACCGGTCTGAGCAGTCTAGCGTCCTATTGGGTCCTACGTCCTTCTAACCCGTCCTCTTGAGTCCAGAACACAAAAGCAGCTTCCGAATCAACCAAATCATTTATTTCAGACATACTCGGTTTATATATCAATCAGGCAGACCACAACGTACCATAAAATAGAAAATAACATATGTACACAAATAGGCCAAAAAGTGGCTGTGAATGTGGGAGACAGTAATTAATAGACAGGTTATAACTCAAGAATAATAAATCGTATAGTAATAATCTATGGGTCAAAATAAAGCTTATAATAAGTGGAATATAAATACACATAATGTAATTCTTGAATAATTATACAATAAGAATATTTATAGAATATTAGTCCATTAATAGTCCTCGAAAGTTATCTGTAGTTTAATCTTCACTGGTATATAACAGAAAGCAGCAGGACCCGACAATATACCAGCTGAAACACTGAAGTCAGACATCGAAATAACTAAAAACATGCTTCATCTTCTATTCAAGAAGATTTGGGAAGAGGAACAAGCGCCGATGGACTGGAAGGAAGAACACCTCATCAAGATTTCAAAGAAAGGAGACCTGAGCAAGTGTGAAAACTACAGAGGCATTACACTACTGTCAATACCAGGAAAAGTCTTTAACAGAGTGTTACTGAACAGGATGAAAGACGCAGTAGACGCCCAACTTCGAAATCAACAAGCTGGATTCCGTAAGGACCAGTCGTGCACAGACCGAATTGCGACACTACGGAACATCGTCGAACAATCAATTAAGTGGAATTCATCACTATACATCAACTTCATTGATTATGAGAAGACATTTGACAGTGTAGATAGGAGAACGTTATGGAAAATTCTTCGACACTACGGAGTTCCTGAGGAGATGCATTCCAAGTAAGGACCGGAGTAAGACAAGGCTGTCTACTCTCCCCTTCCTCTTTCTTCTGGTGGCCGACTGGATTATGAAGAACTCGACATCTGAGGGAAAACACGGCACACAATAGACAGCTCAGAACCAATTAGATGATTTGGACTTTGTAGATGATCTAGCCCTCCTATCTCATACACACGAACAAATGCAGATAAAGACAGCCAGCATAGAAGCAGTCTTTGCATCAGTAGGCCTCAACATACACAAGGGGAAAATCAAGGTCCTCAAATACAACACGGAGAACAGCAATCCAATCACTCTTGATGGCGAAACACTGGAAGATGTAGAATCCTTCACATACATGGGAAGCATCGTCGATGAGCAAGGAGGTTCAGATGCAGACGTCAAGGCGAGGATTGGCAAAGCTAGAGCGGCATTCCTTCAACTGAAGAACATATGGAACTCAAAACAACTTTCAACCAATATCAAAGTCAGAATCTTCAATACGAACGTCAAGGCAGTTCTACTGTACGAAGCTGAAACTTGAACTACTGCAACCATCATCAAGAAGGTGTAAGTATTTATAAGCAGTTGTCTACGCAAGATACTCAACATCCATTGGCCTAATACCATCAGCAACAGCCTTCTGTGGGAGAGAACCAACCAGCTTCCAGCTGAAGAGGAAATTAGGAAAATATGTTGGAGGCCGATAGGACATACATTACGGAAATCACCATACTGTATCACGAGGCAAGCCCTAACTTAGAATCCTGAAGGGAAACAGAAAAGGTGAAGGTTAAAATACACATTATATTGAGAAATAGAAGCAGATATGAAAAGGATGAATAACCACCATAAAGAACTAGAGAGGATTGCCCAGTACAGGGTTGGATGGAGAATGCTGGTGAGGGACCTGTGCTCCTTCACGAGGAGTAACATGCGTGAGTAAGTAAGTAAGCAATTGTATTCTCAGCAATTGTTACACTTATGTTGTAACGCAAGTTGTAGTGTATTATTCTGAAATGTTCACATGCACTTATAACGTTTGTTGTACTTATCATTGTATTTATCACTATAATTACTGTACCTTAATCACTGTAGCGGTTATCCACAGTTTTGTGCATTTGTTTAAACGCAACAGTTCCCATATTGTTTTGCTCTTGGTTCGGGTTTCGGTTGTTCATAAACTGTTATCAAATTTAGACACAGCTATCAGCTGTCCTTTGTACTATCGTATGTTGTAATTGTTCTTTATGTCACCGTTACAGGAAGCCTTTTTACTTCATACTTGAAAGACGGGTTTAAACGCCTCAGACATCTCACAAGTTGAGGTTTGTAACTAAATCGTTGTTTTAGGAACTTCGGTTTTGCGCGTATCTCGATCGGGTGACCTAGACGCTTCGATAGATCTAACAGAAAGTTTCTTACAAAGTGATGGTTGTATCGAGTTAGGTCTGTGATTTTTATCTGTTAATGAATTACTATTGTATCTAAGACACAAATTCCAGTCTAAAATCTGTAACCGCTAAACTAGTGCTGAATATCAAATTTAAGTGCGAATTTTCTCACGTTTTCAGTTTCAGGTGGTCAAATTACTTGTTTTTAAGGGGATAACACTCCACTGTAACAGTTACCAAAATAGGTGTGCTTTCCGTAACTGTCAACGTGAATACATATATGTATTGGTATCTATGGTATTTGATAATGTTTACCTGCTTATAGAAAAACTAAACGTAGTCAATGTTAAGATAGGGAAAAATATTTTTCTATTTACTATATTAAAGTATTATTTATTTATTTATTTTAACACATAGATATTGGTACAAGAAGGCACCAAATAGATATAAACCACATAAATCATCCGATTTGTGTGAGGGCTGTGATACTGCCCGGGTGCCCAGACCGAAGCAGGTGGTTTTCTTAGGGGGCCACACCCCGAGCCTTCGACAAGAATGTCTGACCCACAAGGCAGTGGAGCATCGTGAGGAGATGCAGTCCCATGGTAGCCGGTGACCAACGATTGGTTCATACGCCATTTGTTCCTTCAGGATACTGCAGCCCATGTGCACCATTGGTTTGGGGTCCGGTTAAAGCGCCGGACATTCGCTTTTAAGTATACTATAAACTGTTTACATTCATGATGTTTCAATAAATACATTCAAAGTCTTTCATCTCCAACTTATTTCCCTTTATTTCTAGCATTGGTCGTTATCTATTTACTGGCAGTCAAACTGGTGTTGTTTGTGTATACGATCTACCTCAATGTATTGATCAATTTTCTGAAAATGGACATACTTATTCTTCTTCAAATTGGCGAGCACATTCTGACAGTACAAATGGTGTCAGTGTACACCCTAGCCTTCCTATTATAGCTACTTCCTCAGGTCAACGTAGAATTAAACAACCAACTTTAAAGAATGTATGTAAAAAGCAACGTACAACAGAAACAACATTCGAAGTTCAACAACCTCACTCGAATAAAAATATTTCATCTAATCAATCAGCATTCGACAGCAGTAACAGTGAGAGTAGTAGTAGTAGTAGTAGCAGTAGTTGTGATGAGAAAGATTTAAGTGATAGTGAAGCTGTTTTAATGACACCATCAGTTTTAGTTACTGGTAGTAGTACAATATCATCAGGTGAAAATGAAACTAACCCAACAGTTGAAGAATCTCCTTTAGCTTTAAAAGGCAAATTAACATTGTTACCAAGAGAAAATCGTTTAAATTTATGGACATTTCCTTTATTAGTGACTACATAAATTTTCTCTTAATTCCTATCTTCCTTTTTTATAATTCTTATCTTGTATATATAAAAGAAAAAAAAAAGATTTGTCTATTTTATATACTAATGTTATTAATTTATATTTAGCGTCAAGTTTTTAAAGTTTTAAAACAGCGTATATATGTATTACATAATTTATTTAAACTAAAATGATAATTTCAACTCGACAATTTTCAATTTGTTAATGGATCATCACACATTTTATCTTAATAACTTCCAGGTTCTCAATGGTGGTCTAACATTGATCGATTCATAATCTTAATGAAAAACTTAACAATCTTCATAACCTTATACGGATAAGATCAAATAGTTGGTTAGATGAAATAATTCAAATCGAATTTACGAAGCTAACTATCGAAATTTTGATCTTTTACTTAAAAAGGAAAATAATAATTAGACATGTGTGTTATCATGTTAAACATGTTGAAACTGCATTCACATTTTTATTAACAAACTATAATTTACTGAACGTGAAATATGAAATTATAGTAGTTTTTTTTAAAAATTTTTACTAAGATGCATAGAGGGAATAGAATTAGGGTTTAATTTTGGTTCAATATACCCTAATTGTCATGTACAACCCAATATATTTTTCAAATAGAAGAAAATATCGAATAAAATGATATGGGTTTTTATTTCTGAAAATCCAGTGCATGTACTGAATGTTAATTTCATCAAAATCATGCAAATTATTTCACAAGTTCAAGAAAAAAGGGATTTCTAACACATTTCAGTTTTAGAATTAGACTACTTTGATGTTTTACGCAAATATATATATATATATATATATATATATATATATATATACGTATATTTATATATAACTAAATCTATCTATATTCGAATGATGAAAATACAAACTCTACCAGCTCATAAAATATGTTTTTTTCTAAAACATAAAAATGACATATCTCTGCGCTAATATGTGGTTCGACTAATTTTTTTTATAATTCAGATTCACCGTATAGACTTGCTGCAAATGAGGTATAATCTAAAGCGCCACCATTTGCGACACCTGGTCCATTGTATGCTTTCATACGATTAATGCAATAGTCAGCCAGTTCAGGTTCCAATTCACGTTTCAATTGTTCTGTTGTAATGTATGGCTTTATACAAACGAAAAAATAGAAAGTTGTAGAAATATTGTGTGTGTATGTGTACGAAAGGGTTATTGAAAGCTTGATAAAAAGGGACTATGACAAATGACTTGCATAAATTGTAAGATAATTATCGTAGCTGCTTATTAAATAACATGAGTAATCAACAACATTGAATGAGAATGTTTGACCCTACTTTCAAGTGTTCCGAATCAATTAAGTTATGTTTATATTCTGAAGCAATAAGAGCGATGACAAACAATAACTGAATTCTCATAAAAAAGAGTTTATTATTGAATATGTGAAAGTCCACTACACTTTGTGATTTCCCCTCCTTTTTTAAAATCATTCTGCACATTTTCCAACTATAAATCTGTTTTAAATTAAAAAACCTTTATCGGCAAAATAAGTGATGCCTAACAGCGGATTCTATAAATTTCACAGCATTTAAAACATGAAATGTTTTATTTCTCAAATGAAGATTTGTGAAATAGTTTAATAATTGTGTTTGTACTTAGGATTTAATTCAGAGTGCAATATGATAAGCTCCACAAAGCTATACTTCAGTTTTTCCGCAGAAGTAAATTAGTTATAATCTAGATATCTGTCTCTCAAGTGACTAATGCACATTTATGAATTTTAGTCGAAGTTAGTAAAGATCTCTTGTTTCTAGAACCAATATAATCGGTCTAGGTGAATTTTAATATGAAATACTATTCGATACGTATATATTTATCTACTAGGAAAGTGAAGTTATCTACGTTGATATCACAATAATGAGATAATAAAAAACAAAAACGGCGAACTTACTGTATCACCTGCTAAAGTTCTGAATGAATTAACCATTTGTTCAACTGTATCAGCTCCCATTGTTTGTTGTGACATAAACTGCATGAACGCATCAAATGTCACATAGCCAGTACAATGTGGATCAACAGTTTTCATAATACGCATGAAATCAGCTTCACCCTATGATAAATCAACAATATAAATGGAATTTATTTAATATCCAATTAAATAATAAAAAGAGAAAAGCAATTGAATGTACTTATTTTCCTTTAATAAAATCAGGGAAGCTGCCTAGTATAGGAAGAAAGTAACGATCAGAATATATTCAGATTGTGTTTTTCAAGTAAACTCGCAATATTTATATATTGATTCATTTTTGACAGTCGAAACGAATATCAACTAGATGTACGGAAAAAATTTTATGTAATAACATACACTAACAATAACTGTGTCAGAATGTCCTGAATCTTAACAACAGATAAATAATTCATATTAGTTAGTTAATCAATAATAAATAACGGAGAATCTGGTTAGGATTAGCATCAGTTCAAAATAATTACACATCAAATCGTCACTGGAAGAACAAATTAACAAGATGAAAAATGGACATGAAGAGCAAAGTTTACATAGAAGAACAAATGAAATTTGGAGAGAAGCGAGTAAAGCACAAACGGACACTTAGTTAATGATTAGTGTGGTAGGAATTTTACTTTTATTGTGATTCATTCTGCTACCTGGTCTGAACAATCTTTGGTTCTATTACGGATTAAATAAATATTGAAAATATCATTTAGTGAATTCAATGAGTCTATTACTAATGGTTTAGCGTTCGCCATAAAACATGAATACCTTTGACTTGGTTTCTAAATAGCTTTTAGGTGTGCACTATTGAGTTGTACCATGCTATGAGGAGACGGCTATCTGGTGCTCCTCGGTTTTTGACGGTACCCCAACTGATATTGTGGTGTGTGCTACTTATGTAGACATAAGTAGTATATGACGTGAGCACTGAACAGAATGTCTGGCGGCAGAGAGATAAGAAGATCGAACATTAAAGAATGAAGATAAAAGGCAATTTGTATGAAAATGCAAGAACAAGGGGATTCTGAGTGATTTGAGACAATTGATGAACAATTTACAAATTAACGATTCAATATATGGTTGTTTGATTTTACTAACTAGTTCTGTAATTGGTTGTTAAACACATTGGATTGTCCCCACTGGTGTTTTATTTCACTACAATATCTGTGACAAATGTCTCCTATAACCTGAAATGCTTTAGCTTTGAATGTATTCTGATTGTGTTTCTATGAAACAATTCAGATTTTAAAATTTTTTTGACATAATAGTACTAGTTTTTATTGATTTTACCTAATATATGGATTTTGGATTCAGAAAGTTGAATATCAGAAACACACCTAAGACAGTTTAGCTTAATTTCTTAAGCAGATGTATCCATTGTGCATGATTGAATAAGTTTAGAAAAAAGATAAATTCATGAAAAACTCAGAAATTATGATTTGTTTGCTAAAGTGTTACAACAGATGTGTAGTAGTATAAGTAGGGTGATTAAAAATAACTTTTTCATTATCTAAATGTATTTTCTTATATTATTTCTTACAGTATATGCAATATATAACATAATTCGAAGAAAGTGTTGTATACTGTTACATTGACAGCATTTTATAAAAAACATACAGCTGAAGTATTTTTCATATTTCCCAATGGTGAAGTTAATATTTAATATTAAACAATCAGCAGATTTATATAGATGCATTCAAAGTAGGTAGAAATAAACCAGGACAAAAATCATACAAGGAAATAAAGGACTAACTGATCATTTGTTAATAACGAATATCATTTAGTAAATTATTTAGTGTGAAGAGAATTTTATTGAGTTAGTGGTTTAATTGTGTATGTTCCTTTGAGTGCTTAAATTCATAATTTGACTTAAGTAGGGAAATCTGGTGATTTTATCAAAATATCGTTTTAGAGGTTACCGTTACAACTGGTGTTTCTATAAGAGATTGAATGTGATAATAAATCATACAACTGAGACTTTTATGTTTCAACTCCAGTGAAATGTTTACAGTTGATCGATCATCAGTTGATAGTGATCGGCCATTTTTTCTAGACCTTAGAGCAAGTTGGGCTATGTCCTATACGGCTCAAAATCGCGTGCACTATCGTGAGATTTTAAGCGGTTGGATGGGTTACGTTGGTTCAAATTCACTAGGGAGTATCAATTACATCAAGATTACAGGTACATCTTGGTGATAGGTGCTAAACAACTAGGAAGTTGGATCTATGATTCCTGTTAACTACTTATAATCACCTGGCACACGCTTAATGTTCGTGATGAACATCTTCCATATTCATTTATTTGAACACATAAATATTGGTACAGAGGGGCACCAAATATATATGCGCCACACAAAACAATGATAATTTGAAGAGAAGGAGAAAAGAGAAAAAAAAAAGTAATGAACGTGGGGAATTATAAAAAAGGGGGAGAGAGAACAATAATGGGGGAAACAGAAAGGTACAATCAGAAGAGATCTTTCAGTTAAGGAAGATACAACCACTTTTTATGAAGAAAGTAAAAGAAGGTTACAGCACGATCGCCACTGGCTTCTATTCTGAGCCATATCTGATAACGTCTCTAGCCACTGCGTTACACTGTCTCTCGGACCCCAACCAGGGAGTCGTGAAGGACCAACAGAATCTAGCCCTTTGCAGCTTTCTTTCATACCACGACACCATGTCATATACTGACCACCTCTCCGCTTTTTCCAACCAGTCCCAGAGTCGGCAAATAATGCACGACGTGGAATTCTCTGGGACGACATTCGTAAAACATGTCCAAGCCACCGAAGTCGGTGTTTCAAGATGGTGACACCAATTTCATTATCGTCTCTGTGACCGAACACTCGATGCCGAACCTCTGCATTACTGACATGGTGTTGCCACTGGATGCCAGCAATCCTTCGGAGACAGTGATGATCGAACACAGAGAGTCGTCTAACATCCTCAACTCGGAGAGGCCAGGTTTCACAAGCATAGAGCAGAACTGCTCTCACCGACGCGTTGTAGATCCGACCTTTTACAGCCAGACTAACATCACGAAGGCGCCAAAGATGGCCCAGATTGGCATAAGCCGCTCTGGCTTTCACTATACGTGCATTGATCTCATCACTCACACCACCACCAGCACTTATGCAGCTACCTAGATACACGAACTTCTCGACTACTTCAATCTGCTCACCATCCAGAGTGAGTACAGGATTAGAATCCTGCCAGTCTTGTAGAAGAACTTTGCACTTCGAAGGTGCAAAGCACATACCATATCTACGGACACTGATTGCCAACTGGTTAAGTGCGGATTGCATGGCTTGGGCATTCTCGCACAGTAAGACAATATCATCCGCATACTCAGGGTCGAGAAGTCTTTCTCCAGGCAACAGATCCACACCACCATTACTTACATCCGTCAGAGCTGTTTCCAGAATGTCATCGATAGCAAAGTTGAAGAGGAATGGTGATATTGGGCAACCCTGTCTAACCCCACTGCTCGAATGGGATAGTGGAGAAAGGTGGTTGTATGCCCTCACTCTGCCTGAGGTGTTTGTGTATAGGGCTTTTAGGATGTTAATAAGCTTCTCAGGCACAGCCTTCTTCAATAGACAATCCCAGAGAACAGTTCTGTCCAACGAATCGAAGGCAGCCCTGATATCAAGAAACACTACGATTGTTGGCCTTTGATAAGTATGGCGGTGTTCTAACACTTGGCGGAGGGTGAAGATATGATCAATACATCCTCGACCAGAACGAAACCCAGCCTGCTACTCGCGAGTCAATCCTTCTCGGGTTCTGACCAACCTACGAAGTATGACGGAAGCCAATAGCTTGGATGAAATCGGAAGTAGACTTATCCCCCGATAGTTGTTACAGGAACGACGTGAACTCTTTCTAAAGATAGGGACAACTATCGACTCATTCCATGACGTTGGTACACTCTCTAGTTCCCAGATCTTTGTAAACAACGGCGTCAGTCCCTTAGTCAAAAAGTCACCACCATCTTTAAAAAGAGCCGGAGGTAAGTCGTCTGGGCCCGGTGATTTGTAACGTTTCAAGAGTTGGAGTTCCTTGCGGACTTCCGCCTCATTTGGTGGATCAGTCGTCACCGGCCATGGAGGGCAGGACAGTCTGACCGATGTTGCCGGAGCAGCAGGCCAGTTGAACTGCCCTTCAAAGAATTCTGCCCATCGTCCAAGACGTCGATGGATGTTAGTGATTGGCGTTCCATCATCCTCGCAGATTGTTTCGCTCACACCAGACTTCTTGCTGCCAGTGGCTCGGATGAGTTGAAAGAGCTTCCGGTAATTACCAGATGCAGCTGCTGCTTCCAACTCACTGGCACGCTCCGACCACCAGGCTTCTCGGTCCTTACGCAAGCTTTGCCCGATTTCATTACGTAACATCCTTCGTCTGTGGTCAAACTCACGGTCACCCGGAGTAGACCGACGGGCTTCAATCAGTTGTAAGGAACCAGAAGAAACCCAGTGCTTGTAAGCGGGATGTTTCGCAAACCCACAACTGACTTGACCCGCCATTTTCATGGCGTCATGTAATTGCAACCAATGCTCATCTATACTTTTCGGTGGAATGGTAGCTAGCCTAGAAGCTAGCTCGGTTCGGTACTTACTAGCAACAGAAGTTGCAGCCAGCTTGCTAACATCAATCCTTTGGTGGCGGTCACTTCGTTGTCCACTGAAAAGTAAGGTAAGATTGGCGCAGACCAGAGCATGATCAGATTCCAGATAGGTACTCCAAAAGGAGTGGCAGTGTTGTACACAACCACGCCAGCGGTAGCTGATCGCGATGTGATCAATCTGAGTCCAGGCTTGAGATGCAGAAGGAGGACGCCAGGTGGCACATCGGCGATGACTGTGCCGAAAGTTAGTGCTAGTCAGAAACAGGTTGTGGTCTGTGCATAGTTGCAGTAGACGTTCCCCGTTATCTGTCCTGCGACCAACAAGTCCCCATCGGCCACCTAAACGACTCTCTTCTGTGCCTAGACGCCCGACCTGAGCATTCAAGTCTCCAGCTAGTACTACAATATCTGTCGAACGCACTTTCTGGAGAAGAACAGTTAGCTGGTGGTAGAACTCGTCCTTGATTGCATCCGGGCTGCAATCTGTCGGGGCATAGGCGGAGATGACGAAAAGACATCGTTTCTCACGCCTATTTCTTCTCACTTTGATGGAACTTTCTAATCTAACAGCACATAACCGACTGTTAATGGGGATCCAGTCGACTAGTGCTGCCTCAGCTCTTGCGCTTAGTGCGACACCAACGCCAGTAAGACCAGACGAAGATGCCACAGGGTCCCCGGATAAACGCACATAAAACAAGCTTTTTGAAGCGACAGATGGAGAGCGAACTTGTAGTACTTCACCGGAGTCTTGAATACGGGTCTCTGATAGACAACACACATCAATATTAAGACTTTCCAAAGACATAGCCAGTCCTATCTGTTGTCCGACCTGCATAAGTGTGCGAACGTTGAAGGCAGCCAGTTTGAATGGTGCACGTGGTTTCAGAAAAACTGCTTCAGTACTCATATTCAGTAGTAACATACAATTTTCAACCAGGCAGTGACTCGAGAACGTTTAGATAAAGCTGAATTTTCACCATAGGCGAGCTGCTGACTGAGTCGAAACGGATACAAAAAGTAGAAATAGGAGATAGTGAATAAATGACGTAGTAAATAATAATAATAATAATAATACCAGTCATTTCAATGTTAGTCGGAGAGAAACGAATATTTTCTATAAGCAGATAGTTCATCATAGTTTCCATAGTCATTTAAAGAAGAAATTTTATACTTGTATTGTTATTTGGAATAACTTAATAAAACTTTAATAGGAAGAGTTATTTTTTACACTTATTCTTTCTTTCGATGTTTAAATACGTTATTCTTTCGTAGTTCATAGTTGATTTGATTTTAATCGTTGCTATTTAAATTTTTCACAAATGAATTTCAAAGTTCGAGGAATGTTAAAAAATTGTTTTACTAAAATAAATAAAATCGAAATACCGAGTTTTAGATGTATTTTTTTGTAAACGAAAAAAAGTAGTTGACTTACCTGAGAACTATTCGGTATGGTAAAGCCAAGCGATACAAGACAAGCCCTAAAATCTAATGGGTCTAATCGACGTGTTCTATGTTTATCAAAATGATTAAAACATCTACGACATTCTTCAATTTGTTGTTCTGTAACACCATGATAATCATTAGCTGTTATACGATTTTCAATTTCATTTTGACTGCGTTTTATATTAGTTTTCAATTGTTCCCATCCAACACGTAAAGTTTCCATTGTATATCGTGTATGAGGATTATGTGTAATCGAAAATTCTTGTTGTTTCTATGATTCGGAAGAAAAATTAATATTAATTAAGCAAAAATAAATTGTTTATAAAATCAATCATGATTGTTACGGTTAATAAGAAAAAAATATAAAGAAACTAATGAATAACTTTTCAGTCACGTCCAGTGCTTCTAGAGTTTCCATGATGGTCTAGCTTCAATTCACTCATGAATTCAATCATTAAAAACTTTTCAATTGGTTAAATTTCTCATCACTGATAAGCTGAAAAACAATTTTGATGTAAGTGAACAAAAAGCTTGCTTATCACAAAAGAATTGATTGATCTTATTTCTTAAAAAATTGTCAATGATAGGGTAATACAAGTTTTGATAAAAAATGAATATGCATCTTTGAACTGTCAATTAATTATTTGATGTCATGAATGATTGTTTGAAGGTTAAGTTTCAGGAGTTTACATTACAAATAGACTTGTCAGATTATATATCATAAGCAAAAGTAGAACACTAATTAAAAACTATGTACTAGTTAGTTGTAAGTTACTATTTAATTTACATAATCCTCCCTTCCTAAATAAAGAAAATACAATATGAAATGAGAAAAGTTTTGACATCCTGTTAGAAAACACCTAATGTTTTTAATCAAATATAATCATATATTAAAGTAGTTAATTTAAGGTGTAATGAAAAAAACGAGGATTTTTATAGTCCATCAAAGATTAAATAGTTACAAAAGAGTTTCAATTTCTATCAAGATATCACTTAATAATTGGTTGGAAGTCCCACACCAATATAATAGTCATTGAAAATCCTGACAATAATCAGGTATGCTTTCTAGAAGAATTAAGTGTTACAAATTGATTAATACATCTTGAGATACATTTTTGTAGGTTTGAAATAAAAGAAATTGAACTTGCGTTTCGTGAAATAACAAATTTTCACGATATTTCGATAACTTTGGAACAAAACGACTTCGAATATTAATAATAATTTATTTATAGTATACAAATAACTTTGATGGAATTATACGCTTGTTACTTGTTGTTAAATTATCATAGATTTTTATCAATAAATCTAATAAAAAGATCTTTAAATTTACACAGTTGAGTCTACTTAAATATCAGAAGTCAGCTAATCGTCTAACCATATAGTATGTGTGAGTAAATATCGGTGTCCACTTACACCATTACTCCATCAATCTAAAGACTCACAAATTATGGGTATCAATAATCGAAAAGAAGAATATACATCAAACAGATGAGATGAGAAATGAAATCATTATATTTTATTAATTTAAACCATACTTGATGAAGTTTTTCTAATTCAGTTATCGTTGATTTCCATCCTTCTAAATCTTCTTCAATTTTATTTAAACGTTGTAATTGATCTTCTAGTGATAATTTTTGATTTGTTATAATAGAATGTACTGTTTCTAGATTATGTTCTAAATATGGTCCAAAACGATTAGCTAATTGAGCGAATTGAGTATTGACTTTATCATTTTCTTGTTGTTTAATAAGTTCTTGATGTAATGCATCATCTCTTCCACTAATCAATGAATACATTGCATCCCATCTATTATGTAATGTCTGTTTAATAAATGTAAATAAACAGAAAAACAAACATACAGTTAAAATCTAACATATTAACTTAATAAAAAAAATTTATGTTAAGTCTAGCTAGTTGTTATCTTTTATATGAAGATGTATTTTGTATAGATCATTTAGTTTAAGAATTACGAAAAAAATTGATATTATATGACATTAATGTAGTGAGTTTTTCCATAGAGGGAATTTTACGTTGACTACAAGTGGAGCCAAATAGCCTCCAAATAATATGACTCAACAATAAATCGATATGTTAATGAATATGATTTCGAGTGTTCATGAAGAAGTGAATATCAATACCACAATAAAGATAACTTCTGCTTTAAGACACAAACGACTTATCAGTGTTCTGTATTTTTCACTACGTTGATGATACAGTTGGTCAATCAGGTATCGGTCAAACGATAAGCGTGCATTATTGCTCAAGAGTTGGCTTTTCTCGTAGGAACAAGATATACACTACTGGTTGAATATATATATATATATATATATATATATATATATATATATGTGTATGGATATTACTAAATTCGGTTCAACCAATAAAGTTTCCTTTTCGCTCCCTATCCTCTCGCTCAAATAACCAGTTGGGATTACACCTAGAAAGCTTGTATGTGAATATCGAAACCGGACATCGCACGATACAAAAATTAATCACCATTTGATCGAACGAAATAACCCTATCTATAACCTATTCCAACTACAAATGCCCAAGAAAAAGGGATGCAGAACGATAATGAAATTCAATAGAAAGGGATTAATTGAAATTTCCAGTGTTACACTTTTGTTAAACAATTCATATTCCCCCCTCTATTATTACCCAGTTATCTATGCTTTTTTTTCTGCTTATCATATTATGAAAATATCTAACAAATAATATGTCAATATTGGATAGAAACAACATTTTTCATATGCTAAAGAAAAGAATATCTGCAGTTTATATCTAAAACAGTATGAAATTTATTACTTTTTTTTAAAAAGAATTACTTTTTGTCTTATTATTATTATTGTTATTATTAATACTGAACAAAATTTAGTTTTTTATTTAAATGTCAAAATCAAGTAAACCATTTTTATTTGTTTGATATAAACATTTTTTTAAAAAAATGATCATGTATACTACTTATGAAAGAGGAGATTGGATATAAAAGAGAAAGAAACACTTGTAAAATTTTATCAGAGAATAAGTGTTTATTTTCAATAAATGTAAACAAATGTTGAATAGACAATGAGTCATATCAATGTCTGTTATATAGTATAAATGATTTCTAGTTAGTGATCATGTAGTTGTGTGTGTGAAGGGGGGAAGATATCAAATGTCGGAAAATTTTTAAATAATATTCATTTATAGCAGTTATGTTTAGGGATACGTATAGTATGGAAGGAATTTACAGTAAGACCTAATAGCCATTGAAAAATTAAGGGAAACATAAGAGGCGTTAAACCATGGATTTTATTCACAGATCAACACTATACTTCGGAGAATAATTTGTAACTTTTAAACAAGGCTTGAAATTTATTGGTTCAGCCATGTCCAAGGTTGTGAATGTGAACTGTTTAGGAGTTTTAAATAAGGTGAAATATTTGTCCAATACTCCTTGGGTTTTTAATTATTTTCTATTTGAATTTAGATATGGTTTTTAATTTGGTAATAATAGTCAAGAATATAAAGTTTGGTCGGAAAGGTCTCTGGAAAGAATGTTTAATTTAGTATAACCTAGTAGACTATTTAATTTTAAAAAAATGAGTGTTATACACTCGCTTAGAATCAATTATATTAATTTTTCACCGACATAAATAATAAAAAATGTCAATTTAAATAGAATTTCCAAATACACAATTGTTCATTTATAAGTTTCTTCATCAGCGATATAATTCAAAGCTGAAAACATGGTTCAGATGTATATTTATCATTTGCCTGTTCCGCATGCATGAAGCACCTAATTATGTATATTCACTGGCTTTTATTGTACTATAATGATATGCAATTTCATTCATATGGTTACTTGTTAGTGGGACATAGATTGGATTTAAGCATGCTCAATGCACGATTGCTTTGGCGCACGCTGATTGACTGATTCTTATCCAATCAGCGCTAGTCGATACATGGAGAAGACTAGATTCTTCTTATGTAAAAACTATAAATATACTAACGGTTTTCCTTTTGTGCTTCTTGCTTCCATCTAACCTTGTTATTTGGAATATAATCTCCTTCCTGCTCAACCGTGTTCTGATTTGGGGCCTTGTCGAGTGAATCTGTGTCCGTGAATACTAAGCAATCGGAAATAGCTGGGTTAAAACCATAAGAGAGAAAATATAACATTACTAAACATGGTTGTCGGATATTTTAGATGATCACTTTGCTATAAAACTTGGTATATGAAGAGTTATTCATAGTATTAGCGTATAAAGGATTTCTTATCTGCTCTGTATCTTTGTGTTCGGTTTTTAGTTCTAGATCAAAAATAAAATATGAGAATTTTAACCGTAGCAACGGAATGAATATACGGAGGTGTTAAGTAAACATTGTCTACGATTTTATTTCAGAATATTTTAGCACACATAAATATTAGCTTATAGCCAAGTTACAAATAAGTTGGCAACGCTTGGTGCTTTTCATCTCTATCACTTTTGTTCAGAAATAATTGGGAAATGGAAACTCACTTAAAGATCAGAAAGGAAGACCAAACACTGAGATTTGATAACTTGTTTAAAAGAATATAAATTAAATCGACGTGGAATAGTTTGTTTTGTATTCAACTCAAAAGCTGGATATTAAGGACATTTAATTAAATCAACATACACCTTTAAAACAGTTTTTAGTTCTCTCGAGGAAGTGATCATGAAAGAAATAGTTATCGACCACACTATAATTTGATGATATTTATTTAAATCAAATGTCAAAAAGGTTTACCTATCAGGTCTTACTGTTCACTGAATTTTTCTTTTATCTGTCTACCTTGATTAAAATATAACAAATGATTCAACCAATTCAATAATTTTAACACAATTAGCTTGAAACTGACTAAATAATCAATCACATCCACTATATGGTCATTATTACATACATCAGAAATGTATTTAAATCTATATCTCAGTGATTTAGTTTTTGATTTGTAGATATGCAATTCAGTTTAATAATCTTTCCCATGGGTGTAGAGTTAGTTTATATCCTAAAATATTAGACACTTAGTGCAATATGCCAAAATTCACCATGTATTTCATAGTTGTATCCGAAATACTAGAAGACACAATGAAATGATATAAGTTAATTTAATAATACAAACATAAATAAATAATATATTTGTAATATCCCAATGAGAAGAAAAATTAAACTTTCTGACGTTTCGTGACTTAGTGTAAGTCACTTCTTCAGAGAATAAATAACCAAATTAAAACTAATCCAAGTTTAAATAGTACAACGAAACAATAAGAATAATATGTGATCAATCAAAAACAAATCTGAACAAGTTAATGTCATGTCATTTTAGTCAATGTGATTCATAAGTGATATATATGTAAATTTGTGTGTATGTATGTGTGTACTGAAGAGGTGACTTACACTAATTTTTCCACTCATTGAGATATTACAAATATATTATTTATTTATAACAATCTACCCGATGCTCAATTTATTCGAAATTATCAAATCAAATCTTGGCAATGATACCTATAATACTACAAACATTACTTTCAACTGTATTGTTTAAATCGATTTAATGAAATAAACTTTTTCATAGATTTAAAATTTCACTTTTTACCGATTTGATATTACTTATTAAATCCATGAGAAAAACAAATTTTAAAATTCTTTAGATAGATCATAAGAAATTAATGAAATAGACGATTACCATAGCAAAAGTGTTCATTAATGAACACTTTCCATCATGATGTATAATTTTGTTTAGAAAAAATTCCCAGTAAAAATAAATAAACTTACAGAGCAATCAATCATGGTGTATGGATTTTTTAATAATTCTGATGACAAATTATGTGATTTAATCAGTTTTTTCACTTGTTCTACTTCTGTGATTATATCATTCAATTCTTTTTGTGCAGCTGGAAGAGTTTTCTTAAAATTTTCATGTCCATTAATAAGAGACTATTTTAGGAATAGACATATTAAAGTATTGGAAAAATCAAAGCAAAATTAAAGATATTGAGTTATAGCATTTTTATTTTGTAAAATATGTCATGATGAGAAAACAAAATATCATTTAAAAATACCAATGATTGAGATCTGGAAAACACTGAAGAACTTTACAGCAATACGCATTTACAAACTCTTCAGGGATTACAGTTAAACTCGAGATGGTGGAGAAGATTTGTAACTTAGGTGGATGATTTAGATGGAGTTTTGCTGTCTGAACTGGAGAACAAAACTCCATCAGAGTTAAACTCTTGAGGCCTCTTGGATGAAGTCGGTCTGTCACATAAATTACAAGTTGAAAAAACCTCATACATATTCTACATTATTAAAGAGAGTAATTTTTATCATAAATATTTTGATAACTGTAGACTGTTGGAGAGTAATAAGTAAGTGAATATTGACGATTACAATTCAGTTTCTAAAGCAAACAATATTTTCAATAAAATGAGACATTCAAGTGAACCATTTTACGCATTGAATACGTGACTTTTTGTTAAATATCCAAAAAATAGTACCTTTGCACGAGAGTTCGCGATAATTATTCTTAACAATTAGACATAATTTTTTATTGCTTTTTTTAATTATTAGACTACAATTGTCATTTCGTGAAACTAGAACGTTGTATCGGTTGATATTTATCAATCATTTCTAATACATAGTTCTAAACTATAAATGATTGATTCCAACTTTTGCAAGTAGTAGCAGTCTTCATACACGTTCTGTAGTGCGAATTCGATTCCTTAAAACGCTAAGAGCTTTCATATATATGAAAATATTATTAGCACATGAGTGAGCACTTAAATATACAAAATTTAGACACAAGAATTCATGCTAACTTCTAGAAATGATAGATATACAAGCATTTTAAATAGTTTTATGATATTATCCTTCACATAATTAACTAAATATTTTGAACAGCTAACTGAGTATATGTCTCCCAAGATCGACAGAATTTCAAATTTCTTACAATAGGTTGGACAGTAATTTTTTTGTATAGGGACAATTATCTAGTACAAATAGTAAAATACCATAAGAAGTTTTTTCTGCTTTACTGAAAAGTACATCCAATGTAACATTCCATTCATAGTTGCACAGTCTGACAAAAAATAACATTGTTCATCAGCTTAATGATTGAACTAACAAGATACAGTGTAGGCAAAAAATAGGGAGAAAAACGATTTCATATTTTCAAAATGAACAAATCAGTTCTACATTATTAACAAAATTTCAACCGTCCTCTATAATTTTTTTAATTATTGATTCGATGTGCAATTCCTGCAAAAATTACAACAGTCGATTAATGAGTAGTGCGTGATCATTAATACTTACGGAGTTCTAGTTATCTATTTTCCAATGTTATCTACTAAACTAAATTATTCGACTTGGCTTCACACAGATATGCATTAAGAATTAGAAAATATGACATTAGTTATTAATGAGTGAGGGAATAATATAAACAGTCCAGTCTTACTGGAAGTCAGTGGAGATTTTAACAGTTTAGTAATAACGAGTAGTGTATCACATGTTCTGCGATAAACTAGCAGTTAATTTGTTTGCTAATCTTAACCCTTGTTCCTCAATGTTCTAATGGTACTAAAGTCTCAGGTTAAATCATTTTACTAGAACCATAGTAAAATCCATAATGTATAAAATTTAAGAAATAAAGAACCTTATGTTTAAGGATTTTTTAAATAGATAATAATATGAATGTTTTCATTCGTGATAATGAGTAGAAATCCCGAGTGTGACAATGCAATTGCATGCTATATAAGTGAATTAGTGTTTATGTGAATGCTTTTTATTTAAAAACAGAATGACTAAATAATTTCAAGGGATAACTTTTATATAATAGAAACAAAAAGAAAAATACGAAACTTGGATAGCTGTCCTTTATTCATATAATTCGTAAATTTGTCAAAGGGATCAATAAAAAATTCTATTTTTCAATGTTTTTACATAGTTCTTACAGTAAACTTTTTATCGACCTATTAGTTATCACAACATATTGTATTCAGAATAATCTGGGCAACAGAATCTGAATAATTGATCAAAATTGCTGAGTTGTTATTAAAATAAAATTTTATATTAAAGCACACTTCAAAATTATAAACTTACGGTGTTTATGTCATCGTCAAAAAACAAAACATAAACATTCAAAACAGTCTAGTTATAAAAAAGATAACTAGTTAAAAAAAAATCACATTTGGTTCCCTTCTCCTCTTACCGTTACATCTTCAACTTTATTCACAATAAACATATCTTGAAGATCTTCATGCACTTGTTCTAACCAATTATTAAAAGGCTAAATAGAAAAAAAGTTAGAAGAGATAAACATAGCAGAAAAAATCTAGAAGTTAAACTTTCTATCCAATTTTGATTAAAACGTGTAGGATAAGTATGTGGAGTTATGGACAGAAAATGCCATTTGAATGTATTAATTTACTTATGTAATTTATAAAGTGATTGATTTGTTTCTAGTTTTTGCTTATCCTTGGTTGAACATAATGGAACAACAAAATGAATAACCCAGATGTTCACTGTCGGGTACTAAGCAGATTTTGTGAATCGATTGATAAATCTGTGAAACTTAGTCGACTAAGGTGATTGGGAAGTGTATTACTCATCGACGACTAGCACCTATTTAGACGTGCAATATTGATTGGAGTTAAGGTAAGATAGAACAAAGTTATGAGTGGTCAAACAATAACGCGGAATCAGTCCACAAAATCAATGACTTCTGGTTCGAGCTATATTAGCAGTTGTACCCTATCTGGTCGGAATCTAGGTAATAGTCGCGATCAGTAACAGGGAACTTTGAGTGGAACAATTCAGAATAGTTTACAGTGACACAGATGAACTTACCACTTACTTTATTCGAAATCTTGAGTTCTAGTATTGCCTGATACATACCTTTTTATTCTTTCTTCTCAAACCATGTTTTCAATACTTAGCCTTTCTTGTTATCGTTGCTATTACAATTATTTCTGCTCTTTTGTTATCCGAATTGTCAATGTGATTTCTCTGTATTGTAGTCTGGCAATTTAGACCATTTATGACTCTACGTTATGATCAACTAGTTTGGTAGTTAAAATTTACGAAGTAAAAAAACTAACTAAAGCTATTTAATTGAAATTGGAGTGTTTTATAACGGTATAAAACGAATAAATTGAAAAATGACACAACTAAAGTGTAACAAATAGATGATGAGTAATAAATCAGTTGTGAGATTTAGAAGAATATAGAGGTTTTCAGTTGAGATCGATCGGGTAAATACCGAAGTTTAAATGGTAAACGTCAAGGGAATTTAAACAATTTTGTAAATAAGTAGGATGAATGAAAGAAATTTAATATAGAATTCCAATTTAGCTTTTTTCATATTAGTATAGGGTTGTGGAGATTGTTGAGTTTTAATTGAGATCATGAACCGATCAATGTTAGACCACCATTTAAAACTTGGAAGCACTGAACGGCTGTTGTGCCCTAGCATAGGACTCCTCATATATTGACAAATCTGTAAAACTGCCGTGAAATAATATTTATAGTCGAAATATCTAATTGTGATACTACATTTAATCATTAAAGATTTCAGACTGTTAAAAATTAATTTTATTGAGAATCATTGAAACACGTTATAGAGTACTGGAATGATGTTTCATTTTGTTTTGAAGTTATCAGTCTATACTTTCTTATGATATCTTTTGCGTATGAAGTTAGCAAAGTAGGGATTAATATCAAGCTGATTAACTTTCATAATAGAGGAATGCTAAAAACGTGTAAACCACTGTTTCATGCCGTAAATCGGTCTTAGCAAATTAAATAAACTTATACAGAATTCACACTCATTGATCACTAAATGGTAGTTAATATCATGTTTGTCTGGATCTCAGTGCTGATTGAATTCCGGCAAACAAGTTGCGATGTGACCAGCACTTTAATTGATTGAATATCTCTTCCATTATGTTCCGAGGTCATGTAGCCTGAGGTGATAATTAGGAAGTGTTAGACATCAGTGATCAATCACCATGAGAACCTTAGCCCAAAAGCAGGTCATTCAGTCAGTGGTAAGGCCAAATACTGTGAAATTAGATGATGTTGGTTTGAATCCAACAACGAGCATAAATTATCTGAAGAATATAGGTACTTCTTGCCGATGAGTGTAAAGTAGTATAAAACCTAGGTTTATAGTTTCTTACCGATTGTCTCTTTAAATCATATAGCATTCAAAGTACATAATATTCATTCTATTTGGATCTAGAAAGTTAGATGTTTTTAGATAATGCAATATGTGAAACTTAAAATGTCCTGGTTGTATACCATTTTGTCTACAACGGATTCATTTCTTTATTCGACTAAATAATATATATATAACACCTAAATCAATATATAAAGGGATATTCTTCAAAGTATAGATTGAAATTATGTCAATTAATAAAATCCAAAAAGAAGAGAAGTGGAAAATAACAAATAAATCATTCAAATGAAAATACATCTATATCAAACACATGATAGCTAGCAAGATGAATGTAAACGATCAAAGATGCCAAGTAAACATTGATGATGACATAAAATGAATTTGTACAAATGTAGTTAGTTATTTTGTGGGAATACTTTTAATTAGAAAATACTAAATAAAGTACAATCAACTTTATATTGGTTGAATAGTTAAATTATTTTCTGGAAACTAGAGCAAAATTATCTATAAACTGTCAGATTAAGTAATGGAGAGAATATTTATAAAATTCTATCAGAAAGGTTTAAATCAATGATATATGCAGTTTCAGCAGTTTTCAATATTAAAGTGTTATCATTGTGAAAATAAAATAAAAACTATTGAATCATGTTAAAGATGCATATCTTTTGGTAATATTTATTTTTTTGGAGCTCAATGTTTTAATTGCAAAACTGTCATTCACTATCTACGCAACATAACTAGTGTTTAACCTCCACATGGATTAAACGCTCAGAGAACTCAACATTAACTAAAACAACGGCCTGAACTATAAATATTAATTTTAAGAAAGTTATGTTTCACATCAAAGAACGAGGGGCTTTTGGTTAGCAATGACAGCTGATTTCAATTGGTGTCGATCCAGTACTGTACAATAGTGGTCTATTCAATGAGTACAAGAACAGATCAACTGAGGTTTCTAGTGGAACGTGGCTAATATTTCTAAGCAACACCTGAAGTATTAAGGACTGTTTTTAGCGATAGCTCATTAAAGAAAACATCTCTATTTAAGAGGTACATGTCTCAGTGAGGACTATGAAGGGTGAAAGTATAGGAGGGCAATCAACTTCCTGTGTCGATAAAAAATCATCGAATATGAGCAGTCTCTTGAGATTTTTAGACCACTTAATCACTGCCCTGGCTGATTATTTGAATGTGTGTATCTAACAAAAAATGAAAAGCTAAAGTAGCCGAGTAGTATGGCATGGAAGACATTCAAGGACGTTTGTCAAATACAGTTGTTTTTACCTCAGGTCACGAAATCATAACTTAGACAACTACAAGTCTTTAATAACGAAAACGCGATAATTAACAGCCATTAAAATGTTTTACTTCAGCATTTTATGATTGTATAACATATAGCTTAAACATTATTGTCAGTAATGAACATCAAGAAGGTGAAAAAGAAGAAGAAACGTACAGCTATGCGTTTGGCAATTGATAAATGCAAATGGTCAATTTGATTAAGCAAATCCAAGATGCCCTAAAAAAAGAACACAAAATGGTTAAATATTTCGTCCAAACACACGGAATAATTATTCGGTAAAATAATTTATACTAACAAAATTTTAAAAGTAATTAAAAACTATGATAAAAGTAATTTGAACTCTGGATAGATGTCCCGACTTTTTAAAGCCTAGCTCATTTATAGTCAGTTTGAATGAATTTATGAGTTTAATATTGAAAGTAAATCTATGCATGTCTAAAACCCGGATATCCCAACTCGTTATGTTGGCTGGGATAAGAGTATGTTGAAAAAAGCTGCGGACATCCAAACAAATATGTGGAATCAGACTATCAAGCTATTTATTGTTAGACTATCATTGAAAAATTCAGATTTCCTTATAGGTGCTAGTGTAATAATCGTAATCCATGACATATTTCATGATTGTTTTTTAGTGATTCAGTTGTATTCATTATTTATTTTCTCCCACATTCTTATGTTAATACTATTTTATATATTAGAACAGTATGCACATATGCCAATAAGAGACTGAACAATTTCAGTCCTAAACATCAATGGGAAGATTCAAACAAATGAAAAACAAAAACAATATCAAGTGAATTAAACTTCACCCCATTGCACAAGCAAGTGGCTATCAGGACTCAGTAGCTAAGTGGATAACGCGATGGCGTTTGAAGCGGACGGTACTGGGTTCGAGTCCCGGAGTGAACATCAACTCTGAGATGCAGGTACATCCAGCTGACGAGTCCCAAATAGGACGAAACGCGCGTCCTGGATTCCACTGCTAGCCACTATCATCCACCTTTGCTTATAATGCTTGTAAATTAAGGCAATATCGAGGCATACGCACAGTATGCACATATGCCAATAAGAGACTGAACAATTTCAGTCCTAAACATCAATGGGAAGATTCAAACAAATGAAAAACAAAAACAATATCAAGTGAACTATATTTCATAGGTTTAGATTTTCACTGGAATGTATATTACTACTTTCTTCTATCTTTTTAATTTATTCACTAGTTTTGTCAACTCAAGGCCAAGCAAATTGAACTGTCACACGTTTGTCCCATATCTGATTAATTGAGAGAGTTAAGTTTGATGAACTTAATTTGCTGTTATTGATTACTAGAATGTACAGAGTTTTGATTATTATGTTGGCAACTAATGTAGAGCATTTGTGGAAGCTGTTGAATTTTATAGCTTACATCACAGACTAGCTTTGGTTAAATAACCATTGAAAACAAGAAACTACTGGACAGATGTTATATCCTAGAAGAGGAGTCGTTCGCAGCGTGAAACCATGATTCCAAAAAGGATCATTAAACATTTTATTATGATTGTGTATAACAACACGTTTTATACATAAGTATTAAATCAAATGCCGCGTACACAAACACAAAAATTATATCCTCTTGTTGGCTGGAAAGAGTCATTATTATTATTTGAACACATAGATATTGGTACAAGGAGGCACCAAATACATATGCGCCACATAAATCTCATTTGATTTGTGCAAGGGCTGTGATACTGCCCGGGTGCCCAAACCGAAGCAGGTGGTTTTCTTAGGAGGCCACACCCGGAGCCTTCAGTCTAAAGGTCTGATCCACAAGGCGGTCGAGCATCGTAAGGAGATGTAGTCCGTTGGTAGCGGGTGACCAACAATCGGTTCATACACCATCTGTTCCCTCAGGATACTGGAGCCCATGTGCACCATTGGTTTGGAATCAGGGTTTTCCAACTCCCCCAGGGGGACTCTCCACATCCACCAACCCGGTTAAAGCGCCGGATATTCGCTTTTCGTCCTCTCAATTTCGTAAACAACACCCCCGCCACGAGAAAGCAGTGAGTGGGATTTCCCTGACAGAGGCTATATACGCGTGACCACGTGAGAGCATTTCGAGAGGGTGAGCGGAATCTCCCTACTCTCGGCCGTACCAGGGCATTTGGGGACACTAAGGAATGCAACTTTAAAGTAGAATGTAACCCATTTTAATAACAAAAAACATCCAAGAAGTACTCAGAAACTAATAACATGAGCAGATTATTTGTTGGAATAAGCAAAATATTTGATGATGAACTGACTTTGAATAATTTATTGGTCGCTGAAAATTTTTTTATCACAAAATATAGAAAACTGATCACCAAATCTCAAGTCTAATCCTGATATTTCACAGTGACTATAAACTCGCAACTACAGTAACAGACAATCAAGTGGATTTTTTTAAATTGACCATTACATGTAATTTATTATTGTAAAATTTATATATAATTGGCGTACTTTTCAACTGTTCTATAACATACAATGAATGCAATATTATTTTCTATATCAATATGAAAAGGAGGAAAAATACAACAAAGCGTGATTGGTATTTATTATATTGATAAGAAGAGGTTGGATTCCGAAATTAAATATTAAAAAAAAGTTTACATTCTGAAAAAAAATTATTTTTCAAAAAAAGACGATAAAAACAGATATTGAAATAAATTAATTGGCATGTAGATTATGATTGAAAATGTAAAATGGAAAGAAATGCTTATTTTTGACAGGAATACATTTTACTCTTAGATGTGTGAAGCAAATATGATTTTATTTTTACCCATACTATCTCTTATTCCAAGAAATACCTAACACTTAGATGAAGTATACTTATATTCATGTGGCTATCCTGAAGTGAAAAAAATATATTTAAGTGTTTGTGTATGTGCAGGTGGGTGTGATGATTTATCGTCTGGAACTCCGGATTGATTAGCAAATATAAGTATGTGTGAAAAAAAGTATTTATCTATGTTTAGATAAGTGAATCCATCAAAAATGTACTACTCAGTATGTTTGCTAAAGTGATATTGAGATTAAAGAAAAATGTAGTTGGTCAACTACAATCAGAAAAAAGAAATAACTTATAGTTTTGTCTATCTCTAATGAACAATCTTTTATGAATACGTGTGACGTGCAAAAAAACTGAATTTAATTAAACATTACACATTCATTTTATGTTGCCCTCACAAAATAGAATGTTTAATATGTACCGCATACATAAATATTAAAAACAGTTTGGTAGAGGAATGAAACTTTCCTCCTACGATTGATAATTATACAATCTGAAGACACCATGAAAACAGTCATGGTTAAGATTATAAATTTCCGTTCAGAAAACCGAACGGAACCATGTTTCATATAGTAATTTAAGCTAAATGATGGAGTTAAATAAATAAAATGTTAAGCCCCATGTGGATGGTTATAACGCGTTGAAGAGGTTTATTTACAGTTATTTAAGCTAAAGACTAATTTGTGCTATTCTTAATAAGACTCATTCTATAATAAGAAGTCTCGTAAGTCAACAGGATGATAGATATCATAGGATGGGAAATGTCAATTTTCTAATTTTCAAGCATCATTGCACTAAGGCTAAAAAGTAACAACTTGGATACGAAAAGTAAATAGACAATTTTCAGAAAACGAACTTTATATTCAGTATTCCAAATAACTAAGTAAATTACACTGGGATGTATCAAATTAATCACATTAGGGAAGTATAAAAATCGTATTTTAACGTTCTTTATCTGGTTGGGTTATATCAATGTTTCCGAATAAAAGATGTCGCAAAATCTGTCTGCAACATTTTGACAAGTCGATAACAAGATGAAGGTAAATCAGTATAAGCCCTTACGAAGCTTTCACAAAACTTTTTAGGTAAACATGAAGAGCTATGATCAGCGGGATATAAATTTTGAGGACTCTTTTAAAAAAAACAACTAAACTGAATCTCTATCTGCAGATTCACATACCGTTTATCAAGGAAAAGATATAGCTTAATTGCAATGGTATTATTTCAACATCCAGAAAAAGTTACTATCTGACTCATTAAGCGGAATCTGCTTTATCTGTGCTGCATTTATATTCTAGATATTCATGAACCCTAAGGTTATGATGAGGTGGGATGACAGTCTATTGTAAAAAGTTTGGTGGAGCTGTCTCTGACTACTGTAGCTTAGCATCGTAATTTGATCAATTAATTATCTTAAACCATAATTCTCTAGAAACGATTAAAAATCAATTAATCAAGATGCAGTACTTAAAGTTGATTAAGTTTACTCGGTCTTTTTAAATTTATTCTGTGAAAGAGTAGCTTTCGCACTCACCCTGATAGAAAATGAGGAAACAGGTTGCAGTAAATTTGGGGCGATCGATCGTCGATCTCATTCCATCATGTCGGGATTCAATAGATATCCCGAAAAGTATTTTTCAGTTTCTCTTTTGCTTATGATTGATTGACTGTTAGTATTTATTACAAAGCTAGAATGAAGTGTGTTAAAAAATGTGGACAAAGTTTGACTTACTGAAAACTACCAGAAGCTGCGGACGAATTGCACTCAAAAACTTGGTAATTGACATCAGAAATAACAGAATATAAGATACCTGTTCAAATGTCTAGAAAATTTTTTCGTCAACTGTGCATTCAATGCCATGAATTCTTCTGTTTTAAATTAGTTTTGATTAATTGGTTATCTCTTTCAGCCAAGTGTATTTTCATACTATGATAAAGTGCTTATAACTTATTGTAACTTTGATTACTCAGAAACTCATGAAGTACCACTAGAGTAGTTCTCAAATTTTCTTACTTCTTTGTTCTTTGTAAAAATTAAGGGCAATTACCATGGAATTTGTACATCAAATGTTTTCGGCAACGGGAAAAGATGTCATAGGAACAGAACTGGTAGTGAGCAACAACTAAGCGCCGTTTAAAAGCGTTATACATGATTTCTCTGACTAATTACAAGTTAAATGATTATAAGAGTTTCGTTGCACATTCAATGTTGGCAATTCTGTACTATGATCAAACATATAATATTGAACAATTTAAGTATTGTTATCATCGTTGGATTTCTATTTGAACAAATCCCGATTAAGAAAAGTATTAGTATCTAACCCGTTTATATGAAGTGAAAATACGAAAATTTTATAAAATTAGATCAATTCTATTGATATATCTCTGAGAAAAATAAATTTTATATCACTTAGATTTTAAATCAAACTGTAACATGTAAATACTAGACGAGAGGTTACATATACATCAATCATACAAACTGCTTATCATTATATATATAACATTAAGAAAATAGGTTAAATATTATTAATTTTATTTACCTGAATTTTATGCTTTCGGATTTCTGATAATCGTCCCAAATTATCCCATTGTTCTACAATATTTTGAGTACGTTCATTCACAGACTGAACTTTATCATAATTCAATTGACTTTATATTCGTACAGGATGTTAAGAAAGAGAAAACAAATTAGAATGAACTTGCAAAGATAATGAAATAAAATATATGACAAATGAAACTATGATTATATGCTTCAATACGAAATAGGTGTTCTATGGGACATTAGTAAAAGATTCGTAATCCTTAATGTTATTCTAACATAATGTGTTTGGGATACACATATCAAGGTTATTGTTTTCAAAATACTCACATAAAAAACAAATAGTTTCTGTGAGAGGAACATTTGTAAAAAGAGAAATGACATCTAATGAAATCATTTTCCAAAATATTATTTAAAAGATTTAATGATAATTTCTATCGACAAACAGATGGGGTTGCAATGGGTTCTCCATTGCATCGTCTCTTGGATGGTTGTAACATGGCCAATCTAGAAAATTCGGTACTTCGATAGATAACTGAGAGATTTCATTTATATAAAAGATATATGGGTGACACTTTCACTATTTGTGAAGAAGGTATAGACCTCAATGAAATTTTGAATAGTTTCAATAATTGTCACCCCTCAATTCAGTTCACCTTAGAAGGGGAGGCAAACAATGAATTTCATTTTCTTGATGTTCGGTTGAAAAGAATGCCGGACAGTTTTTATAGAGTTCCATGTATAAAAAGCCTCCATGGAATGAACAGTACACGAATTTCCATAGTTGGGTCCCACTGAGTAGAAAGAGAAACTTAATTCACTCTTTATCCACTAGGATCAAACGAACCTGTTCCACTGAAACAATAAATGAGGAACTATTTCAACTTCGACAGACTCTCAACAGAAATGGTTATCCACTTAGATTCGTCGATAGCAACTTAACCTAGAATTCATCATGAAAAAGCATCGACAATACAGAAAACGTTGTTTATGAATATGGAATTTAAAGGAGACACGGCTACTGCAATCTTAAATAAACAGATTTCAAAATCGTTGAATAAAACGTTCTACGCAGCTAAGCTTTGAATTGTTTTCTCAAGCCGACCTACCATTCTTGAATGTGTTAAGGATAAACTTCCGCTTTGGGCCACATGAATGTGTATCTATAAATTTACTTGCTAATGTGGGGCACGTTACATAGGCCGCACAAAGCGGTCACTTTCCAAATGCATCTCAAAACACTATCCGGCTTGGCTTTTAAAAGGTGAATGTAAAACAATTGCTAGTTCTAAACAGGAGCATTTAATCAACTATGGACACATCGCTCCAAAGGATTCTTCTTTTAAAATAATCTGTAGTGTCAAAGGAACTGGATCAAAGGGGCGTCGAATCAATATATTATGCACTGCTGAGGCATTGGAAATCCACGAACTCAAGCTCGAACTTTGCATGCAGAAATGATTCTTCCAACCTCACATCCTTCATGGGCCCTAATTCTCTTAATTGGTATGTTTCTGGATTGTTTTTTTCTTTCTGCACGTTTATTTGCTTATTATTGAATTTTTGATTCCAATCTTAAACTTTAATCAGTTATTATTATTATTACCTTATACAAGTTTTCTTGATTGTTATTCAGTTTTTTATTATGACCTTTATGTTTGTCGTTTCTACTTCATATCCGTCAATCGGACATTTATCTGATCCGTAAATTATTTTCTTCCTTACTCCTTGATTAGTAAGTAACCTTATTTGTTATTAATTCTCGAATCCATTTTTGTGATACAATCATTTCTATCCTTCTATAGACATACATTTCCCATATAACTATATATACGAATGTACAGCGTAAGTAAATGATTTCGTCGGAAATAAAATTATATTCTCTGAATTCTCTTTTTAATAAACGGAATACATCCATTCAAAAGCAGCTTGTAATCATTCGAATAAACGTGATTAGAAATTAGAATGGTTAATCATGGGATAAATTTAGAAAACGTTCATATTAATAGCATTAATATTGAAACTAAAATTATATCTGTATGCTGAATGTTGAAATTTCAGGATTTCACTTGTTCATATTGTCTAGGTTTGTTTAAGAAAATAATCGGAATCAAAATAAGGTCACAAACCAAATATAAATTAAACTATCATCCAATCATATTAAGATGTTAAATATGATTTCACAATAAATCATTTAATGTGAAATGTGCTTAAATTTAAATATGTGAAGTTATCTGCAGCGACCTGTTCAAATTTTGATACGACTTGTAATGTATAAATTAGAACTGGAAAATTAAACGATAACTTTCTATAAGTTTTACATGATAAAACCATCTTCAATTGGACATTTTTCGTTTCTTGCCATAAATTTGAATACCCTACAAACTTATAATCTCCGTTGCAAACTTATCATTTAAAAATATGAAGTTAACAAACCAACTATTTATATAAATAAATAATATATTTGTAATATCCCAATGTGTGGAAAAATTAGATTTTCTGACGTTTCGTGACTTAGTGTAAGCCACTTCTTCAGAGAAGCCAAACCTTGGTAATAATACCTACAACTATTTATAGTCAATACACGGGACACTACGAAGTCAGTATGATATGAAGTTCCATTTATAATTTAGTCAGAGTTTACCTCATTATTATCACACCGCAGTCTAAGCTTTTATCCAAAGACCACCTAACAGCATTACGAAATATTCAGCGAAATGATGATGTAATGATATTACGGCCAGATAAATGATCAAGTGTTGTTCTAATGAACACAACAACTTATGTTTCTAAGATGAAGTTCATTTTGAGTGACCACACGAGATTCGAGTCAGAAAAAATTAAAAGACTTAACTGATTCCACTTAAAAAAGAATCACGAAAGTACTCAGAGACCTACTAAAGAAGAAGATGATCGATAAATTTTACTTACAATAACCTACGACCTCGTGGGTCTCGTTTGTCCGACATGTATGGTTTACCGGAAATACATAAACAAGATAATCCTGTTAGACCTAATCTGTCAATAGTCAATTCACCATGCCACAAAAATTGCACGATGACTGGCAGATAAATTAGAACCAGTTCGTCGGCGATTAGCCATTTATGCACTAAAGGATTTCTTTGTATTTGCTGACAGCATGAATCACATAAATATTGCTGGTAAGTTTATGGTTTCTTTTGATGTGACATCATTGTTTACAAAAATACCACTTCTTGAAACCAAAGGCATAATTTGTCAGCATCCTGACATCCTACCTCTACCAGCAACAGAATTCAAACGACTATTACTCATGTGTATAAAAGATGTTCAGTTCCAATTCAACAATACTATATACCGACAAACCGATGGTGTAGCAACGGGAAGTCCGTTAGGCCCTGTCCTAGCAGACATTTTCATGGCTAACCTCGAAAGAACCAAGCTCAAAGGAGCGATTGATGAAATGATCTATTATTCGAGGTATGTTGATGATACATTCATCGTATGTAATAATCAACAACATGCAACAAATCTGCTAAAATTTTTCAATGAAGCTCATCCAAATATTCATTTCACCATGGAACATGAAAAAGAAAACAAGTTCCATTTTCTCGATATCGCGATGAAACGTAGAAAGGATGGTACAATTCAACGCTCAGTTTATAAGAAAGACACATGGAATAGGATTTATCAGAATTTTAACAGCTTTTGTCCAATCAATTATAAAAAGGCACTTGTCAAAACACTGTTTCACAGAACAGAAAGAATATGTACTGCCGATACAATAGAAGAGGAAGTTATAAATTATTTATTTATTTTATGGCTTTATTCAATATTATATTTTGGTACAATATAGAATTCTCAGCACAAAATATTTCAACAAGTTTCTTTTACAAAAAAACAGAAACAAAGACAAAAAAGTTTAATAAAAAAATCCCAAAAACTGTACAACATTCCAAATGAGATACATGTTAAGAATGCAGGTTATTGACTAGGTTAACTCTAACAACTTGTTCGTCACAGAGTATATTTGCTAGGTAAGGTATTATAGAAGTTTTATACTTTTCCTTGCGTGCTTGGATTTTAATGTAATTTCGTCTCGTCCTACCAGAAGATATACAAGGAGAAAGATATGCATGAAGTGGATAGTTAGTGTCTAATAACACAACGCTGACAGGAGTTTGCATGACTTTAGATGTCTATCCACAACCATATTAATTATAATCTCGAAAGATTCACCACAAACCTTGCTAACTGCCTTCAGAACTCTCCACAGTACAGAAAAGTCTTTCTCAAAAACCCGGGAAAGAATAATGGAGAACAGTAAAGAATAATAGGTAATATGCAAGAAATGACAAATTGTAAGAGTAAATGACGAGTGATTCCAAGAGCATGCAATCTCTTTATGTATTAAGTCAGACGGAAAACCTTCGATAACAATAAAACGTGAGAAGACCAAGAGAGATCAGAGAAAAAGGTAACACCAAGATAACTGACCTTCGACACTGTGTTTATCAGTGAGTCGATAATGGCACAAGAATCATGGGATCTCAAAATGGTGTTTAAATGCCGTTCATGTCTCATGCAAAAGTTAACAGCTTGACATTAGAACGGATTAAGTATGAGACCATTAACAACAGACCAACAATCAATACGAGATAAAAACTCATTCATTTCTATCGGATGTAAAGAGGAAGAGATAGGCATACATATAGTGCGATCATCCGCATATTTCACAAAAGTGTTTACTGTGGAAGATGGCAGATCATGCAGAAAAATAAGAGAAAAGAAGAGGTGAAAGAACAGCTCCTTGTGGCACACCTTCATAAGACAGTAGAGACTCTGAATGTTTCCTCCAAACACTGTGTACTGTTCCCTTCCAGAGAGGTAGGAACATAGTTAGTTGGTTATCCAACTGTCAGTGTTGACGCTGATTAGCTTGTTAAGTAAACGTTGTCTTGATATAGAATCAAAAGCTGAAGTATAGCCCAGGAAAGCGCATCGATCACACATCTTACCCTTTTCTAAGTTGAACACTGTATTGTGATGCAGAACAGCAACAGCATCTAAGGTGCTTCTTTTGCATCTGTAAGCAAACTGATACTGGTCAATGTGCTCTTTCATCGCAGGCTGAAGTGAAAGTATCAATAATTTTTCCATTATGTAGGTATCATTACTAAGGTTTGATTTGATAATTTCGAATAAATTGAGTATTGGGTTGATTGTTATAAATAAATAACAACAACAACATTGTTCCGTGGTAGTATTCAAACTCGGATTAATTATAATTTGGTTATTTATTCTCTGAAGAAGTGACTTACACTAAGTCACGAAACGTCAGAAAGTTCAATTGGGATATTACAAATATATTATTTATTTATTATTTTTCCATTGTTTTGAGGAAGGGTGAAGTTATTGCAATAGGTCTAAATTTCACATTCATATCACCAGATACTTTCTTGGGTAGTGGGATTATCTTTATCTTTTTCCACATTTTCGGTATGAGATTAGAAGTGAATGGATAGCATAAGATGTCAGCACACTTTTTGAAAAGGTTTGGGATACCATCAGGTCCTAAACATCGGGGTGAATTTAGTGACTGGAGACATCTTCGGACATCAGTTTCTGTGAAACTAGGAACACAGTTATTCTTTAAAGCCGTGAATAAAGGGAGCATTACATCAGATGACTGATGTACAAAAGACTTATTTAAGTCACAAACATTCAGCTGGTTATCGCTCCTAATCTGTCTGTCACCTATAAGTTCTTTAAAGTTTCCTAATACTTGGAGAGATTTACAAGACAAGAGTTTTTGAGTAAACATAGAGTTGAGACGACTAATCTCGAGGTTTATCAGACTATTTAGCTTACGAACTTCACTGAAGTTTTTCTCCTTGTACGTTCTTTCTTTCACCCTCCATAGTCGTTTTAGTTGTGAAGATGTAAGTCGATCAAAACTTATAAAAATAGTTTCAGTGGGATAACAAATATCAAAACAGAATTTAAGGTAACATCAGAATTGATTTCCAGTGAGTCATCTGTAAATAGTTCCCAGTTAGTCGTATGAAACATATCTTACAGATTTCGGACATTTTCTTCTGAGTAATTCCTATATTTGACTTTCTTGGTTTGATTTAAGAGTACTCTTCCCATGCTTTCCATATACTTTAGGTAGAAAAATGGAGCACGTTTACGAGTCACATATATACCTACATCATTAATGAAAACGAAGTCTAAATTAGCATCCAACCGAGTAGGAAAATCTACTACATTTTGGTGACCTAGCGATGTAAGGAAGCTACAGTCACATGAATTGAAATCACCACATACAACTGAAAGTGAATCACTGAAGGCAGTAACAACGAATTCAGTGAATTCATCAGCGAAAACAGATAGCGCAGATGATGTGCATTCTGGATTCACATAGATATTGGTAGCATAAACATATTTGTATTTATTCAGATGTTTTGGACGGCATCTTAGATTAATATAGTCGATAAAGTCATTTGAAAACTTGAAACACGCAAACGTAGATCGACACCAGTTCGCGTTTACAAAAGTAGCTACATCGCCGCCACACCTCTTTTTATTGTTTGATCGATCCTAACGATAAATTTTGAAACCACGTAGAGATACTAGGCAGTCGTCCTGTAAATCATTTAACCAAGATTCTTGAATTGTTATGACACCACAATTACGATACATATTTTGACTTAGTAGGAATTGAAGATAGTCTAACTAGTTAATCAGTGATCGGCAGTTAGAATTTAGCAACTCGAGAATCGACATACGATTAATGTTCATTCTCTTCAACGCATATTGCCAACCACCACGATGTCTTTTATTATAGTTTTTTGTAACTTGTGCAGCGAAAGGTCGTAGGCTTTTCATAAACGCGCATGCATAATGAGACGTTAAAACAAAATGAAAAGAACAGATAACTTGTTGAATTATTAGATGGCAGAAACAGGTAGCCCAGATATTCAAGCAGGCCGCTTGAATGTTAAAAAGTGTTTAAGGTATAACGGATATCCATTGAAATTAATCGAAAAATATGGAAAACGTGAAGATAAAATACCCAAAGAAACTACAGTAAATAAAAAACCTGTTTCTATTAAACTCAAATTCAAAGGTGATAATGTCACAGGGTCAATCAATATGAGACTAAAAACTGCATTGACAAAAACATATCCTGCAGCTAAATTGATTGTCCTGTCCAAAACAACATGTTTTTTGACACAATCAAAGGTCGACAGGTATCCCTTTCATGTCACCACCAACTGTGTATACAAATTTACATGTATCGGCCAAAGCAGTTACATTGGTAGAACAGAAAGGAGAACCCACGTCCGATTCGAAGAATATATTCCGAAGGGTTTGAGATCGAACGGACTAAAAGGATTCAGCAGCGCTATCGCAAGACATCTCCTCGGCACAGGACATGAAGTCGATACACTGAAGTCCTTCAAGGTGATTGACAAACAAACTCAAACCTTTTGAAATTTGCCGAGGCGGTAGCAATCGAACCTCTAAAACCAGATCTTTGTATACAAAAAGAAACAGTAATAAATCTTTCTTTGCCCCGGTAACGTTAACCTCCCCCTTTTATTTATTTATTTATTACGTCATTCCATCTCATTCTGAATTTTATAATTACATCATTCATAAGTGACCAATTTCAATTCATATCTCTCTTTATTACCATTAATCTATTTTCAGTCACTTCATTACATAATTATCTAAAGTGTTTTTATTCCATGAGTTCTAATCACTATTTCTATGTTATGGAACCTTCCCTTCCAAATTCTATATATTCGAAACAAAAATTTTATGACCTCATTAACTCTAACGGAATCTTTGCTACATCATGATACATATATTCATCCTTCATCACCTTCTGATGCATAAGTATGTCAATATCTGTAATAACGTCGATTTTCAAATATTTTAGGTCGTAAGTACCAATCTTTGTTCTTACTCTCTTTACTTGTTAACCTATTTAAGTGCTTAATTTGCTTTAAGGTTTCGCATTCTCGAGCATTCTGTGGATGACTTATGTTATCTATGCAATTACTAGATTGTTATCTTTCTTGAATGTGGAAATTTACAACTATCCACACAAACCACATATCTCAGAATTTATTTAAGCGATTCATACTTGATTATTGTGGTAAATATGTTGGTCACTGAAATATAATAATTTGTATTTTCAGTTATTATAAACAAGGTTTAGGGAATTTTAGTGTTATCTAATAGAATATAATTGGCACAAAAGTAAAGGCCTCCAGAGAAAATACTAGAGAAGGAATTTTCTTAAATTCAATAGAAATTATACAGGCAACAGAGACGAAACATGTCGTCTACACGTACACTGTCTACTAAGTCAACTTTTATAATAAAAATTATCGTAGCACAACACCTGGTTTTATAATCCAGTCAAGCTAACTAAACATACATAACATTATAAACAAAAGTGGAGAATTTTACACCAGTCCAAATAGAAGTACTCCATTCTTTTAACTTTTCTATGGGTTTACATTACACAATACAGATTTAACTCATATTATAATGCACCAATTATAAAAAAGCCGATTAACAACAAGTGTAATGATGATGTGATATGTCAAAAAGTGAAAGGTGATAAAGAACCCTAAGCATATATATGTAATGTTTAATCTAAAGGTTATCTAGTCACCGTTGACAATAAACTATGGTTGTTTTCATCATGATATATATGGCAGCAAAATACTGAAACAAGGATAGACCTTGAACTATAATGTTTTTGTGAGGACTACTGATATCACCGGGCTACAAATGTATAAGTATTATTTTAACGATAATCTATTGGAGGTCTATGTATTTTAGTGAAAAATAAATTATATTCCACAAACTATCGAACAATGTACAGTTTCCAAGGCATAAAATACTAAGACATGTATTTTGTCATATTTCTTCTCGCATTATAAAATGCACAATTATTTTTTTAACTGACTAAACTAATAAAGTACAGTGCATTACAAATAATTCATTGAAATCATATGATATTCACTAAATATAATAATTATTTAATATTTATGAATATATGAATGACTTAACTAACAATATTCAACAACCCTTCTGTTTAATGTGAGTTTTCCGTCAGTAAACGTACACAGATGAATTGTGTGATTTATTGTGAATGAATAAATTATTTACACTCCAAAGCAAAAAAATACAAAAAGTACAACCAATAGCTATCCTGATTTAACACATGAAAGTAATTAAAATTAATTAACTTTCCGTAAAACCATTACAACACAATATTGAAAAAATTTATCGAATTTTATAATTTTTCAATTTTTACTGTTTTTTTGGTTACTGAAATCATTTCATCCTTATTTCATTACATTTTATTGTGTATCATATACACTTTGAAATTTATGTTAAATTAATTCAGAAATTCACTAACAAACTGTAGTGACATATTGTACATGTATAAATGTATATATTAGTTATGGGAGGATGTTAGTGAATTGGAAGTTTATTGGTTAAAGGTATTAGGTTATAAGTTCGAAACCTGCTAGACTTATTATAACTTGAGAAACCGGTTAGGTGTTGTTATGTATCACACAAAATATCGTTTCTCTATTTATATTGAACAACAAAATATTTTTGTTCGTACTAATCAATAAACAGTTTGTTAGGCATTTCAACATGTAGTCTATATTTATCCTATTCGTGTTGACATTTCGTATTTTTCGATTTGACAACAAAATCTTTGTGGTGATACAAAATAAGAGTAAAGTTATGTATTTACAAAATATAATGAGTAAATAGTTAGAAAAATGATGACGTGTTACACTTCCATCAAATGTATGGTTATTACCTTGCTTCTACATATAGTTTAAGATAAACCTTTTTAATTAGCATAAAACAAGAACTGCTAGGCATCTCTAAACTCTATCAAAACAAACGATTACTGGTCACGAATTTTATTCTGTGATAAAACATTTCCCAAGTAGGTATTTCACTAAGGGAGAAACAACAGGATATCAATAACATAGTGAAAATGCTGAATTTTCAAATATACGAGTAACGATAACTGTGTTGTGTGGTAACAACAGTTTCCTTAGCATCCGAAGTGTTATGCATTTATTCATAAATATAATCTCTTATCTTGTGTTCTTTTTCCATATCCATGACACTTCATTCCACTTGACATAAACAAATAGGAATGATCTGAAAACAACAAATATCTCAAGGACCCAGAACAACAACATACATAGGTTAAAATGTGATGATTTTACAAAAAAATTTGAATAAGAGACCTTTACTATTATTGCTGTTCGACTACTAGAGCTGATTAATTAAAAAAAGGACAATCAGTGAATCCCGGTTTCGGCTCTCAAGTATCATACAATCGTTTCGACTCTAACTTATCGACACTATCTAACGTTCGTGAAAGGCTCAAGTATGATTAGTACATTTTGTGATAAATTGTTGCGTACTAGAAATTTTCTCCACTGTTTACTAAACAACTATGTTGTACATTGTCGAAGTGTATTATCACAGAAGCCTATCAATGAGAATGTTAGTTTAATCACTGGCATGGTAATGTCCTTGTAACTTAAATAACAATAAATTTCTAAATTTAGTGTTTTATTCAACAAGCAAAGATGTGGTTGAAACATACAAGTGGGCTGAATAATGATATAGTTGGATGTTTATTTTGTAAGTAAATAAAATAAACTGAGACAGGTTAAAAACACACAACATAATAATGTGTACAGATTAGTTCATTTTGAAGATGATTTGAGGAACAATTTACTTAAAAGAGTTCAAATTAACTAGGTTTTTATTATTATATCTCAATGCTTTCTTCAAAGAATAACCTCGGTGACATTCCTCTAATTCATATTAACTTAGTTAACTTGAACTCTACCCTTAGCTTTTCTAGAGCTACTGCCGGTCCGAAGCCCAGGTAAAGGAGGGTGGAACATGGGGTCGGCAACCCTATTCCGTAGAAAACAACCTTGCTAAAATACGCTAACCAGAACAAACAAATTAAACCATTTAAACTCTGCCCTGGAAGTTGAAGAAAAAATTATGACACCTCAGGATGAAGCCGAGATTCTTTGGAAGTTGCAAGGCCGAATTCCCTTCTAACAATCAGAGCAACCATTTATTTAGGTACACGGGAAGTTCGGACAATGAAGAAAATCGGGAGGACCAGTCAAGTAGCTACGTAAATGATGAGATACGACTTCGAGGTTCTCGGAATCAGCGAAACACATTGGACACACGGTGGACAGGTAATGTTAAGTATGGGAGAGATGCTGCTGTGCTGCGGTCACGAAGAGGAAAATGCTCCATACGCTAGTTGCATTGATGCTGCCCAAGGAAGAACAAAAAGCACTTATTCGATGGTAATGTCATGGATCTATAATCATCAAAGCATCATTGAAAACAAAGAAGGAGGGAATTACAATGAATATTATTCAATGTTATACACCCACCAATGATAGTAAAGACGACGATAAACATCAGTTCTACGAGAGACTGCAATCGATCTTAGTGAAGTGCCCAGGAAAGGACTTCACCATTCTAATGGGAGATCTAAACGCCAAATTCAGAATGGATAACACCGGATATGAAGATATCATGGGACGACATGGACTGACTGGGAGAAATGAACGAGAATGGTGAGAGATTTGCAAATTTATGTGCGTTCGATAAAATGGTTGTATACAACACAATATTCCCACACAAACGCATGCAGAAAGCTACATGGATCTCACCGGACCAGACTACGGAGAACCAGATAGATCATATTTGCATCACTAAAAAATTCAAAAAGTCAATGGGAGACATGAGAACCAGGAGAGGAGTTGAGATTGCTTCAGTTCACCGCCTAGTTGTGACCAAGATGAAATCGAAGCTAAAATAGCATTAGACAACTGAACAAATAGCGTTACAAGGCACAGAACAGAATGGACAGATTGGTTGCAACTAGACGATCTGGACTTCGCAGATGACCTAGCCAACCTATCCCATACGCACAAACAAATGCAGATCAAGACAACCAGTGTAGCAGAAGCCTCTGTCTGCAGCAGTAGACCTCAACATACACAAGGGAAAAACCAAGATCCTGAAATACAACACGGAGAACAACAACAACCGAATCACACTTAATGGAGAAACTCTGGAATAGGTGGAAACACTCACGTATGTGTGTAGCACCATCGATGAACCTGGAGGATCTGATGCAGACGTAAAGACGAGGATCGGCAAAGCAACAACAGCATTCCTACAGTTGAGGAACATATATAACTCAAAGTAATTGTCAACCAACATCAGAGTCACAATCTTCAATATGAACGTCAGGACAGTTCTACTGTACAGAGCTGAAAATTGGAGAACTACAACAAACATCATCAAAAAGTTACAAGCATTTATAAACAGTTGTCTACACAAGATACTCGGTGTCCGTTGACCGAATACCATAAGCATAAACCTACTGTAGGAGAGAACAAACGAGCTTCCAAATGAAGAGGAAATTGTGAAAAGACGTTGGAAGTGGATAGGACACACATCAAGGAAACCACCAAACTGCATCACGAGGCTAGCCCTAACTTAGCACCCTGAAGGAAAACGAAAAAGAGGAAGGTCGAAGTACACACTGCGTGGGGAACTGGAAAAGGATGAATAGGAACTGGAAAGGATTGCTCAGGACAGAGTTTGATGGAGAATGCTGGTAAGTGGCTTATGCTGCGCTATGATAGCTAACAGGCGTATGGAAGTAAGTAGTCAACTTTTGCTATTATCGTTTTTGCTGTGATAGAATTATGTTTCAAAGTCATTTCATCTTACGACATAAACAATGTTGTTCTTTCGGTCCAAAACACAAAGATTTCCTGAAAGGGCTATATTCTCCGTCTCCCATTAGTGTATCAATCATTAATTTTGACGTCTTTTTGTGTCAGACATCTGGTTTGTTTGATTTCATGTTCATTCTTGTTCGTCATAGAAGTCTTTTGATTATTTTGAATAGAATTTACAGTAGGCCAACTGAATACTCTCAATACCTAATAGTTTTTTTTTATCGAGATTTAACAAAAAACTGATATCAACTGGAAAATCATTAAAAATCCGGTAGCCTTAGATAACTGTTAAGTAGTTGTTTGGTACTCCATAATCACAATCTTGGACCAAATCAAATTCATAACATTCAGATCTTGTGGAGAAGTATTACGTTTAAACCACTGGATTTCGGATTCAGTGGTTAACATTTCTGAGTTGGGTCAACTCATTTGGTTTTAGAATAGTCCCTCGTTTATGTCGGTTTAGGAAGAGGAGTGGGATGATATTATCTTTAATAATCCGTTCTTCGTAAATTAAAAGTTTGATTTTTCATAATAATCTAAAGTTGGGATGAACTGTTGAGTTATTTAAGCCAAATAAGTTTTCTGACCAAATTCTAGATCTTGAAGATCTAAATAAGACTGAGTTATTTAGCTGAATGTTATTTGTCTTTGATTGCATCTTTTTTAAACAAAAAACAAAGAAATATAATGGGGATAAATGTATTTTAAGCTAAGCTATAATGTCATATCATTATATTTTAGAATTTAACATTGTATATTGTTTCTGGGATAAGTTATGTGATTTCTATACTGACCATGATATCGTATCATATCATTAACCGTGTTAAAGTGGGTAATTATGTTAACATAAGTGTTTTTTATACCAACCTCATGATGTCGTTAGGCATTAAATTAAAATATTATTTGTTGATATTTAGTGACTAAACTATGACGAAAGGGACAACGCTCTGTTATCTCAAGCTAAGAGTTGTATTATATATTAGGGTACATCATAACGTAAAAATATAATGTTGCTGATAAAGGTTCTTAATAAAACAAAATTATATTAAAAACCTATTAAAATGACCCCTTACTTCAGTTCTTCAGCTATAGCCACAATACGTTCAACTCGATTTTGATGAGCACCCAAATCTCCTTCAAATGAAGCATGTTTTTGTGCCAAAGCACGCAAAGTTGATAAACTAGCCCCTTCATAGTCTTCTAATGAAAGTGCATTTGCTTTTCCATCTGCCCATGCTTCATGAGTCAAACATTTTAAACGAAATTTTTTCGCTAAATATTCAATTTGTTCAAGTCGTTTAATTTCAGCAACTAACCAATCCTATAACATAAATAATAAATAGAATTTCAATAAAGTTTAAAAATAATAGACCCAATAGCATATCGTTCTTAATCATATCAATAATAATACAAATTAAAAAATATTATAAAGAGTGAAGGATTATTGTATATCGATTCGCATAAATAACTCCACACATGATAAAACCGATAATCAGAACTGCCTGATTTTTAATTGCGCTTGATAACAAGAATTTTCTACTTCAGATTTGTTTATAAATCGCAGTCTATAATAATAATTTATTTATTTATTTTAATACATAGATATTGGTACAAGGAGGCACCAAATACATATGCGCCACATAAATCTCAGTTGATATATGTGAGGGCTGTGGTACTGCTCGGGTGCCCGAAACGAAGCAGGTGGTTTTCTTAGGGGGCCACACCCCGAGCCTTCGACCAGAATGTCTGACCCACAAGGCAGTGGAGCATCGTGAGGAGACGCAGTCCCATGGTAGCCGGTGACCAACGATTGGTTCATACGCCATTTGTTCCCTCAGGATACTGGAGACCATGTGCACCATTGGTTTGGGATCCGGTTAAAGCGCCGGACATTCGCTTTTTGTGCTCTCATTTTCGTATATATATATATATATATATATATATATATATATATATATATATATATATATATTTATTTATTTATTTATTTATTTATTTATTTATATAATCGTACAATAATATAATGTAATGAATCCCCACAGTTGTATAACTATTTAGAACACGAAAAAGGCTATGACCCAATAGTTAATCACAAATTCTATTAGAATGAATAGTTTTATATTAAACAGTAAATTATGAGAAATTAAAATGACTCAAACCCATTCAATATACAAATGATCGCTATGGATAGTTAACCGGTATTCACTAGGCAACCGTATTACAAACCTGTTATCTCACTGCCATGTCAGTTTTTCATGATTATATGGTAATTCCTACTAGATTCTAACAATAGCTGATGTATTCTCGAAATTCTGTACAGTGAACACATTCAACATCTCTGAAATATTCCCATTATATTAAAACACAATTGAATGAACGAAGAATATTCTTTTCAATAATTTCTCATCAGGTTCTACAATTATAAATCGACATTAATAATCCATAGAATTGGCCAGATTTAAGGCAGAGTACATCATTTGGAATTTGTGATAAGTAAATCAAGAATTGTTATTTGTTATATAAAATCAATTCAGATTGTTAATGTTGAAGCTAGCTGACTAATATAAAGTGTTAACTTGAATCAGTTTATAAGTGAAATGAAATTGTGCGATAAATAATCAGAATAAATATGGTCAACATGGGGTGAGTGAAAAAAATTTTATGGGATAAAAACCGGAAATTACATAATATGTGAATTAGGTCAGATATAGTAGATTTAGGGGTGGATATTGAATAAATTCCTACAAAACGGTTATCAAATGTGGTGATAATAATAATAATAATAATAATAACAATGATAATCACAGTCGTAAAGATAATAATAATAACAACAATAATAATAATAAGTTTGGGACATAAAATGAAGATTAATCAAATTACGACACACTATTATAAAATTGATTATTAACTAGTTGGCCCTAAAGTTGGCTAGGGTAAAAGGAGTGGCTGAACATACTTCTTTTGGATGCAAAGCTCTGGCTTTTTGATCCGAATAGCAATTGCTTCAGTCGTCTGTAGGATTCGCAGTCTGACGGAATTAGGTAGAATGCTGTTAACACGATAGATTATTGCGAAAGATTGCTCCATGTTGGCTGTATGTCCTGTCTGAACTAGATGGTCTAAGATGGAGCTGTTAAACGTCTTGACTACACCTTTGCTTAACCACACGGGTAGGTGCTCACGAGCCCGAATGTACAAATTCCTAGAACATCTGCCAATGTAACTTGCTCCACAGGAGCAGTTGGTTTGATAGATACAGAACGAAGTGGCTAGTCTAGGTAATTTATCTTTCAACCTCGGAGTGATTATTGGTCGTGTGGGGAACATTAGTTGTAGTTTACCCGCATTAAAAGTCCTTTGAATTGATCTGCTTAATTTGAGTCTTAGCATTTCACTCAGTGCATCGCCTCTGAATTGTAAGCGTATATACAGGGGCTTTTTATTTACAGTTGGGCATTCTCTATTCTGTTTTTTATTGACGATGTTTTTACTTATTAATTTCTCGGGATTTCCATTTTCCTTCAGGGTTATGTATAACGCCTTTGTTTCATCTTCAATCGTATCCGCAGAGCATATAGCCTTGATTCTATGATGCAATGTCTTAATAAGGTTCCTTTTGTATTGTAGAGGAACAAAACTGAGAAAGTTTGTGTACTACCCGTCGAGGTAATTTTCCTGTTTATGTTTCTTTTTAGATACCCGTCTTTTCTCCTTGTAAGTAGAACATCTAGAAAGGCTATTCTACCCCCATTTTCTTTCTCCCATGTGAATTTTATGGACGGATGAACTGTATTGAAACACTTGAGTGTTTCTAGGACGTCCATCTGGTTATTGCAAAGGATAAATGTATCATCCATGTATCGGCAGTAAAATGAAAACTTATCGATTTCTTGTGCTAGTGGGCCAGTTTCTAGTTTAGAGAGGAAAATGTCTGCCAGTATGGGACTCAGGGGTGAACCCATTGCGACACCATCTATTTGTCTGTAGATTTCACCATTGAATTTGAAATGTTCATTCATAGTACATTTTAGTAATAATTCTTTGATGATTTCCACAGGGATTGTCGTTTCCAGTTTCTGTTCTCTAAGTTGTTCACAGATATATTCTACAGTTTCAATGAGTGGGACATTTGTGAACAATGATGTTACGTCAAAGGACATCATCGTTTGATCTTTTGTGTTTATGTTTTAATCTTATCAACGAATTGGAATACATCCTTAATACTATGTTTCACCAGGCGTTTATGGAGTGGTTTCAAAACGGTTACTAACCACTTTGCTACAGTATGATATGGGGAGTCGTACATGTCCAAAATTGGCCTTAATGGGATATCCGGTTTATGTATCTTCGGTAGTCCGTATCACAAATTCCAAATGATGTACTCTGCCTTAAATCTGGCCAATTCTATGGATTATTAATGTCGATTTATAATTGTAGAACCTGATGAGAAATTATTGAAAAGAATATTCTTCGTACATTCAACATCGCTTAGGATTGGAACTTAGAGAAAATTATAAATATTCACCCGACACTGCTTTCAGCGTATCTAAATGTCGGATAACTCTGGAATTAAAACAACAACAGAAACACCAGCAGATTAAATGTGTCTAGATGTCAAGTTACAGAAATGTTCATCACTTTTAGTGCATGGAAATCAATCTTTTTATCAGTCTGCATAGTACACCTATACATAATATAGTATTTATAAACACCGGTAACATAGAACCTAGCGTACTTGTCTATTAGTATTTCTTATAAACAAAGGTTGTATAAAGTATGCGTTTTGTTTATAAATAATATTTATTATGCATTCATTTCAACTAAAAAGATTGGGAATATGAATAAATCCGGAAAAAAAACGCACTTCAAGATAACTTTTTACACATAAACAGTCCTACATAATGAATGAAAATGTCTTTTCGTTGTTCAAATGAGTTTGGGAAAACTGTGGTCTATAACCAACAGTCTTTTCATTATGGAAAGAAAACATCACTGAACCTAGACAAAAAATAACTAGGAAATCAGTAAAATTAGCAAACCAGACAAACATTACAATGAATAAACAACATCGAAAAATTTGCAAAATAAATGCAAAATGGCTATAGAGAACAGTAGTTAAAATTAATTTTTATGGACACATGAAATATGATGGAATATTTTAAGTTGTATTATGTATCCATACCATACATCGAAACACTAACACAATCATTTAAATTTCATATGAAATATAGAATAAGAAACTAAATATTTGCTTATCAAATATTTAAAACGATCGGCAGGTTGCCTGAAGGAAAGTTTCAAGTTTCTGAAAGCTATCAGATATGCGTGCGGCTAACATGTGTTGGAAACTTAAACTCGCGTGGTTTATGTTTGAGCTGAATGCTTCATAAAATTTTAGTGCTGGACAACTTTTGTCAAATTGTAGTAATCAACTATCAAACATTTAACACGTGAAATAACGTTGTGAGTTGTTAGAGAAGTGGGATATTCCTAGAAATGTAATTTATTCTGTTTGTTTGTAAACTTCAGGTCACACTTTACGGATCGTCTTGTTGAAATCAGAAATTTCTACTAATGACAATGATTAAATGGAACAGAATCTAAAGTTATTTTCAGTTTAGTAGCACGTTGTATGCGTTGTAAATTGTGATACACAAGAGACTAACGGCAACAAGTGTACAAACTATGTTATAATGAACTAACAAACGTCAAGATATTGAAAGGAAAATAAAGTCAAAATTGATTGACTTATTTTCAGTGCATTTCGCAAGTTATTGAAAGATGTCATTGATTGGTTAGTACTTCTTTCGATGACTAAATCCTTCAATAAGTCTAACAAGTGCTAAGCATGATCAAAGTGAAGATATTTACTCTAGTAAAAACAATGACATTAAGTAACAACGTTAATAATTGGCTGCCTAACTTAGTTGGAAGCCATATATGTGCATTGACCAAGTCTATTTACCTATCTATTTGAACATTGTTAAAATAATACGATACAAGCATGTGACAGATAAATAGTTCTGATCCTATTAGTTATTTTGTACACCCTTATAATTTGCTTTCGCTAATTCACATAACTGCATTGTACATTTCCTTATATGTGTGCAATTTGGTGTGTCAAATTACTTGCCTTATACATTGTTTGCCAATACAAACTGAGTTACAAGATTTCTCGGTTAGATAGCTGATATGCTAATTTCTCTGCTGCATTCGTATATATACTCTCAGTTTGCTTGCCAATACGCTCGTCTAAAATATAATATTTTCAATAACATTTCGTACTCGACTTTTAATAGCGCATTGCATTACAAGTCTGAGAATATACATGAAATTCACTAGACTCATAAATCGGGAATCAGCGAATTATGAAGTCAAATGAGTCTCCAAAGGTGAGACTGTTCTGAAGATATTTTCCATACAAATTTATTTGAAAAACGGAACCAAAATGCAAGAATTCAAAACAATAGAAATTACAACCCAAAACTTCATAAATTTTTATTTTCGACGCATATTATTCGTTAGCTCAAGTAGTTAGAACAGTTTGACGTAGGCTATTAAGTTTCCTCAATGATAGACGTGACCTCAGAATACAAAAACTATGGTTCTGTATTTACACCAAACTGAATTAAGCATATGATTATATTGATAAATATCAATGGTCTCAAAAATGCTCATGTAAATTGTTGGTGTCAGATTTGTGGTTTTGAAAAAAGCTCACAAAAGAATGGAAACTTGAAATATTTAACATTATTTCCATTCGCTTACTTCAAAACCTTTCTCATAGTTATCTAATTGACGCCATGCTGAATCAATATCTTCGATCATATGTCCTTCAGTTGGAAGAAAAGATGGACGATTCGCCAGTCGTAATCGTGTTTGAATTGTATTATATGTATTTTCTAGCAATGTTTTTTCATCCAATCTAGGAGGTTTTTCAAAGCCTCGATAACCTCTATAATGATCTAATTTTGAACGAGATCCAGATATGGTTCCATCAGTTGTTCGATCCTAAATAGTCAAAGAATCAATACACAAAAACTAAAGAACAATTAAATATGGCTCGGAACAAGATAGTTTTACTTTATACAAATATTTAATAAAACAACAGTAATGCGTACACCTACGTTCCTACATTAACTATGTATTTAAAAAAAAGAATTTTGTCAACTGACATTCAAATGTACGATTAATAAAAGCGAAATCGGTAAAGAAAACGTGTTGCATTTATCGTAGTATAGAAAATGTATCGAATCCCTAATTAACATAAATCGACTTTTTTCATCATATGGCATAAATAACTTTGTTGGTTTGCTAACTTTTTCTCTAAAGAGAAAGGAAGGAAAATAATTTTTATTTCTAGTGGAACAAAGTTTATAAATATTTTTATACGAACAATCAAAAATAATTAGTAAAGATCGGAATAAAAACTTATTTTATTCGAAAATATCCTTTTAGTTACAAATGATTCAGACAGAAATTCCTGATAAAATTTATTTGTGTTTAAAAAACTGATTTGCTTGGTATTGTTTACTTGAATCTCCCCATTGATGTTTAGGACTGCAATCGATTAGTCTCTTATTAGCATATGTGCGTATTATCATAAGTCACAAGCATTATAAGCAGAAATGGACCGTGAATTCCACTGCTAGCCACTGTCCATCTTTGCTTTTAATTAACTTGTAAGTTTCTATGTACTACACCATCTAACATATGCATATTTAGATAATGGAATGAGAAAAAGAATTTCCATCAAAACGATGTGATCTATTAGTGCGGTATATTTCGATTAATATGACCACACCTTTACTTGTCAATCCATTTTTATATGACAAATGATAGGTCAAACTAGCCATATCGGAAGATAGGAAAAGAATTAAAGATAGTGAGGAAAGTAATGTGAATCACAACGCTCCGAAAAATAATAAATCGATGTTATCGAGGAAAGTTCAAGGTAAGAACAAACTGTTTTTGAACAGTTTAAGTGGGTTTAAATCTTTGTATAGATAACGTTTCACTAAGGCTGGTTCAACGTGAACCTTAATGGGTGATCTCATCTAGATGCTTATCAACAAAGGAAGGTATTTATTGGAATTCATTTGTTTTCATATCCATTTAGATTTGTGTTCAGCCACTCTCACGTAATCTGAATTTATCGAACGGAGAAATTGTTTTGTATATATGCATATATTAAGAAATGTAATTGTAGTAAATATCCATTTTCGAAAAAATTCTCGTTAGACATTTTACAATTATAATTACAAACATGTAGTGAATTTGAAATCGTTTTGTTTTATAGAATTAAAGCACTGTACAACAAGATGATAATTGTACTAGCAATTATTAACATTACTTGTTCAAACATTTATGTTGTCACCGATCATATACTTGTACTTTAATTCTATCAATCATAACAGTTCAGATAGTTAAAATAAATATTTTTGACTAGAGTTGTAAAACCTGTTGAAAGATTAAAGAAAATCCGTATTGGTTTAAAAGAATAGTGTTTTCTCCAATTATACTACAGTTTCATACGAACTTAAGATTAAGTATAAGTATAGATTGATTTAACCAATTGTATATCGAACTTTATGAAAACAGTTCGAGTTATAATTGACAGGTAAACGTTTGAAATAAATCAACAAGTATATGTTTTTCGTAAATGATGGCATATCGCAAGGTGTTAGATGTGAGTAGTTGAAAACTGTCAGTGGAAAAAATTAAATGAAATAACAATAAGACAAATACATCCAAAAATTATCGTTTTAATTATCGACATTCTACAACTCTATGCCTATTTATTCCTAAGTTTATAGGCATATACCCTCTCCTTTCGTTCTTTTGACATATACATATAGTATTAACCATTTTGATATTCATAACTAGTTAATCTACAGAGGACAACAGAACAAAAGATATAAAAGTAAACAGTAACGTGAAATATCGATTTCACATCAGATTACACTTATCAGTAATCAAGTTTTGTTAACTTTACATGTACATGAAATATATGAATTATTTGCATAATTTGTAAATAAATTTTAACTTATCAACATGATTTTTAGCTTTCAGAAATATGTACAGTATTGTTTTTGGTTTTTGAAATGATTTTTTATGCCATTCCTCTTATAATAATTATTATTATTTAAGGAACTAATAGTAGTGGGAACAACTGTTCATATAATATATAAATATATAAATATATATATATATATATATATATATATATATATAAAATTTAACAATAGAAGTATGATTGAACGAATTAATAAAAAGTAGTATGGTGTTATATATCTGGGCTAGTGTTATCTGTTCAAGACTATATCATCCCAAGATTTGTGACTCTTGATTCTTAACATTTTTAAAGTATATAAATAGGACATTAATAAATTTTCATGCACAGCAGAGATGAACGGTCTATTTTTTAAAAACTGATACTATGTATTAATATGGACATATTTGAATGTTTTGCAAACTGATTTTACTCTCATTATTTTGTATTAGGTAAAATAAATAATAAGAAATGATCAAAACTTCGTTATAGAATAACAAATGAATCTAATTTTATATTTTTAATAGCACATATTTTCTGTAGATGTGTTTCAATAAGAACAACTAACCGGTGGTTGAATCGTCTTAGAAATACTGAATTCTTGAGATTATATAACATTGGAATAACATTAACGTATTATCTTTTCGATGTTTTAAACTTGTCATTTATCATGATTAGTAAATAACTGCAAATTAAAATAGGTATTCAATCAATCTTTGGAGATGAATATATTACTTATATTACTACCACTATGTAATTAAATTCAAAATTGAATCCTATCTTACACCCGTGTAACGTCAACAGACTGTAATTAATTAAAGTGTAACGCTTGTTTATTCCATTAATATACTTATATTAACCCCAAAGCTCCTAAAATACATTAAGTCAATATATGAGTTGAAATCAGAACTACCAATTTAAAAAGAATATAGAGATATAATTTACTTTTAAAAATGGTATTTGTTGTTCAATCCAAGCCAATAAATCCGATGCAAGTCGTTCATATTCTCGCATTAATTTCTCATTGTCTTGATTACTTTTTAAAACTTTCGTGATTTGATTAGCTGCTGATTCAGCCTAAATAAATAGATGAATGTATTAGCATATATATATATATATATATATATATATATTGTATGGGTGAAATTTGTTTAACAATAAGTATTCGGCTTATGGGCGATAGATGATCACTAGAATCAGTGAAAATGAAGATCATTTCAAAATTATTTTGTGATAATATATATTTCTTTAGTGACATTCACACTGTAAATTATGTGTTTACAAATGATTAATAAATAAATACCGAGTGATTAATGCCATATTTCTGTAGTTCTTTAGTGATGATCAAATTCTATCAATCAGGTCACAATGTGGTTAATAGTCCAAGCGACTTGGTTTCACATGTTCTATGTTGAAATACTAAGTATTTGGGAGTAGTCAGGAGGAAATAAGTTTTGTACTAGTTGACGTTTGTCAATGTGGCTCACCTGGAATTTTAAGAGGCCTGGTATTCTCTGTAGTATTCAAACTCACGTCAACCAACCTCACAGTCTAAGATGTTACGGAATAGTTCAGTGACATAATTTCAGTATAAAAAGATGGATAATGAGAGTTTGCATCCCACATAGGGCATCAGTTCCCTGAAAGTCACTGATGCTCTCTGCTGTCCAGTCCTAGCTAACGTAAAACCTATGTCTAGAGTTTTCTGCTAGGTACCTTTAAACACCCCCTTTTATACATGTCTTTCTTAACTGTTCATAGAGATCTTTTTCTTTTTGTTGTTCTTTTATTTCTAACTTGTTACAGATTACGACAACCTGAACATATGTACGGTTATTTATCGTTCTAGCCCATTCTACCTGTTTGTCATGATAATTTGTTAGTTGAATTAAACTTAGAAAAAAAGTTATTTCTTGAGATTATTCGTGACTTCAAAAGTAATTTGCGAATACAAATCTTCTCATCAATGTTTTAACATAAGTCTAGATCATTCCTAAAATTATTAATTGTAATAAAGTCATAAAAAATCTCTAATATAAATCTGTGGAGTCAAGCAATGAAAAACAATTTGAAAAGTTGGAAGGTATAATTCAGTTACTAGTCTATAACAAATCAATCAAACTGATTTTAAACCGATTATCTTAGGACAGAAAAACACCCATATGGTTATACTGAATTTTGTTAACAAAAATGTTAATCTTAGCACAAAATGATAAAAATCACAAAAATCAATAAAAGTCAAACTGTTGATACATATGATTTATACTGGTATGTAACATTGTCATTTACATGTATTTTGTATACGTACTGAGAGGAAGACAGAAAATAAAGTGACACTATATGGGTTAATATTCCAAAAACCTACAAGTTATTACTTTGAATTAATATATGTTTTTTAAAAGATCGCTATATCTTCATTGTGAAGTAATTTGACATAGATGAGTAGATAGTTGATTAGGTTAAGTACAAAAAGAAAACGAGGTTCATGAAATAATTTAAAAATGAAAGGCAATACTAATCATAATATCAAAAGGATATTTTGAATGCTATTGATTTTTATCACATATTTGTGCTTCTTCTTTGAGACAGGCTAAATGTTTGCTTTTCGATCAAAAGAGTAACCATACTGGATAACATTTTGTTCTGGAATTTGTATCATGATTACAAAATATTAACATTTAAAGAGAGGTCTCTATTATTAGATTAAAGGTGTCTTCAAGGTATTGCTTTAATATAATGTAACAATGAACTAGGGGTTGATATGGTTAAATACAGAATAATACGTAAGAATAGTAAGTCGATTATTGAAAATATAGATTATGATCAGCTTAGGTGGTAGGGGTATATATTTGTTTGTTTGCTTTTTACTATGATTGATATTATGATTATTATTTCGGCAAATATTTTGCTTTAAATTCTGCTAAATTCCTCTGGTAGTGCTGATGTAAACTGTATGGTATAATTCGTTTCATATTATTTACGGTAGACGAATTTAACCATAAATTACTAGCATTTTGAATTCACGCAGTCGATAACTACGAGATATTTTTATCGTTATTATTCTAACTGTTCTGTTCTGTTTGAATGTTAACTAAAGTTATTGTGCAAACAAATGTTTATAAGGCGTGACTAATTTTACCTAATCTAATTTTATGAATCATATAACCATTCTTAATTACAAAATTAGTAATCAGATAATGGATATAGAAACATATGTTTCCGTAAATATATTCCTCTATCTAAATTTATATATAAGTATTTATTCAATATTCCATTTGGTAATTAGTGTTCTGTTTTTTTTAACGCTCTGTTATCACCGTGCATGGTTGAATATATATAAAACTATGAGAATGGTTTATGGAGTGGTTAAAAACTGAGAACCTTCTACTTAAGTTGGTAAATAACAATAAGATCCATGAATATTAGGCAAATCTGATCTCCAATGAAAAGATTACTTAAAGATTTTGTTCATAACAAAATTATGCAAATGTCATAATAGTCGTTCTTGTTAACATCGGTCTTAAAATCGTTTATTCCTTTCAGATATAGTTTTAAACTTTATATACTGAGAATATTTAGATTATAAGGATGTGGTTGCTCAAATACCTATGACCAAATATTTGAAGCAATATGGAGGGAGGACTGAAGAATCGTTTACTTAATAGACAGTTTTAGAGAACTAGCTTCATATTCGAGTATTTCGTATCATGGACTGAGAGGAGCCAGAGTTCAGTCAAAGCTAGAAAGTGATAGACGACTATATCATCTTAGCTTAGAATACCTCAGTAATGGATAATATCTGAAAACTTTCATTTTGGTCCATGAAATATGAATGCGCGGTGCTTGGCAGTCTCGTGCTCAGACAAAATACGTATTTATTGCTCATTTTTATTCTAGCTGACATCATTCCGTAACAAAAATTATCTCCACATTATGATCCATAAAAACTATCTAATTTATTCGAAATTATCATGTCAAACCTTAGTAATGATAACTGTCTATTGAACTAATGGGGATGTAAGGTTTTCAAATATCAAGTATGAGGAATTCTCATATAGATTTTAAGTGATTTTCAATCATTTGACCTTTAAAGTGCCTTCATTTATATTAATCAATCTACAGTGAATTCCATTCAAGCATTATGTATTCAGTTCGCTGAATTCGTTTGCAAAGTCATCAAATGTAATAACATACAATGAAATGAACTTAAATATAAATGAGTTCTTCTTAGGTCTCTATCAGTAAAGCTTTCGGACAAGTTTAAACTTGTCTGTCTAGTTATCTAACTGTAAGGAATAGGATAGAAGTAGTCTCGTTTATAGTGATTGAAGTTGAAATTACGAATTACCAGTTCGGAACATATCATTGTGATGAGGTTTATTTCCCATTTCTAATATGTAATTTCATCAATATTGTTATATTTGGTCGTCGCTGATTGCTGTGCCGGAAAAACGCTGATCACTTATACTTGGAAAGAGGGACCTCTGCAATCCCCACGACACGAAAATAAGAACACAAAGACTAGTACAAGTGAAGATTTATTAGCCCCAAAACAGTATGACGACGACGATGATAAAAGTAATAGTCTAAATTACACTGTTTTATATTGATTGTACACCTAGTTTGATTAATAATTAGGATTAAATCACATTGTCAGTTATAACGAATCACTTACTGAGCATAGTTCATGTCAAATAAATACAAGAATTTGAAATATTCCCATAATGTAAATTTAGAACAACATATATAAGCGAACAATATTGTCTTCGATTAGATCCTCATCAGGCGTTACTCTAATATACAGTAATATTTATATGCATATACGAAATTATTAAACCAATCAAGGTAGTTTATAAATCAATGATAACGATGAATAAAACGATTACATAATATGTGAAAAGTACAAATAGATAGTGTGATGACAGGTGTACTAGTTTTTATAAGAATAATAAAGGCTCAAATCAATGTTACATAATCGGAAATAGGTCAATGATTAGAAAAATATAGATAGTGAGATAACATTTATAAAAATTATTATAAGATGACGTAATGAGAAGTGATCAGATAATTGAACCGTGAAAAAATAAAAATAAAATGGTAGGAGGGGGTGAAGAAGAATTAATAAACAAAGAGAAGGTTTGAAAAGAAAATAATAAATAAATTCATTTATTAAGGCCAAGGGAGAGATAAGGGTGTTACAAATTTCTTCTGAACACAAAGACTCGGCTTGTTGGCTCGAATTTCTATAGCTTCTGCTATGTGTAAGAGACGAGATCGAACACCATGGGGAAAATTAGTGGGAATACGATAAATAACTTTAAATGACTTATTTCTGTCTATTACATGACCACTATCGATTAAGTGTGAAAGAACTGAGCTGCGTATTGTATTTACGTAACCTTTTCCTAACCACGATGGGAGGTGTTCACTAACTCTTTGGTTCAGTTGCCTAGTTGTGCGCCCAATATAGCTTTCTCTGCAGGAGCAGCTGAATTTGTAGATACACATAGAAGTGGCGTAACCAGGTAACTTGTCCTTCAGTTGGGGAATCACCATAGATCGGGTCGAATACGATAGACAGAGGTTGGCAGCATTAAACGTTCTCTTGACTGCTCTAGTCAGTCTATCACGCAATACATCACCAGCTACATCACCATTGAATTGCAGCTTCAAGAAAAGAGGTTTCTTATTAGCTGTTAGTGTCACTATCTTCTTGTTTGTTATACGCAAGTGTTTCTTCAAGAAACCCTGTGGATAACCCATTTCAATCAACCTATTATGAATTTGCTCTAATTCCATTGCAATTGTGTCAACACAGCATATCTTCATGGCTCTACTTGCTAAGCATTTGACTAAGTTTCTCTTATAATGAAGAGGCACAAAGCTTAAAAAATGTGTGTATTGGCTGGAAAGATTTTTTCTATACACACCTCTGCTGATAGAACCATTTTATTTTCTACTTAACAAAACGTCAAGGAAATGTATTTTATTATCCATTTCCTCTTCACATGTAAATTTAATTGCATGATGTTTGTTATCAAATCGTTCTAGCAGTTGTTCTTTACTAATGTTCTGATCTGCAATGATGAAAGTATCATCAACGTAACGACAGTATAAATCAAGCTCATTGATAACCTCTTTGAGAGGTCCGTTTTCTAGTTTAGCCAGAAAAAAATCCGTAAGGATGGGACCTAGAGGTGAACCCATCGCTATACCATCAATTTGTCTATAATATGTGTTATTAAAGTCAAAATGGACATTCATTGTGCATTTCAAAAGTAATTCTTTAAGACTAACCTCAGGAATTCCAATATTGAATTGTTTTTCCTGTAGTTGTTGGCACACAAAATCAATGGTCTCAATTAACAGCACATTGGTAAACAGTGAAGCTACATCTAAAGACATTATACATTTCCCATTTAAATTCATATGTTCCACTTTAGAAATGAAATCGAAGACGTCTTTCACACTTCTATTGACGACTAGTTTATGTAATGGATTTAGGATTCGAACTAGCCACGTTGCAGTTTTGTGATATGGAGAATTATACATATCTAAAACTGGGCGAAGAGGAAGATCAGTTTTGTGAACTTTAGGTAAACCATATAGCCGCGGTGTGTTCGATCCAGTGGGTTTGAGTGAGTCGTGTGTGTCAGGAGTAAGTATACCTTTATTTTTCAATTCCTTTAGTGAGTTAGTCAGCAATTTTTCTGACTTTATATTTATGTCCTTCACGTCGTTGAGTTTCTGAAATTTAGTCGGATCATTCAAAATTGAGTTGGTTTATTTTATTTCCATAGTCACAAAATCTAGGACCGAGCGACAAAGCCTCTTCTTGCACTGTGTCTAACGTAACACTAGAGAAATTATGAACGTACCGCTCAGGGTCAAAAGGAAATTTTCTTTCAGGTTTATGAGGTTCCAGTGATTGAATTAGTTTTGTCCCCATTTATTTTTATTTTTTCACGGTTCAATTATCTGATCACTTCTCATTACGTCATCTTATAATAATTTTTATAAATGTTATCTCACTATCTATATTTTTCTAATCATTGACCTATTTCCGATTATGTAACATTGATTTGAGCCTTTATTATTCTTATAAAAACTAGTACACCTGTCATCACACTATCTATTTGTACTTTTCACATATTATGTAATCGTTTTATTCATCGTTATCATTGATTTATAAACTACCTTGATTGGTTTAATAATTTCGTATATGCATATAAATATTACTGTATATTAGAGTAACGCCTGATGAGGATCTAATCGAAGACAATATTGTTCGCTTATATATGTTGTTCTAAATACAAGAATATCGTATATTATACAGAAAATATCATACTGGAAAAATAAATCGATACTACACTGAATGATCATCACATTGAATTAAAACGGTTGTAATGTTGAATAAAACTCCTAATGAGTAAATCAATCGAAAATTTACTTTTCTTTCCATCATATCAAATATATATATATATATATATATATATATATATATATATATATATATATATATATATATATACATTTCACAATTATATATCAAAGTTTAATATATATATTTCATGATATATTTGTATACTGTGTTTACTTCCATGTCTACTTACCTTTTGTGCACCTGCGAATGCATGATAATAAGCTGAAACGTAAGTCATAACAGACCTTTCATCTGGTCTCACTGTATTTACCATGTCTAGAAAAAAAGCAAAAGAATAATCTCAGTGGCTGGTAGTAATCTAAAAGAGAAATATTGGGAAAACGTTTTGTGCATGTGATTTGACGGGGAAGAATTAAATCTGATAATTAGGTATTAATTCCATTGGAGAGTATTTGACCTATGGTCCCAATCACTTATTTGTTAAGTGACTTTTAGGTGCTTATTCTTGTAATTAATATTTGATGTGTGTTATTTTGTTGTGAAAAATCCTATTATTAGTTCGGCTGGGGGGCTTACGTCAGTAATCAATCAGTTATATGGTATGACTGCATATCATATGTTTATTAGCATTGAACTTATTTATTTTAAAAAGCTAAAATTCGTTTACTATTTATTATAAAGTCATGAAACTACAATTCACAACAGTTTATTTATTTGAACACATTAATATTGGTACAAGGGGGCACCAAATATATATGCGCCACACGATTCACAACAGTAAGGTAATAAAACTAACGTGTACGTAAAAAAGAGAATTCTTCTAAAGAAACATTGAAATTTAAAATTCCTCCGTAGTTATGTTGATATAATAAAAAGATCAACTGAACGAATGATTGAATTCCACCAGTATAATCCACTTATTCATGCCTTACTCTCTATTAAAAACAATTAGAAATTAGTATAATTAAACTCTTGCGAATAATATTGTGAATAGATGTGTTGAGGAGCAAAATCAGTCGTCACTTACATAAGCATAGAAGGGTTATAGAGATTGTTGAATTCTGTAGTTTCCACCGAGGACTGATCTTAGTTAAAAAGGCGTTGGAAACCAGAAAGTACTGGACAGTTATTTTGACATGGTATGAGTCATCTCAGTAGTGTGCATCCACAACCCTATCAGGGATCGAGTCCAAGATTTTTTGGTGAGTGCCTTATCCCTAGAACGCTGAGACAGTTCTTCACCACAGGCAATAAAAGATTGTCTTACAATATCGCGAATCGCTTGAAGTTGGATATGTATAACATTTGACGCCGGGTCAATGGTTTAAAGGTAAGGTGCTCGCAGAGTGTTTGAACATCATTTATATATTGAGTTCATTTTTAAATAAATATATCAATCTATACTGACACTTTTCAGTTATCGATATTCTTTCATACTGACTGACTCAATGCACAACAGACTGTCAGTTTTACCTCACTGTCCATTTACTGAATAAAAGATACACTGGCAAAATTGATTATAATCAAATGAGCGAAATCTCTATTCCAACCTCTGCAGAAAGAACTCGCTTATCGAAAATACAAAATGAATCATGGACTTCGGACTAGTTAGGCCTTTATAAATTTATCTTGTGAAGATGGCTTAACGTATGTTTGGAAAAAATCTGTTATAGTTGTTTAATCAATATTCGCTTCAGTGAAATGCTAAATATTGTAACGAAGCATTGTCTGTTGTAAACAACTTATTGGTAGGGGAAATTTAACGTTATAGGATACAATAGATATTTATTAGTGATTCAAGCTATCTGTTTTGTCAAATGTTATAACCGTGAATTGAATCTGGTTGTATCTTTACTACTGCCATTGAATAAGATACCATTTCTCGTATTAAAGCAGTTTCTGTTATTCTACAGTACTTACGTAAAGTAAGCATATGATTTTGTCAGTAGTGCAACAAAACGAAGGTATTAGAAACATAAATGTATGGGTTTGGTCAAAATTGTGTCAGACATGTCAGTAAGTGAAAAATCGCTGGATTGCCACCGAATTTAGCATCGTTAACAAACTAAGCGTAATTTCAAAACAGAACTACATAGATTCGTCAAAAGATTCAATTTCAAACACTCCGATCAAATATAAATTTCATGAAAATATCAGATCTAGCAAATAATTATAACTATCTTTTCTTATTTTCACCTATTTATTCGAATAGATCATTTTACTTAAGTGGAAATTCTAAGAACTCATAGAAAGTATAGCACAACGAACGATTCTACTTCAACCATCTCATAATTATTTGAATACAGATTTTTAAATAAAATAGTTTATGGGTCATTCATTTCAACAAGTTGTCTACAATAAGTTATTCATATTGATGATTTCTGTCATCGCAGGTATCAGCTGGACAATTGTTTTAATAAAACACAATCCAATGTCTATCAGTGATTTGCTCTGAGATAGATACTTGGGTATTTGTTTGGTAACCATAATATGTGTGATCAATCAAGCCAAGAGTTAGGCGGATCCCCACCGATGAAACTGGACGATAATCACATATTGTGAATTTGATAAAAGCGAACGTCTAAATTATTTGAATCTGAATCACTGGATAGATAGCATCCTGTAGTTGACAGCCACGATGCCATCAGTGGTCCCACTATGAGTACTTATTCTCTGAACGACTGTGTTGGCATTCAATACTTTACATGTCTAACTTCAATCTACCCACTGTCTGATCTCTTATGGTTGTCTAATTCAGATCAGTTTGTGGTGTTAAATATGAAATTCAACAACCTCCGAAAACCTCGACACTTGGCTAGTGATTTACTTTAAAAAATATTTTATAGGTGGTAAAAGCTAACTAAAACATCATCGTATACAATAAACATTGATGTATAAGTAAAACTAAACGATTAATTATAAGTTCATCTACCTTCAGCATCCAACATTCTTGGGATATCCAAGTGCTTTTCAGCTACATCGAAAGCATAGTTTAAATTCTGTATTGGATTGTCCTAGAAGAAAAAAAATCGCGATTCATTAGTCGCAACACAAGTAATGTACATCTTTTCAAATTATATGACAATATACATTCATATATGCAAAATAATTTGTTCACTGAAAACTGGATGCGTTATTTATTCATGATTAATATTCATTTTCATTCGTTTGTAAAAGTCAAAGAATCATGCATTATTGTTTTTAACATGCACATTTGAACAAGCCAACAGCTTACTTTTGAAAGTTTTGAATAGTCAATCAGATCTGGTCGATGACGATGTATTAGAGCACAGAATGCCAAACCATCTTTCCAACTACATTATGTATACATTCATGCATTTAGAAATTAAAACAAAAAACTTATTCAATCTTTTTCGATAATAAGTAGAATTATTAGAGGCTTTCTGATTAACCGTTGTTCAATGAAACATTGTATTCCAACACGTGATTTCATGAGATTGAGCTATTCTAATAACCTTTAGTGATTAGTGATATCAACTACCAGAGGAATCGATAAAAATTGCATAATACTGGATAGCTTTTTTATCCCGGTTTAAAGCCTACAACAGTATATACTTACCAACTCTTATGGATTTGATCGCATGAAATAAGATCATTGAAGTTATCTACAAGATAATCGGAGGGTAGCCTACAGACTAAATTTTGTGGTCTGCACCAGAGAAATCATTTATCTTCTCAAGGTTTATATTGATATAACTTGGTAGGTAAGCTAACCGTAATGCTGAATTTCATAACTGATAAATCGATCATTAAAAAATGACTTTGGTCACTACTTGGTAGTATGTAAAACATGCTAATCGAATCTTTAAAATGTTAAAATGTGGTCCAAATATGAATAGGTTTCTCCAATGAAGGTGATTTAAGTTACTTAAGCCCAGCTAATAAATGAAGTCAATGAAATGATCAGGAATCCTTAACAACATTTTGACGGTGTTTATAATTTATCGACTTTCACTTCAAATTTTTGTAAGGTAGTAAGTCAATTACAAAGCTATCAGTAAGAGCAAACTTTAACCATAGTAACAGAAACAAAAGTCTCCACTGACATATTTTAATTTTCTGTTGTTTCGCAACAACATTTCGAGAAACTCTCTTGGATTTACTGTACAGAGCCAATAAAATAAGAATAGTTATCGAAACTGACTTTGACTAAATATTTGCTTACTTAAACATATAGCGCAATGAATTTAGGAATCATCTGCTTTTAAAATGTAACAAGGTACAAAATATTTACACCGCTTAAGACAGTGGTTTCGCAACATTTAGCAAATAAAGACGTATTTTTTTCTAGCATTTTGGTGCCAAGTATTATTCAGTAAAGTGTAAAAAACAGAGGATTAAGTAATGATGTCAATATTTTCTCATACATTTCCGTTTTATCTACACAACAGGAAAATGTTTTGGAAGAGCTAATTAGTTTTATTAAAGAAATTTTTATTATTCGAGATTAATTAAGAGCAAGAGGCACCTCAGAATTTTGTTAATCATAGCATATTGAGAGATGCAAAAGTCACATTCACAATAAGTCTGACTGATTAAATATTGGAGCCAAATAATATGATTAACATGAATTGTTATGACTATCGAATAAGCAGTAGTTTTTTATCAGAATGAGTGTTTATAGTGGAAGATGTGGTAGCAAGTGTTTTAACTGACAAAACGTCTAGAAACACAAAAGCAAACATTAAAACAACAAAGCTTAAAAGCCGAAAAGCAAAGCTTACAACGGTAGCTAGTTGTTGTAATTATTTTTAATATTTAAAAATGACCAATTTTCGAATATTTGTCGATGAAAAGACTAAGAGCTCTTAAAATTGAGCAAAATGGACAAGTAAGAATAACCACCTGCACTAGTGGCTATGTTTAAAAAATATTTTAAAACCATCTTGTGTTTTCTAGACAGTGGCTCAACAAATACATAACGATGTGTGCATATAATCATAAGCTACCTGGAAATCCCAAAACGTAATGCCAGGAACTGATGAAATTGAATCAATGTTTTCTTTTTGAGTGATAAAATAAGAGGATCCAAATCTTCGATCTACACTTACATTTATTTAATAACGAAAATAAATATCTAGTAAATTGAGATAAAAAGTCGAACACAGTCTAACAATAAAGCAATTTTATGGGCATGAGGTTTAAAAAATCTAACTGGGAAATGTATTTAATATTTTTACAATTGATTTACTACTGAGTGGTGACCACTATATTGTTTAGTCAGTCATTCGGAAATGCTTAAATGTCACCTGTTTGATGGCATTGTCGTTACAAACCTAAGTGACACAATATTGGATGAATTATACGGAAACGTTAGGTAGTTGAGCGCAGTACGTAGAGTTTTCTAGTGACTACTCTCAACCATTAAACGACTCGCTCATGTATAAACTTCGCTTCATAGTCGTGCAGGAACCGGTCATTTGACCTTGATTTTTTCCTATAAACTTAAAATCACGACAATTTGAAAGAAGCGTTTAGGACCGATTTGTCATGTTTTTGTTATTAACTGTGATAGTAATATCTACAACATGTACCAGTCCGCAATGCGTCTGATTAACCAACTGAAGTATGGTCATCATTTTATTTTGTTTAAAAAATATCATGCATTTAGCATGCTTTTTCATGTTTAATACTTCCCAAGAGTATAAGACACTCCATAATTTTTGAATTGCCATTTTTGACTGGATTTAAAAGAGGCGATTAATAGTAACTACAAAGCCGTTTCTTGGACTTATAATTTACAAATATTTTGGATTAATAGTCGAATTTTAACGAAACCGGACAGGAAGAAACCGCCATTCAGCTTATGGTAATAACATAGATAATAATGTTTAAGAACGAACTAACCTCATGTGAAAATTTTGTACGTTTACATTTTTATAGGGAGCAGTCTTGCGTTGGCACCACAATAAAAGACCTTCTTTAGCTGACATTTCTAAAATAATAAAAAAATAAACTGTTAAAAGTTTTATTTATTTTTTCATAAAAATAAAATGGTGTATGTTCGGAAAACAAAAGATTCATACAATTCAACAAGTCAAATAACCTTCCTATACTTATATTATTTAAAATGAGGTACATAAATTCAGGTCATATATAGTCTGAGAAGAAAGGGTTTTTGAGAGTTAACAGAATGCATAGAAGTGGATCAAATGAGTAGAAACCTAGCTAACCATAATTTTCAGAGTTCTTTTCGAGGGATCACTGACTAACCTTGATGTTCCTAACAGCTAATTGTCTAGCGAGAAATGAACCTATATCAACATTCAGCATCTTACGTAAGAAACCAGGCGCCAATATACCTTATCTATATATGAACACCAATTATGATCGTTTAAAAAAATACTAAAAGAGAAATAAAAACAAAATGGATCATATTGTAAAATCTTTACCTTCGACGGTAATATCTTGGATACAAAACCGTAAAATTATTGTCCATATCATCCCAAGAGTCATCTTAATATTTCCATCCACGATTTCTAGCAAAAAGCTCAGCAAAACGAGTCAATACCCTCAGCGCCAATAGAAACTAGTTGGACGCCCTTACTTTCTATATATTCTAATGCCTTATTAACATTCGCGAGTTTGTGAAAACGCATTTTTCCTCTGTCGGGCTTGGGTAACGGCTCCTCAGATAAAGTTTCTAACAGTTGAATAAGCTTAAGACCGTCAGTGAAATCTTCCTCAATGTTTTCAATTGAGCACTTCACTTTTCTCAAATATGAATTACACCATGCTGTGAAAGTCTGGAACAAATTTAATAAGAGCTAGTTTAGAAGTACTTTCTTCTGCTGTATCTCCCACATTGGATCCAAATATGCTTGACGATCCCATTCCTCCTCTTCTTCCTGAACAGAAGGAAAGTATTCATCCGGATAGACAGTATAACCGTACTCCATTTTACAGAAAATATTCAAAGTAACCGCTTTCAGTGTATTGACTAAAGTACATGATGTTGGTTCATAAAAACGAACAAAATGCTCAATAACTAAAAAGATGCGTAATCATGAACCAAAGTGTGCTTATGAACAATTAATTTATTTATACTGAAAAAATACATCATTTTTTGGTTAAAAAATCTAAAACACACTAAGCCTGAAGTCTTATTGATAGTAATTTGTTTTTCTTTTGTCCAACCACGAGTGATGATACTCAGAAATACTGTGATGTTGCATTACGAGCGTAAACACGAATATTCATCAGAAATTTTTACGAATTATATGTTTAGAATCAATTCTCAAATAATATTGATCATACGGAAACAGCCATTATTTTGAAATTTCAGCTCAAAGATCAAAACAGTATTTCGACATATAAGATTAGTCTTGGAAAGTGCATTTGATGTGGTAAAATTACGCTAACCTTCCTAGAGATAACCGATGGTGAGTTAATGAAATAAAGATAAATTGTGTGATTCCGCTGTATATTTAACACTTCAACTATCTCTGCATAGTCAATTGTATTCACCGTTCAACAAACGAATGAATAATTTTACTTTGAATGCCAACACTCATTGTGAGCCAGACAACAGGAAAGACATCAGGAGATTCTATGCTTTGTCTCTCTAGTTTTTTTTGTCGCTCAGTTCATGAGAACTCAGCTTATAAAGTGATCCACAAAACTCCATGAAACATACCGTCAGCTTACAAAACCTTAATCATATGTGTAGCATAAGCCTTAGAAGTGAATGTTGGTAAATTGAAATTAATTGTAACGGAAAGAGAATGTTGACAATCCCTTCACGGCGTTTTTGTTGGATAATACTGTCATTTATTTGTTTCTTTTCCCTGTCCTGTATTTTAACCTTGGATCAGATCTCCTTTGACCACACTTTGTGTTCTTCAGTCTTCTTCTTTTGACCTTTTATTGTGTGATTTCAATTAAAAACTTACCCTTTGTTACCTAATTTTCGTGTAAATTACCCTGGAGTTTGAAATGTAATTTCTCTAAGTATTCGTAATTGTAGACTTAGAACTGGAAGAAATCATAATATTTGTTTTAAAAACATCTAAATTCTTAGTCAATTCTAAGTAACGGCGTTTAACACTTGAAGAGATTTCGAGGTATAAATGCAGCGAACAATGTCATACCATTTCTCCAAATTGCGTACAAACACTGCCATTGGCAGTAGTAAGATTTCAAGACATACTCATTTGATTTCTCAACATAATCGAATCAACCCTTTCGACTCTCCAAAAGTAAGCTTAAAGTAACCCATACAATTAAAATCATCGTTGTATCTGTGTTTTCAAGACCCACTGAACGGTCATTTGATAGAGCTACGCTACCTACTTCTGAATTACATGCTGCAGCTGTGTATTGTCCGTCCATCTGATGACCAAAAAACATCCTCTCTACACATGGTCCTGGAGAAAAATGGTGACTGGAAACCGTATGAGGACTATGGATCCCTTAATCGTCGGACCTTACCTAATAGGTACCCAATACCCCATATCCGAAATTCTATAGACGTATAACAGTTGATAACCATATTTACTAAATGACTTAATCATGGGATTACATATCATCTAAGTAGCTGGGAAAGTCATTTCAAGATATCTTTTACAATGTAGTCTGGATTATTCGAGTTTGTGCACATTCACTTCGGCTACCGGAGTGAGGAACAAATGCTTCAAGTGTTTATGGACAGTTTCCTTCTGGAAATGTCCTTCATACAATGATATACGTTTGACTTATTCACTATCAGTCCTGATTGAAATTACACGAACAACACTCAAGAGCCTAGTTAGAAGGGCTAGATGAAAGTGAAATGAACGTACACCGAAATAAATGTGTTTTTGAAGTTCAAACTCCAAGGTTTACACGACTCACAGTAACCTCAGAAGGGATCACACCAATAAAAAGAGAGGTGGAATTTGTTAGACGAGATTAAGCATCTACTTCCTCAAAAAATTTGGAATTTTTTGAAGTTCACTCAACTCTCACCATGAGGGCTATACACAACAAGTGCAACAGTCGACAGATTCTCTTTGCGAAAAAAGGTTCAAAGTCGACTTTTGAGGTTGTTAGGGCCACTGGACAGCTAAATATCAAACTGATTCAAGCATCTACGGTAACGTATCCGGACTGCGATTCTCAACCCCTTTTAATGGTTGGCGTTTTAAACAGAGCAGCAAGAGGTTCTCTCAATCAATTAGTCAGGAACTTCTAACGTGCAGTCGCGTCGTCCTCAGAAACCTATGCTCTAACAGAGAAGAGAAACTTTACTTTAAGGAAGCAAGTTCTCACAATTTACAGTTGAATGTCAAGGTTAGCGATTAGATGTAATGTTTTTATCACGAACTTACATCAGCTTTAGTGCCAAAATGGTATTTGTAAGAATCGTTTTGAATGTTTTGTGTGAAAATCCCTCCACGTACACGCTTGCAGTTTATTCTTATTGATACCATTAGTTGTACATTTTTGTTAATCTTTTTCATTCCATTTTGAGTTGATAACATTTGTATTCTATTATAGTTCTTATTTTTCTTACGCCTTCACTAAGTTTCCGTGTTTCTTTCTGAACTGCGTTTATGTTGTTTTACTTGATACTTATTCTTGGCGGCAGCCATATTGGTTTGTTCCTCCCTTCGATTGTGTTGCGTGTATTGGCTGCAATTGTGCGTTTTTGATTGTGAACTGAAGAACTCTTCCAGAATTAAAAACACTTAGTGTTATAAAGCAACCAAACATTATCCTTTGAACGAATCTGTGTGTGATCTATCCAGACAGGATAGAATAACATTTATTTGTTGCTATTGATAATTTTCTAGCATCGTTTTTCAACTTTCTTATTTATTGTAATTTAGATTGATTAACTGAACTATTGTCGGTTGAATAGCTGGGTGGTTATATTTGTTTAGGTTACGATGTACATTTAAAATTATGATGAATTATAGAATCGTCATTTTTCTTGATTGCTTTGTTTTGGTTTCAAATGAGCAAAGGCGCGTATCTAACCCACCTATACAGCTATTCTTTAATCCAAACCCTAGTTTGGATCTAACAGTATTTACCCAGATAGGTGAATGAATTTCGTGTCAAAATCCAAGATCTGCTATCTCAAATGTGATTGCTTTGTCCATAAGTTATAATCTTGCAATCCCTCAACCCTCAGTTTCAAAAAACCATGAGAAAGTTAAAATTCAATAATTTTTATACTTTGTTTCATCTTGACGTAAAAGCTACAAATAACGATATTATTCTCATTTGATATTTCTTCCACCATTCACTCACTGAAACGTGATATATTTGAGCACCAGACAAGAGATTTGACACTTACAATCTGAACTAACATGGACTGCTAAGCATGATAAAGGAGGGTTCCAACAAGAACAAACCGAACTTGCAGGAATCATGCTGCCCCATCTGTGCCAAAATTCGAATATAATACTCTTCTCAACGACCACTATTTTATTCATTGTCTCCAGTGTCTTGCTTAATGTACTTGTGAACCAGCAACATTCGATGTGCCATACTTTAAGTACATCCACTGCTTTTCCAGGACAGTATAAACTATATTGCGGGTTGAGAAAACACTTGAAAAGGCGAAATAATGTTTTTTCTGCTTCAATGGCGAAAGAAATGGACTTTTTTTGCTGTAGATGACATGAGATACTCCATAATAAATAACTACCACTGCAAAATATCTGTTGTGCAGATGTGGATAATCTTGCGTATCAGAACAGAAGCAGAACATGATAGTTAGACTTAAGGCTGTTGTTTTCAAAATAAACCCCTGTTAAAGAGGGAGAGAGAGAGTAATCAAGTTGCTTGTATACGTAGATCATCAACGCAAATGATCTATGTCGAACGATTGGGGTCCTAATGAAGGTGAACGGGAATGATATGGGCGACAGCCAACTTCGAAGTCACCCCCTGTGGTCAGCACCCAGAGTAAATTACCCTTTCATTGCATCAAGGCGTTATGGCTGCCTTAATGACGATACAACACAAAGGACGTGATCGCAGAAATTTATTAGTCAGAGTCGGTACAAGCGAAAACGCGACCACAACCGCGTAGGCCAGTCCATGAAGTACATTTGACTGAGTGAAACAAGTGTGAGATGATTTGGCTAGGGCTCAGTGACATTTTACTGGTCGTACACATGATTCAGTGGTCCTTCATTACGATAATATCCTGTATACTCTAAGTATATTGTAAAGCCAATAGTGATGGTTGACATTTTTCGCATCATTTGAGGGTATTTTATGCCTGTTTTGCCATACGTGAAGCACTGCACTTCTTGCAGCAACTGCTCTGAAATGTTGGCTTGTAATATTCCTTATCATCATAACTGATGATCAAGGACAAATGAATTAAGTAACAGGTAGAACATAATGTCCTTGAGTTTATAATTCTGTATTTGAATTCATTGGCATACACAACAGTAGTAGAGAAATCAAACAAATTCATTGAAAGAACTCAACTGAAGTGTTATATCAGCAGTATTGTATTAACATTAGATATGGTCTTCTTTGTTATCGAATTTGTTTTAGATTGACACTGGAGCTCAGAATAAACAACACATGCACTGGAATAGAAATAAAACTAGAAATAAAAGATCCAGTAACTGTGTTGTGGTGAAATAAATCCAGAGTTGCACTGAACTGGTGTAATCTGCATTTTATTTAAATGAATTTACAGTCAACACAGTATCTATTAGTCAGCGTGTTCCAAGTACTTACCCCTCAATTCAGTAATGCAATATCATCAGTATAAAGGTAAATAGACGGACAACCTAACAAAGGAATACTAGAAGGATTCAAACGTAAGGAATTTGAACTAATTACAAAACTGCCCACAAGTTAGCAAATAGAATTGAACGAGTGTGTTAAACAGTCAAATGCTCAGCTGCATATCGTATTCCAAATAAATACAAAATTAAAGATGTCACAAGCATTTATAGTTGGACAGTACCATAATCAAAAACGTCTTTTATGATGGAAACGTGCCAACATAGTCAAATCAAAAGTCAGAAGCGAAGAGGTCCGAAGATATACTTTATAGGCTATCGATATGTGTGAAATTATGGTATACTTTGTTATTATTACTGTTCTAATAAAAGACCTAATCCTAAAATTGTAGATTTGTTATGATGTGACTACTTAATCTATAAGATCTTAAGTGGAAGTCAAGTCATTGCCTGCACTGACTCGTCCTATCGTAATCATCACCAGTATATGATGGCGAACAAATTTCGGCTGGAGATAGATTACTATGTTTAATATGAATAAAAGACGTAATTTACACAAGAATGATCACGCCTGCAAGTCTGAAGCATGCCATCCGATTGGCAACGCCTCAAGGGGCATCCACTACTGATGTAGGTTACTGAGTACTTGAAGGTCAAAGCATCGTAAAATGATTGGTGCGTCACCTCAATGATTTGTAAAGTTTTGCAGAAGCTGTCAAATTAAAACGTTTTGGGATTTGAATTGAGTAAAGCCTCATAACGTCCATCCCTAAAGAAACAAAAGTGGTGCCATCGTAATGATGCATGATATATGATAAATCCTCAATTCTATTATGTTGTCGCGACGGTTTACAAGTCGGGACAATTTTGAGACCTGTTTTGAAGAAGTACGTAGGGTAAGAGTTCTGTGGTTGATAATTATTTTTGCAGTATATACTCATCAAGTATGTTGTGTCACTGCGTAAAATGAACAACGATGACCCAATTCTAAAGTATTTTTCCGTCGGATATGTCTGTGTTTACGGACGTAAACGCAGTTCGTCAGAATCAGATGTTCATCATTCTTTCGAAGAGCATACACCTTCTTGCTCATTGCCACAACTCAGACAAAGAAGACGACGTCAGTCATCTACGTATGCTCTTTTTCAAATGCATTTATCCTTCAGGTCGAGATATTGCCACTGTCAATCTGGATTCTGGGTCCGCGTAGTAAATGGTGAGCTGAAAGTTACACCTACCAAAGCAGTGCACAACCATCCTTTTAGAGAAAAACATATTTTTGTAGGTCCTCCAAGACGATGGTTGAAGTCGAGTAAAAGATCATATTTACGACCGCCTCTGTTGAGTAATATACCAACCCCTAGCCTACGACATCTGGTTTCTTCGAAGTTCCACAAACAGCTTACCAAGTGCGATATTGCCAAAATGCGGTCACGGTTATATCCGGGTTGTCAAACTCATTGTAATTAATTAAGTTCAGATATTGAAAATATAAACGAGATTTTACAGCGCGTTCAGCTAAACACTGAAGTAATGGTATGCAATGAAAATGGAAACATATCCATGGTACATTCCAATCACAGAAAGCAAATAGCTATTTACCACGCTTTTTCAGATGTAGTATTTGTTGACGTGACTTATCAGACAAGCAAAGTTGGGCAAGTAACGAATAATAAGAAATTTCTCTCAAAGTTTTCCACTGCTTCAGCTAGTGGATACTGATAATCTTGGGCAACGGCACACTGTTGCGTATGCGCTTTACAGGCAAGAACGGCGCGAAGGCGTCGTAAGACTACTCCAATACTTCAGAGACATAACGTGTTGTACATATAACACACACGTTTTTGTTACGGATTCGGCAGCGACTAAAATTTCGGTGATACAGTCTACGCAGATTCGTGCCGACATATCTTAAAAGCATTTTTCTGGAAGGTAAATGTTGTATGTTTAGCTTATTTTCTGTAGTTCATAAGTCCCGATGTTCGCAAGTGCTTGGAACATTTCGTAAAATCGAGGCGGTCTGATATATGAGCTTCGATTTTCATAGCGCATTATATTCGGACTTACTAAGAAGTACGAACTCATGTGCTTGTAAGAGCTTCTGTGACTACACACTGCCATGTGATTGTATTTTGTGTGCACATTCCGAAGATCTAATTCGTGGACTTGTGTGTTTTTTATCCCTATAAGCATTGTACATTGATTTCAGCATAGCAGCCGGTGGGCAAGGAATTACGTAATAAACTTGGTTCTCCGTGCGTTAGGTGACATATCAATCTCTACATAGAGCGGAGATCTGCTAGTGAAGTTCACCAATAACTACCACTCAATCCATGCTCTTAGTGAACTTCTGGCCAGTAAACTTATCCGTTCATCCATCGAAGCATCGGAAGAAAATATATGAGTTCAATCGGTGGTAATGACGAAGCTACATCATCAGAATTCATTGTTCTAATTGACCATGGCTATGCTTCTTGATAATAAGTTCTAATATTGTAATCTTTTCAGTTAGCATAAATTCATTCATATGGTCGTCAACTTGTTCTTACAGCGTTTCGGCAGGGATAATGTACTGCTCAGCATTATGCGGCTGTGAGACATAGACATAGCAATTATCGTTTAACCTCAACAAGTGCGGGATCGCGCACTTTGGAAAGCATCCCTATAAACTGCAACTTCATTTAAATAAAAGTAGAGTCCAGACACTCAAATCAGTACACGACCTAGAATTTTTTTACACAAGAAGTCTGAACTTTGAAGAACATGCCTCATCTATTATTTCTATATGTAGACGGAAAATTGGTTTCATAATGAGAAATTTCTTCACAACAGAGGCTAAGCTTACTCTCCATAAAATATGTGTACGACCTTCCCTGGAATACCGCATTTTTATCTTCTCTATTATGAATACCACAGACAAGATAAGAGTAGAAGACGTTCAAAGACGCTTCGCACACCAACTGCTAGGAAGCAACTCCAATGCTGATTACACAGATAGATGTAAGCACCACTCTTTAGAAACTTTATGGCACTGAAGGCTAAAGAACAATTTAATATTTCTCTACAAAGCGATATATGGACACTTATTTCTAAACTTCTGCCCAACTACGATTCACGACCCAGCCTATAAACTAAGAAACCGCATATACACTACTTACCGTAAAACACCAAAAATAAGTGCGTTGTAAGTTTTTTACAGTACAGTATAGTTTATTGTGGAACAGGTTGCCATTGCCTATCCGTAACTGTGACACATTTACCAGATTCAAAAGGCTAATAACCCTGTTTCTAGACTCTAAAGAGCTTCAATCTTTCCTTGAACTCCCGCCCACCATTGAAGCACTTTATTATGGACCGCCTAATATCTAGACGGAACAAGAATATAACAAGCCCGACTATTACTAATATGAATACAACTAAGTTACAGGACATATGGTTTGCCGTTTCTCATTATTCATTGTCCATCAATAAAGGCCTAATGCTCCTAACCCTCACTTTCAGTTCCCTAATCTCACTACTGGTTAAATAAACATTATTCTTCCTAAGTGTCATGTCTTTTTTTCTCTTGCAAGTAGACAGATGACTCACTAATCTTATGGATGGTTATCTACTAAGGCCGACCATGCGAAGCTCAAAATTGATCATAAAGTCTTGTGAGTTGCTCAATGTTCTATTTTTCCTACCCTAAAAATTTTACAATTTTATACCCTTTCATATCCTTTGATTTGCTATTAATCCTTGCTATCTTTAAACCACATATAATCTAACCTGTTTTTCTTTTTAACTTTCATCATTAGTTATCTTCATAGCAGTGTGATATACTAAGTGGACATCTAACCCATAATACAAACGCTATAACTATCTGATTTGCTTGTAACATGGAACTAGTAGAGACAGTGAATTCCAACTATGGGCTTTGATTAAAGCAGTATTCATACTTACCACAAACGTAAGAGAGCCTTTTTTGTTTTCTTTTTTCTTGCACCATTTTCAGCCCCCTTGAGATACGGGAAGGGTGACCTCATCCTGCACCATCCTTAAAGCCTCAGATATTCCAAAGGCACATAAGGTTGCGATTTCTAGAAGCTCCCAGCTTCACATGAATCCATTACCGACCATCAGTTGCATGTCGCAACGAAACTTTCATGAACGCGCCAAATGTGATACTAAGGCCATCTACAGTCATGTCTTATAAATTATCAATCCATCTGAGTAATTTACTACAGTTGGAAATTGTATCATTTGTAACAATTTGATCCTGCCTGTAAACTGGCATGCCTCATGTTACAAACTGTTATTTTAAAATAAATTATTATTTTATTGGTTCGCGTCTATGTGCAAAGATTACCATGTTGGCGCACACGCGATTAGACACACAGACTGTCTACAGCAACCTTGAACATGGTGTACTATACTACTGGGTCGAATTCCATATTATTATACCACTTAGATATCACACAACAGTTAACCTTTACCGTCATCAGGCTGATTCTTCATCTGTTTACTTTTTCAGCCAATTTTTCAAAGCGAACACAGTTCTAAGTCAATTAAACCACAATTGGTAACAAAAACCGGTCTATCAAGATATATAAGCACCGCCGTAATTAAAAGACTGATACGTTATAAATAAACATGTCTATTAACGTTTAAAAAGAGCATGATTTATCCATTTATAAATATATTCTTCCAATTGGTTATGTACATCAGGTTAATAGTGGATTTTTATGGAAAGTGTTCTACAGATAGGTGAGTCCATTAAGACTAATGTGGTCAAGATCAAATTTCAAAGACTCATAGAGCTATTTGTTACGAGAGAACTGAAGACACTTGGCTGATTAAAACCTTTATATTAAATATTGCTAATTTCGCTGTGTTTTTGGATGTATTTGTTTTACTTAACTTCTGAACTCGTTTGTTTATATCATTATTTTCGAAAATTTTGGTTTCTGTTTGTCCTTGGTTTGGTATTTGAGATTTTTCGCTCCGGGAACCTACAAAATTGAAGGTTTGTATTGTAGTTGTTATAAATATTGTTGTTAGAACAACATTTGGTCGACTATTTGTGTACTTTGGTACCTAATTTGGAGTTTGGTTCTGTTTTTAATTTGGGTTAGTATGTCGCAAATAGATCGACATATCGCACTTCAATAACGGGAAGGAGCGAAAACTTAGACGTAACACTGTTGATTTTGAGATTTATTTATCGCTACTGATCACTCCTCCCTAGTGTGATAGTGCATGCGTTTCGTAAATATGCAAGAGTGTGAAAACCATTACAGCAGAATGATTTTCCGATTTTTATAAAATAATAACAATATAGACATATAAGCAAGCATATTAAAGACGAAAACATTTTTTGGAATAAAAATATGCACATGAAAATTTTAAAATAGTCAGTTTTTGACACAATCATGCAAAGATAATTGATACAAAACGAAGGGTTATGTAGTATCTTACTTACAGTAATCTTGGAGGTGTTCTGAGAACCTTATTCTTACAGAATGCGTTGTTATGAGACTTTTTTAAGTACTGACAGAGAAGCATCGTGATTGTTGTCTATCGGATGAAGTATAGTAAGTGTAGGACTCGTGCCTTTAGATTGTGCCAAAGGAAAATTGACGTGGATAGGGTTTCCTTCCAAATGTGCTGCTTCGATGCGATCGATGCTGATGCTATCATTAGTTTAGTCTTTATCGACTATATAGTACTTATGTTCACGCTGAAGAACTTTGAAAAATCTTTTGTACGTTGTTTTGGGAGGTCGTCGAAGTGAGTCGCGACGTGCAAAGACGTGTGTACTTTATCGTAATTCAGGTTGAACGAAAACATCAGTTCACTGCGGTCGAGTAAAAACAGATTTAACTGAACGTATTACGTTTTTAAGCCTGCTCGTCTAGGATTTTAAATCCGTATTCATTGAAAAAGACGAAGTATCCATGAATTTTCATGGAAATCGAAGTGACGTTCCATAAACAAGTTTGGATGTAGTGTATCCAACATCAGCTTTCGCTGCATTGCGAACACCTAGTAAGACGAGTGGAAGAGCGTCGGTCCTACGTGAAATGTTTGCAGCTGATAGTGACGCTTCTAGTTGTCGGTGAAAACATTCTACTAACCCATTTGCTTGTGGGTGGTAGGCCGTCGTTCGGAAGCGAATGATTCCTAATATTGCCGTCAGACAACGGAAAAGTTCAGATTCGAACTGACGTCCACGATCTGTAGTGATGGTTGTTGGGCAGACGAAGTTCGCTACTCATCGTTCGACGAAGGCGCGGGCTACTGTTTCAGCAGTAATCTCCTTGTTAGGTACTGCTTCTGGCCATCGAGTAAAACGGTCTACGCAGGTTAAAAGATAAGAATATCCATTTGAATCTGGTAAAGGTCTTACCAAATTCAAATGAACGTAGTTGAAGCGAGTATCGAGAGTTTTAAGCGAGCCTAAGGGACATTTGTTGTGTCTAATAACCTTAGATTTCTGACAGCTTACACAGGAGCAAGCCCAATCTCTCACGTCTTTATTCATGCTAGGCCATCAAAACCGTTCTGTTATAAGCGTGATGGTTGAATGAACACCTGGACGAGAAAGTTTGTGCAACGTATTGGATACGTTGTACCGATAATTTTTCGGCACGATTAGGCGATCCCCACCTGTAGATGCGTCACACAGTAAGGTTTCCTTACCTGTTGCCATCTGTTTAATTTGCAGTTTAAGTGTTGTTTACGATAACTCGTGCTGAAGATCAGTGTCTTCTTTTTGAAGCTGATAAACATACTGCTTATCATATATGGCGATCGGGTTCCCATTCGCCGCCTTTAAGTTGGAAGCAGCTCCGTTCAGTTGCCCTTCAGTCATTCGGGGTACTTAAAATTGCAGTGTTTTCCGCAATTTCGAGATTTTCCGCACTGATTATGATCCCATCACCAGTAGGGGTAATCTGTATCTTGTGGTCTGGAGACAGATCGTTTCCGTGAAAAACTCATACAAGGGGTTTACGGTCATTACGAATACGAAGGTAACATCTCAGCCTATGACGTAATTCCATAATGTCATAGCGTGTCGTTTGAGCATTGTTTGACTGAAAGAACCCCGGCGTTAGAAAACCTGGTGATCTCTAGAATGCGGTCGTAAGATGCAGCCAGTTCGTCTATGGCGTTGCTTTGAAACGAGACATTCATCTCATGAAGCTGTTAAGGAAGTTAAGACAGGAAAATTTGCTAAACAGGCCATCATCGAAAGTCCTTTGACCAACTACCTCTCTCATTCGTAACAACATGTCCGGTGTTAAGCATGTTGCAGATCGATGTTACTAGCCAATTTGTAGCGTGGTGTCGAGTTGAGCTTGACTATGAACTCCGCTACAAGACTACGTGCCAATTAACCAAAAAGATCCTCATAGACTAATATCAGAAGGCAGATAATAGTAGTAGTTGAAATACATTTGCTGGCAATCTCGTGGTATCAAAAGAATACCGAGATCGTGCCAAAGGAGTACAAATGCGATCGGCAAGGAAAGGTACATGCGTAGTCACAAACCGCGCAGAAGTAATGGAGTACAATGGAAGACCGAAATGGCTGTTATTAGCATAGTTAAACAAACGAGCACAATAAAACAATCACTGGTACAATTGGTTATAATAATAATTGTTTTCATCGAACCAATCGCGTTCTGTTGACAAAAGTAGGTCACTACAGGAGCCCCCCGCTGGAAAGGGTTTACACTTTCGATAGTTAGCGGTTTGATTAGTTCGACTGATCGGCGAAAGTGCGGTTGTAGGACGGAAGAATTGGCGAAACAGGAAGCGATCGTTGATCCTCGAGTTGCCAACGACAGTCTTTTGCGTAGAACGGTACCAGGAAAAGTGTGCTGTATTTTTTACTCGAGTTTGCATACAATACCAGAGTGGTTTGTATCCAGGATCTGATGACTGCGTTCGTAGGGATGCGGACCAGAAAACGCTGCAGACATAGGACGAAACCACGTTGAGCCAAGAAACCGGAGGCGACCATAACGACCAAACGCGAAGCCAAGCGTATGCCAGGCGAATTCGAAACCAGATTATCGACTGAGTGTTTTGACAAGAGCATGGGTGGCCAAACCAGCTTTCGCCAAAGTTGACTGAAGTCGACGTTACCAAACGGGCGATGGTCGGAGGCAAGGGCTCAGGATACAAAAAAAAGAAAAGTGTAGCATGAGCGTAGTATAGGAATAGTCCTACACCGTATCCAATGTTGGCTGTGTGGTTAGTCGCGAAAGCGTACGGGTAATCGTACTCGGCGACCGGAACGTCAGACGGTAGTCTCGTTCGTACTTCGTGAGCCTGCGATCTCACCCGAGGTCAAGGGTAACGTGGTCTGCCGATCTGGACGTGAGACAAAAGTCTCGTCCGTAGATGGTGCAGATGACGCGTGCTGTTGACCGGGACGTGAGAACGAGGTCTCTGATGTATCTAGCGTGGGATCCGAGGTAGACGTAGAGATCCCGCTGGTAAGTTTGATAGGTCTAGCATCCGGGTCAGTGAGGAGAATAATGCGGACTCGAATTGTCGTCCTCGGTCAGTCGTGACGGTCGAGGGACAACCATACAATGCTATCCATCGTTCTACGAAGCGGTGAGTAACTGTCTCCGCCGTAATAGACGTGATGGGAATAGCTTCGGGCCATCTTGTAAAACGGTCGATGCACGTGAGTATGTGATCATACCCATGCGATGGTGGCAATGGTCCTACAATGTCTATATGAACGTGATCGAAGCGAGCATCAGGCGTAGCAAACGTGCCAATGGGGGCAGCTACGGGCCTGTGCACTTTTGATCGTTGACACTGTAAGCATCGCTTTACCCACATACGAACATCTTTATTCATGGATGGCCAGACGTATCGTGCAGCGATGAGACGTAATGTGGCTGCGATACCTGGATGAGATAATCCATGAAGGGCATCGAAGACGAGACGGCGATAGGGAGAGAGTACGATGGGTCGAGGAAGACCGGTAGAAGTATCACATAGGATAGTACCTGAGCCGGTAACTAGAGGTACTTCCTGGCACTGAAGGGACGAAGATTGTGGTGCTTCTGTACAGACAGGATCGTTTGCTTGTGCGGCGGCCATAGCAGGAAGATCGAGCACCGGTAAAGTAACTGCATTCGCTTGGATACGTGATAGAGCATCGGCAACATAGTTCGACTCGCCTTTGATGTGACGAAGGTCTGTCATGAACTGGGAGACATAGCCCAAATGTCTGCACTCTCGTGGTGAGTAGCGGTCAGACTTGGTATGCAGGGCATACGTTAAGGGCTTATGGTCGGTGAATAAGATGAATTGGCGTCCTTCTATTGCGTGCCGGAAATGTTTGATGGCACAGTAGGCTGCTAGCAGTTCGCGACCAAAAGCGCTATATCTCGTCTCCGTGAGAGTAAGGCGTCGTGAGAGAAATCCAAGCGGTTGCCAACTACCGGAGATATTCTATTGCATAACGGCCCCTATAGCAAAATCTGATGCATCAACCGCTATACTAAGCGTGGCTGATGGGTCAGGATGAGCGAGAAGCGTATTTTCAGCGAGAGCCGTTTTGATCTCTGAAAATGCAGTACGTGCGGTATCGTTCAATTATAACTTGCGTGGATTACCGCGTAGTAAATCGGTTAATGGTCGTAACCGTTTTGCCGTGTGAGGGATGAAACGTCGGCAGAAGTTGACCAAACCGGGAAAAGCCTTCAGTTCCTTGAGTGAGGACGGCACGTTGTACTCCTTGATTGCTCGAACTTTGTCCTCGCAAGGCAGAATACCCTCTTGTTTGATGATGTGACCCAAAAATATTATTTCTGGTTTACCCAATTCACATTTCTCTGGGTTGACTACCATTCCATTATCCGAGAGGCGTTGGAATAATAGCGTAAGATGTTGATAATGTTCATCTACGTTTGATGATGCGATCAGCAGGTCATCAATATAGACGTGGACAAAATCCAAGTCTCGTGCTATGCTATCGATAAACCTTTGGAAAGTTTGAGCAGCATTCTCTAATCCAAGTGGCATTCGTAGGAACTCAAACAGACCGAAAGAAGTCGTGATAGCAGTTTTCTCGATGTCTTCAAGAGCGACTGGGATCTTGTGATATGCTCGTACCAGATCGATCTTAGAAAAGATAGTCGTGCCCTTGAGCGATGCCGTGATGTCGTGTATGTGGGGGGTGGGGTAGCTATCGAAGCGCGTAACTACGTTTAATGCTCGGTAGTCGCCGCATGGTCTCCAACTAACCCCATCCTTTTTGCGCACCGTATGAAGAGGAGAGGCCCAGGGACTGTGAGAAGGACGAATAATACCAGTAGATAGTAAATTGTCAAACTCACGTTTAGCGGAAGCTAATTTGTCCGGTGCCAGTCGGCGTGGTCTTGCCGTGACTAGTGGTCCGCGGGTGACCATGTCGTGTACCACACGATTGGTCACCGATGAAATCTCCTCGAGTGGTTTAGTTATTCTAGGGAATTTCTCGAATAAAGCGTGGAATTTATCGTCACGCGAATAAAAAGTTCCGAGGATTCGGTACGCGTTTGTGTGAGCTTTAAAGCTCATGAATTTGCTGTTCGACGAAATATCGATTAGCTGCAGCCTACGTGAATCGACTAGCAATTATTAGTGCTGTAGGAAATCTATACATAGTGTGGCTGTGGGAACATCGGCAATGATGAACGTCCACAGATACCGTCGTCGGTCGCTCAGGTTGACCGCGAGTTGTCGTGTACCGTAGGTATGAATGACTGAGCCACTTGTGGCTTGTAGTCGAAGCATTGTAACTTGTGACTTGCTGCTACCGAGTGCTACGACAGAAACTTGGGCACCTGTATCCACTAGGTACCTAGCGTTTGTGCGATAATCGTGCACGTAAAATAAACGGCCAACCTGGGGGGGCAGGGCCGGCGAGTACGGCCGCTTTTACTCGCCGGCTTTGGAGTTTCCCGCCTTGTATGAGCACGGGGCTTGACAACGGCTGGCACGAGATCCGAATAATCGATGGAACCAGCACCAACTCTCACTCGCTTCCGAAGCCGTCTTTTGGCGTGGCCTGGAAGATGCCCTCGTTGGGCGAGTGTTGACGGCTTTTCGAGAGCGTGAGCGGGCTCGAGTGACATAGGGTCGGGGTGCGTTACAACGGTCTCAAAAACTATGACGTGTGTGAATACACCCTCCCCTGTCATCTTGAGCCGAGTGGCTGGCGTCGATATCGACTTTCGGACGCGACGTTGAGGCAACTACGTAGTTGTCTAGGTTGCCAGTCCTAGCTAGAATTTTGTCTGCTGTGAGGGGTACCTGATTCAGTGGTGCGTCCTCGAGCAGGGCCGTAACTGTAGGTTGGATAAATGCTGGTAGAGATTCGAGCCACAGTTCTTTAACGATTTCAGAGTCGACTGCCGTGGGTCCTGCAAGAGATTGCAGGCGCGTGAGGTGGTGGCTCGGTTTAGCATCACCCAGGGGGTGACGTGCTAATAACGTCCTCAATCGTTCCTCCCTCGATGGGAAGAAATATCTGAGGATCGCCTCCTTGAGACGATCGTAAACATTGGGCACATTGGAATTGAGGACTACCTCACGGACAGCTACTAAATGGTCTCCCGGTAAACATTCGAGAGCGTAGGCGTACTTCTGCTGTTGGTTTGTAATATGACGGGTCTCAAATTGAGACTCTATTGCGGCAAATCAAACTTCGGGGTCGTGGGGAATAAAAGATACAGGTCGAAAGTGTATAACCTGTACGTCAGAGTCTATTACGTTAATACTATTCTTATCGTTATCCGTCATGTCAAATATATTATATATTAAAAATTAATATGAAAATATATGACAGACGTGGATAGATAGGCGATAGGCTCACCAAAATGGACTACTTCGGGAGGTTTGTTTGCGATTGCCAAGTGTTCGTAGATGTAGGTTCACCAGTTGTAGAAGATTTGACCGAAGTTGAGGCGTGTTCCAATATTTGGCTCACCAATTGTAGCGTGGTGTCGAGTTGAGCTTGACTATGAACACCGCTACAAGACTACGTGCCAATTAACCAAAAAGATCCTCATAGACTAATATCAGAAGGCAGATAATAGTAGTAGTTGAAATACATTTGCTGGCAATCTCGTGGTATCAAAAGAATACCGAGATCGTGCCAAAGGAGTACAAATGCGATCGGCAAGGAAAGGTACATGCGTAGTCACAAACCGCGCAGAAGTAATGGAGTACAATGGAAGACCGAAATGACTGTTATTAGCATAGTTAAACAAACGAGCACAATAAAACAATCACTGGTACAATTGGTTATAATAATAATTGTTTTCATCGAACCAATCGCATTCTGTTGACAAAAGTAGGTCACTACAACTTGATCTAATGTTTGTCGATGGTTATATCTCCGCGTTTAGGAATAGATGTTTTTCGAGTTTCATAAGGTTCCGGAACATCAGCAGTAAACATACTAGGTGTAACGTACCTACTAAAATGGAGTTGTAGTGTCTTTACTACTGCGAGTAGTTGTGCACGTGTGCTATTCAAGTCATGCTCGTGGAAGTCGGCCTCAGCATGACAGAACCAGGCTTCGATGTTGTCCGGCCAAAAAAGCATTTGTTGAAATGAAGGTGGAGTCATAGTCTTTAGTTTAAGTATTTTAGAAGTCTGTTCGGTCATGGCGAATAATAAGTACAGGAGTGAACGAGGGCAATAATATATGAAGTTTCATACTGGAATAGATTCACAGTTTACAAGTTCGTGTACCAGATCACGTTGGCTCATCAATGAAGATGCCACAGGTATTTTGTAGTTTGACGACACTTTAAATGGTAGCACCTATAATTGAATTGTGCCCACCCGGTAAAATAAAAAATCAGAAGTGAGGAGGTTCGAAAATATACTTGATAGGTTGTCAATATATCGAGAAACGGCCGATCTAAACTGGCTAGCAGTTGAAGCAGAAGTTGAGCTCAGCGTTCACACTCGTGATCTGGTGCGGATGTATGACCGGGCACCTTCAGCTAAGTGAGTCCATTAAAACTAATGCGGCCGGCTTCCAATGTCGAAGACTTACAGAGCTACTGATTTTGGGGATTTATTTACCACTACAAGTAATATGATGTATTACCTATAATATTCTGTTAATAGTAATTAGATGTTATATGAAGGTTTAATTTTGAGTTGACTCTTGCTTATTTCCGTAATTTAAGATAAGTTATTAACAAACCTCCTGGTTATGACTGATTGTTAATCAAATTAAAACTTTAATTCAACATAACTTTCAGGTAATAATTTCACGTTATACTTCTATTTTTCATTACCAACCAACATAATTCGAACAACTTATATATTCTAATTATAAAATATACGGTTCAGAAATCTAAATAATTAAGATCACTCTCTCATTCAGTAATTAAATTGATTCATCATGATTAATACTAGTGACGGAAAACATGAATTTAATTATCATTTATTTAATGAACCATTCATTCATCCTCTGGAATTCAGAAGAAAAACATTGGTCAAACTGTATACTAAGTTCATTTACATGGACGACACATACTTTATTTTATTTAGAAGAATCCTAGTCCTCAAAAAAGAATAGAAAACAGTTCATCTGAACGATCTAAATATATAGTTCCTGTGTCTGTATACAAAGCCCTTTGCTTCGATGCAGAAAATTGACGTGAGTATTTGCTGTTGTGGGATTCTTTACAGTGACATCATACCTGTTTGGTGCTCAAATCAAATTATTTTCAAACCGAAAATTTTTGAACTCATATATGAACTAAACATTGAATGGATGATATATCTATAATTTGAATTGATGAATAAAAAGCCAGATAATCCTATTAAGGATTATTTAGTAAAGTAGAATGCTATTGATAATGTCAAATAACAGTGACAAATTGTTAAATTTTGAAAGAGCTGGTGTAATTCATTTCCACATCGTCAAATTCTTGCATACAAAGAAGATTTCTGCTTAAAATGATATTGTTAACATTCGCAATTTTTTCTATCATTCACCTATTTCATCAATACTGAAATCTGCATTTTTTACTTAAGTTACCTTAATTCATCTTTCTTTTGTTTAGCTATGGTTTTAAATTCATTATTTCGTTAATAATTACAATTACTATATTAATAATTATTCAATAATAATTTTTACACAAAACTATTTACAGCCAGGATTTGACACATAATTTATCTGAGGATAGGATGATTGAAGGCTAAAATGTGACCTTTCAAAGTCTTTTTTTAGCAGTACTTTTGGTCTAAAATGTATCAAGGTTATCTGGTCGTTAGCATTTATTTACTTTGTTCACTTATATAGGCTTTCTTTTAACGTGTTCTTTTTAATTATAGCTATTTGCTATTTATAGATGAATATAGTTCTTTTTAAAAGCATGACCTAAAGTCATAAACCAGTAATCTGTTTCATTACAACCGATCCAGCAATACTAAATTTAGTTATTTATGATATTTACATAGAAAAAAATATATATATAAAGTATTGTTGTCCCTTCTCAGAATATAGGTTTTTCAATTAATTGTATGGGTTCCATCTTGTTTCATATTGAATTAATTAATTTCATGGAAAATAACTTTATTTGTATACAAACTAAAAAAGATGATTTCATAAAGTAAAAACACTTTGTTTGATGATATTTACCCGTACTCTTAAAAAATGTGTTCATCTAGTTTTAATCCCAACAAATAGTTAGCGTGATTAATAAACTTAAATAAACAATATATTTGGTAAGTAACAAATCGTTGTATTTCTCCATTGGTTATTCATTGAATAGTGATCAGTGTTTAGTTTATCTAGTTATTTAGTATTAATTTCAATGGTTAAGATCATGAGTCAGTTGAAGCTAGACCACCATGGATAACCTGGGAGCACTGGACGGCTGTTTCGTCTTATTATGGTATTAACAATGTTCTAGTGACCTACTTTTGTCAACAGAATGCGATTGGTTCGATGAAAACAATTATTATTATAACCAATTGTACCAGTGATTGTTTTATTGTGCTCGTTTGTTTAACTATGCTAATGACAGCCATTACACTTACTCTCCTGTTGACTTTGAACTTGTACGAATTCGGTTACGCTCAGTAACCACGCTTGTACTCCTTTGGCACGATCTCGTTATCCTTTCGATACCACGAGAGCACCAACAAATACATCTCGACTACAGCCATCATCTGTCTTCTGATATTGGCCTATGGGGATCTTATTGGTTAATTGGCATGTAGTCTTGTAGCGGTGTTCATAGTCAAGCTCAACTCGATACCACGCTACAATGTCAAATAACAGTGACAAATTGTTAAATTTTGAAAGAGCTGTTGTAATTCATTTACACATCTTCAAATTCTTGCAAAGCTAATGACGTCGAGAATAAATAGTTGTAATGAACCATACACCCACCCCTGCAGTTTGGAGAAGTGAACCGGAGTGTACACTTGAAAGTGTCACCTGTCTAAAACTCATTTCACGTCCCAAGAATTCCATTCAGGAAACTAAGTGGTAGGATTAGAGGGAGAGAAAAAAAAGATTGTGGAGAATACCAGTTGTAATCCCATACATTTTAATAAACTCTATCTGAGATTCAGTCCAAATAAGTCTTCAACGAACGTTCTGTAAGTGGTAGTATCTTATAACGAGGTAACTCATAGTGTAGAATAAATTATCACAAAAGCGTTCACTGCAGATGCTATTCAGTTTTTACGCAAACTCATATCAAGTTTCATTTCTTCTTCGCATTTTGCAAACACCTGTGATATCAAGCTTAGATATTTTTAACCGCATATTTGTTTTTTGAGATGAAAAACTGAAAAGGTCTTTTGTTTAGTTTTCGCAAACAAGAGAGTGAAGTGAGAAACTATTGATCCATCATCATTTGAATGAATTTGGATTGTATATTTTACAGCGCAATGTTCGAAGCAGACGTTTTTTAGAGCCTTGAGTCGTTGTGTAATCATGTTAGTAGTGTAGACATTTTGAAATCATATCCTTGATCTGATCGTGCATTTTATGGGTATAAATGGGTGCTTTGTTGATGAATCACAACAAATGGTAAGCTTTGAATTTTTTTTGTGTAGCCACGACTACTGTTTATAAATGGTGATTTGTCTCGTTTATTTGTTTAGTAATTAGTGACTGGAAAGACAATTTTTTTGTAGAAAATTTCACTATACTTTTCTGTTGGTTCGTTTAAAGTGAAGAATGTTTTGTCGTTTATTTGTAAACATGGTTTGGGAGCTTTCATGAATACAAAATATAAACTTCATGCTTAGACTGTATATGTTAGTATCTGGATGGCTAAGCAACAGTTAGTCGTCTCTCTGAAATCAATCGTGGGGTTAGGTTCGTATAAACGAATGGTGACTTAACTGTTATTAAAGGTATCTCGAATGTGTGGTCATATAGTCATGAAGACCGGCTTCTTGTTAACAGGACGACCTTAGAAATCGTTGTTCCAACTTATTTCGGGACAAACAATGTGTCAGGACTCCAGTATTTGTGTTTTTACTGCTGTTTAGTTCGAGATGTCCAGTTATTTCATGTTTAGATTAGTGCAGTCCCAGATCCTTATCACTCAAGAAGTTTTTTCATGTGATGTATAGAATATCTGGTATTCCGACTCACAGCTCAGAACGTGAATCAAAATGTAGTTATTGGATAAAAATGCTTTCTCTATGTATTCGCACACTTATTAAAAATTTACGAGATTCTTATTCTCAATGTTAACTTGGAACCATTGTAGGTTCAGTAAACATTTTCAATTGTTCAATACTCAGGTTCTAGTTTTAAAGTCTATTTCCAACTTGAATTATTTCACAGATTAGCTAAATCTCACTTTCTAGTTCTTCCATTTCTGTCGTTGGTGAGGAAAGTAATTTCTCAGTGTTATCTGTCAACATGTCACATGGTGCAGGCAGAGGTGATTATTTTATAGTATGGCTGAATGAAGCGATGGCTGCTAGCTTATCATAGTGGCAGCTTGATTGGAATCTACTGGTTATGCAGTTTTTATTTGGAGCATAATAGTTTTGGTTTTTCTTCTGCATTGGTTGTAAAACTTATTGGAAAACCAAATCCAAAATGAACTGTTAGGTGTTTCTCGACAGACGTTTTATTATGCTTTATATTCTACGCAAGTTGCACTACTGCTTTGCTGTTCCTCTATGGTAAAATTTCATTGATAATTACATCGTAGGTGACGAATTTTTTTACTGAAACTATTAGTGACATCTATGATTCCTTTACCTATTCGTAAAATATTTACTTTATAGCCTAGCAGATTTATGAAGTGCTGTTGTTGCTAATCATGAAGGACGATAATGAGGACAGCGATCAAAATGTAGATTGCACTCAAATGTTCTGGTACGGTCGAAGGTGGGGATAGTCAGCTTTCCTTCTAGAAATGCTCTCACATGTCCATGAGTATACAATCACTGCCAGGGAAATCCTACCCACTGGTTTCTCTCTGCGGGGTTGTTGCTTGCAAAATTGAGAGGACGCAAGGCGAATGTTCGGCGCTTTAACCGGGTTGGTGGATATGGATGACCCACCTAGGAGAGTTGGAAAACCCTGATTCCAAACCAATGGTCACATGAGCTCCAGTCTTGAGGGGATAAATGGTGTATGAATCTTTTGCTAGTCACTGACTGCCATGGGAATGCATATCCTGACGTTGCTCCACTGCCTTGTGTATTAGACCTCTGGGTCAAAGATCCGGGGATTGGCCAGGCAACGGTGGTCTTTCTTGACTTAAAAGCAGCATTTGACCCTGTAGACCGAGAGGTTCTATGGCAGTGTCTGTCATTGAAAAGTGTACCTCAGATGTACTTAAACATTTTGAAGGCTCTTTACTCGGACACTAATAGTTGAGTCAGAGCTTATGGCGAACTGTCATGTGATTTTACAACATCAAGTGGTGTCGTTCAAGACTATCCACTATCTCCATTTTTGTTCGATCTTATCATAGACATAATGTTGGAAATAACATTCTCGTTCACTGAATTTTGGGCATTGAACTCCTACCAGGAGGTTCACTTATCGACTTAGAATAAACAGATGACATAGTCCTGTTTGGTGAAGATGCTGATAAAATGCAGTCTTTTGATAGCACTGAGCAACAATGCCAGGATGTTTGGGATGCTCTTCTCTCCCTGTAGATGCAAGTTATTGCTTCAATACTGATCTGTGTCCACACCTGAACTAAGAATAGGGAGCGAAGTAGTTAAATGCGTCGGCAACTTCACTTATCTTGGAAGTCTGATTAGCCCTAATGGGTTAGTGTCTGACGAAATCTGTGCACGGACTCAGACAGCTCGTTTTGATTTCGCCAACTTACGTCTATCGACTAAGGGACGAGTATACTGCACAGCAGTTCGTTCTATTCTACTTTATGGCTGCGAAACGTGGTCATTAAGAGTGGAGGATACTCGTAAGTTACTAGTATTTGATCACAGATGTCTTAGAAATATTGCTCGTATTTGCTGGGATCACCGGGTAAGTAATAGTGAGGTTAGACATGGGGTATTAGGGAATAATGGTAAATCAATTGATGAGGTTGGGAATCTTCATCGACTAAGATGATTGGACCACGTGTTGCGTATGCCTGAACACCGATTACCACAACGCGCAATGCTGACTAGTGTTGGGGATGGTTCGAAGAAAGTTATGGGCGGCCAAACCAAAACGTGATGTCAGTGCTTGAAGACACTAATTTATAGTCTTAACCATGTTGGTAGATGCAGACTACCTGGTTGGGGTCCGCGCGACTTCGGTAATCAATGGTTGGAGACTGTTGGTGACATGGCTCAGAATCGATTACAATGGCGTAGGTGTGTACACTCTTTGTCTTCCCTTAAACTATGGGATTAAAATTGCTTCATATCTTTCTCTCTACGAACTAATTCTTTCTTCCTGTACTACGTCCTTATATGCAATCTTTTATATATTGCTACCACTAAACTAACCACTTCTGTGAATCCGGTGTTCATCTTGCTGTGCTAATGAGGTATGGAAACTTGGACCGATACACATATGTGCCTGGTCCTATGTTGTAGCTGAATGACTAAAAATTTCAGTAGCAATATGAACACTGAACACATACTGAAACCAGTGCGCTTACTTTGATATAAGTAGTAATCAGTGGTTTCTATGTCAGGAATGTTATCAGTTCTTACATTATTTTATTTACGACTTTTTGTCTAGGTAAAATTAGGTAAGAGGAGTTGGAAGACGCACTTTTTGAAACCATTATCATGGACTCCAAATAGTAAAACAAAACGAGCAAATACCTGTTGGGTGCAACTGTCTGGTCATCAAGGTTTGTTTCGAACAGCAAGATAATTTGTCAGTGTTTTGAAAAATTATCACTTTTTTGAGAATTCCCCTTTTATTTGCTATCATTCTTTTTAAGAACTGTTAATAATAAAAGAGTACATACATAGAGTTTTGCTTCACTAAGAAACGAGTATTTGATCCTGCTTATTGTTATCAGACGCATTAAGATATTCGTCTGATCATAACAAACTGGTTTAGCTTCTCAGTTTTAGAAGTGTTATCGTAGTTCCAAGAGAATTTATTCCGTTTTTTCATTAATTTTATAAATTTTGTATTTTGAAAGGCAATATGGAAATATTATCTACTTTTATTGTCTGTACTTAAATTGTTTTGAAAATGTGTTTATTTTATACCATCTTGTTTCTATTTGATGCGGTTTGAATTCTTATTTGGTAGATTTCTTGATATCATACAGGTTAAATACAAGGCATAAGTAAGCCTGTGTACACTTTTGTACGACTTCCTAATTCGTGTCTGTAATTTATTTGTAAGTTGGTAATTTTTCCGGTTCAATCAGTTTGTAGACATGAAATCGATTCAAATAAAAACACTGATAACTAACTAGCATTTCAGTGAATTAATAATACCAAGTTTAAAATTATGTACATTTTTTGTTATGGTTTGATGAAGTTACAATATCCCACTTCACATTACAAAAGATTCTGTAGGTTTAATTTTGCTTTGTTTTTGACGAATATCTTAATAAAGCGATTAAATCACTGTAACAAACTATATTTTTCAACCTATTAATCCAAGAAACTGCTTCAGTTTCTGGGATTCTTTACTTCGGAAATAAACTTATAACAAATCTGATAAAAATGAACAAATCGGTTGAAATCCATACAGGTTCCTTGGTGAAATAAGTAATAACTGTGGAGTTACTACAAACGCTGTTTAAGAATATGTCATCGTTTTTGACCTTGTATGTTTGCCGTTCGAAGAACTTAATAAAAAACCTGATTTATCTAATTAATGCGGAAAATAAGCGAATCTGTCAATTTTTTAATGCAAAACGCCTTTGAATGACCTCTTCGTCCTTTTTATGTGCTTTAGATAACACTGAAGTAATTAAAGGTCAAATACATATTACTTTCAATTGCTTTTTGTTAATGATTCTTCAGGGAGCCTAATATCTAATGGTAAAGGAAGCGTTTTAAAACGTTACTGTCAAAATGAAGCCCAATGTTTACTACAACTCCAGCTAGATATACTCAGATCGTTTGTCCCTAAATATCAAGGCGAGAAGCTGCTCGATGGTGAACGTATCCTTTTTGGTGTAATTGGTTTTTGTTGACGAAAGCAAACTAAATGATCAAAGGGAGTCACTATTCTCACTCACTAATATTCTTTTATTATACGTTTGTGTAAACTAATGACTTCAGTAGTTTCACCCAGCTAAACCAGTCCTCGTAGAGAGGATTTAGTTAAAAGCTAGATAATGTGCTTATGATTGAGTTTTTGACTGAGTAGTTTGTTAGGTGCTCCAGTTTTAACCATAAATTGACTTGTTTTAACCCACCATCTATTTAGGCTTGATATTATCTGTAGTCGTCGAATAATAGGTATGCCAATTTAAGGTGCAAACCTACATTCATTTATTTAAACACATAAACATTGGTACAAGGAAGCACCAAATACATAAACGCCACACAAATCATTCGATTCATGTGAGAGCTGGAATACTGCACGGACGTCTAAATCGAAGCAGGTTGTTTACTTAGGCGGGTTACTCTCCGAATCTTTGACCCAGAGGTCTAATACACAAGGCAGTGGAGCAACGTCAGGATATGCATTCCCATGGCAGTCAGTGACTAGCAAAAGATTCATACACCATTTATCCCCTCAAGACTGGAGCTCATGTGACCATTGGTTTGGAATCAGGGTTTTCCAACTCTCCTAGGTGGGTCATCCATATCCACCAACCCGGTTAAAGCGCCGAACATTCGCCTTGCGTCCTCTCAATTTTGCAAGCAACAACCCCGCAGAGAGAAACCAGTGGGTAGGATTTCCCTGGCAGTGATTGTATACTCATGGACATGTGAGAGCATTTCTAGGAGAGGTGACTCTCATACTGTTGCAGGTAAATAAGTTCTTAGTTGTTTTCAGATATGTGTATGTTATTTATTGTATTTATTTCTTAACACTTAATATATTCAAAGGTTACGTAAAAATGCAGGATTTGCTGTACAGTTTTGAATCACCATCAATAATGGACTGCAAGATTGGACAACGTACTTTTTCAGAAAGTGAAGTCATTGAAGATTCTTCAGAAAATATTCGAAAAGTAAGTACATTTCTATTATTTTATGTGGTGTGAACATAATGATTGCTCCAGGTCTTTTATTAATGAGTATTTTCGCTTACTGTTGACTGTATGGTAGGAGTAAGGCAAAATCTTCAACAGACCGTTCATATTTTGAAACGTATTTCTTCTTTCGTATCTCTCAAATAAAGTAAATCAAATAATCGATTTGTATAAATTAGCATCACAAACTGACCTTTTTGTTTTTATACTGAAACACGATGGTTGTAGTTTTCCAACTTCAAAAGGGCATACCAAAAGGGTTGCAAATTGTTTACAGCATTGTAGTTGGAGCGACTAATATTATAAACCTGATATAATATTGAAGCACTATATCGTTTTTCAGCCAGGATCCTGGAAATTGTTTGATTCGTATCCCGTATAATATAGCCAATGAAACGGAATGTTCTTTATCGCTTAACATCACATTTTTACAATTATGCAATGAAATGCTGTGTGTTTAATAGACCCCTCAGACATATCAACAGTTAATAATCCAGCAATAATAATTCATATTTTTCCAAAAATAGTTCTTGGTAATACTTGTTAGATACAATATGTTGAGACCTTTTCAAAACATTTCTTTTGAATTGGCACCATTCTAAATTATTCATAACCAATACAGGTTTAATTTTATTTTTCTTATCGGTTATTTCTGGGATTATGAAGCTTGTTTTTAAAAAAAACAAAATAGGATCTCTACTTGAAAATGATGTCTACTTCACCTAACGCACCGACTGAAAGAGAACATCATGAAAAAGGTGTTTCAAAACTACGCTATTTGCAGTGGCGCGATACAATTAGCTCCACGGCTGAGTATGGTTTTCGCATTGAAGCAATCAAGGTATAGTATTTTATGTCTTGTGGTTTAGTGGTTTTTGCGTTATTTAAGTTTTAACTAATGTCATAAACAACATAACACCTGGCACATATGTATATCGGTCCAAATCGCCATGTCACATAGAGGAATATGATTTTAAAAGAAAATTAAATTCGCGGAATAAAAGTTCCTAAATAATTTTAAAACTTTTAATGTGAATACACATAGTGAGTGCATCCGCCCCACTACGACTGATTCTGAAGCATGCCACCCAACATCTTCAACCACCGGTCATAATCTCTCACCCTCACCATTTGGTTTAAATTAAGTATAGTAACTCCAGTAGGAGTAGCTAATTTTCATTGATCATTTACTTACAGTGTTTCTCGGAGCTCAGTATATAAGTCTTTACGTAACTAACTGAAATTCATTAATCTAATTAAGTTTAAACACATGTTTGTGCTTTAGCCATTCATAATGAGTGTATGGATTTTAACCTCAAAAGTAACATTGATACTTATGTTAACCTGTACAAATGCATCAAATCTAACAGAATCTTTGATATTTGTTACTGCACTTGTAAACTTGAATTAAGTTCCGATTCTTGTGGTAGGATAGTTAAAATTAAATTATGTATATGATAATGTCAATGTTAGATGACCGTCAGTAAGATATACCATTAATATATTTGAATGAAGTCTTGCAGTTACATTTTATGGCTCCATAATTGTTTTACATATATCACATTGCATTTGCGTTTCCCTCTACGTCTGCATAGTGTCATAAAAACAATCTGGTAATTGAATCCTAAATGCCTTTAAACATCTACTTGTAGCAATCTAGTTTCGTAAAGGCTTTCTTAATTGATTGTTACATACATTCCTTCATTTCATTGTTTCATTTAGGACCGTTTTATGCTCTTTATCTGTTATTGATACTACCATTGCTATCCATTTAGTTAATTTCATCTCACTGTGCTGATTCTGCTTAGGAGTTTGAGTTAAAGCACATGTGTGCCAAGGCTCTATGTTATCTATGACTGACTGGCTGACATATATCAAAGTATTTTGGGAAATCCCTGCAAGTTCATCCTCTTATTTATTCAATTGCTTATTTACATAATGTGCTGAAATTTCTAGTGGGTCACATTTAATTCAGTTAACTGTCATCGTAAGGGCAATCAATAAAAGAAACGTAATAACTTGTCATCAGTTTACTGTACAACTAATCAATGACGTATATTGCCTGTGTTTTTCTGATTAACATGATGTCATATTAAATTAAATAACCTATTATTTTTCAGTCATTTATCATTCATAACTTGTGATTTTATTATTTTTTCGATCCATTCCAGTTTTTTTCGTTTTAACTAGGGACTAAAAATAACTTCAGCCAAGTAGGAAAAATATCTTATGTCATTAACTGATTTGCTATCACTTTTATTTACATGGTTCCAAATTTACTGTAATATTGATATTGTTTTTGAGGTTAACTAATCATCCGACCCTGCTCTTTCATATTTATTTCAGACCTCTGGTGAATCCACTCGAAAAGATTTTCAACACACTCATACATGGAATGAAATAATAAATCACTTTAAATTATTCATACAGCACCGTAAAATAATTGCTGTAAGTTAAGATGCTTTTGTTTCTTTTTTTAAATATAGGAATGGTTGTTTTTTATACTAAACATCTAACCTTAACTCTAAACTTTAACCCTAGATTCTTGGCTTTAACCTACTTTAACTATGAACGATGTAGGAACTCCTAAAACTCTTTTGCGTCCTTTTAAGGGTTTGAGAAAATGGATTTTCTCCATTTTATGTACTAACTTTCACGCTTTGGTTTTTCTAATTTACTATGTAAAATCTGTGTACTCTTTGTAATGTCACTGTTTTCCCTCTATAAAATATTTATGTACGATAACTATTTTGTGATTTGCTAACAACGGGCTAAAATCGATCGCGGTTACTTTAAGCTCGTCCATATGCTATACTCTTACCACTAATAATACTACTGGGTAACTCATATCGAAGTGGACGTAATTTGATTTAAACCTCCAACCTAATTATTGGAACCCGAGTGTTTTAACCACTGAGATACTTAGACTTACATAATAAGCTTCTATTTCTTAAATGTCTCTTATTGCAAGATAATGATCACTATTATCAGCACACGTCATCAGAAACTTTTTATGGGATTACAGGGTATGGATTAGATTTTACATTCCTTAGTTTCTTTATTGTAAAAGTACTTTTTTAAGTATGGCATGGATAACATCAGTTTGGTGATGTTTAACATACTTTCGGAGTTATCCATATAAATTTACCACTCTTTTTGTTTTTTTTGCATAGCAAAACTATTTAATCCGATTATTAAAGTTGAGAACTATATTGGAAGTTTCCGATTTCTTTGCTAAACATGAGGTTTGTCTTAATTTTATTTGAATTTACTTACTGTATTAGATTTAAAACTTTCTGGTAAGATTTTTTGAACGGGATTGTAAAATATGAATTTGTTCTATATAAGCGAGATTACAACATACATTTTAACACAACTGGTGTCAACAAAAGTCACCCATTCAAAGTGCTTACGATGTAGTTTTTATGCTTCATTTTTAGTCGCTCTTGTAAATGTTTGATTCTGGAGACCTTTTCTTATCTTGGTACTGATACAGCAGTATTAAATTTTGTGAACGAATTACCTAGTTGTATGTAAAAAGTTAAACTAATGAGTCAGCTGTGTTATTTCCTGGCTTGAAAAAGAATCATGAACTGTCTTCACTTACCGTTCAACTGCACACTGATAAAATCATCATTTGCTCATCCAATGGTTTTCTAGTGTTATTATGACAGATTTTACGATGAATTCCCAAAAATAACCACCCATCAAAATCCAGTTCATATTTTACGTATCAAATTTTGACAAGTATTTGTGTTCACCCATTAGGTCAGTGTTAAACTGAAGCGTAGTGGGGGGTTTTCTAGATGTTAAGCTGTTCCTAGTTCCGTATCAATCGTTTTAAATGTGGTCAGTATTATAGAAGCAGTTGGCCAAGTCAAGCTATCTACTATACGACAATGAAAAATTCAAAAATAACTAGGAATTCCTGTTAGTAGTAGTGAATTTTCGCAGTTTTTGTGGATGGCTATTTGATGTAATTATCTCCACTGTACTTTTATTTTAAAATGTACGTTGAAATTACAAATAAATGCATATATAGTGCGAAATTCAACACTAACTTCATTTGTAATTCAATATGAATTATTGAAACCTACGTAATTAGATTTTTGTTTATGTATAGATTTTTGTTTGTATGAGTACAAAGAATGATTTATGGAAGTTTTTGGCCCGGTTTATTCAAACGTACATAAATTAAGACTTTGTATCCGTGCATAAATATGTCAGTTTTAGTAAGGTCTTGCAATTTCCCCTTGTTGATGTGCCCTGAATATCATGGACGGGAAATTACGAAACTTTATTAATACCTTCACACCCGTTGAATACGTTAGCGCAATTGACGGGAAACGTATATACTTCGAAATCCTATGTGAAGATCAGTACAGACAAGCAGGTGAATCTACCAGATGAGTCCAAAATAAGATGAGACGCGCATCCTGGGTCCCACTACTAACTACATACTAACTATATTAAAATATTTCGATTTTGTTTGTTAAACTGAATTTTCGTTAGCTAACTGATCATTTTGAATGGGATCCACTCAAAAATGTTATGTATATGTCTGTATCTCCCTCTTTGCCTTGTTTTCTAAATGGAGAATGATAAGATCAAACGCAGATGTTCAGTAATAATGTGCTTTCAGTGTATGGCGTGAAACTCTTTATCATAGTTTTGTATAGAGTACAGGCTCTTCATCTTAGCAAAGTCGTATGTCGGAATAAAACTTACGTTTATTTACTCCTTAGTTCTCAGTGATTTTTCAGTGGATACCAGTTTGTGGCGGAAATTACCTTCAACTTGTGACATTTAATTAGGTCTTAGCTAATTTCAAGATGTATGGTTTATTAATCTGTTTAATTACCCTAGTAATAATTTGTTTGCTTTCAATAGTTGAAATAAATTACATCATTCTCTCTACAAGATGATGAATTACTTTTTAATTATTTATTACACTACTTATGATCACAGGATAGATTTTTGAGCCAATATGTTCATGAAATACAAACTTTTTAATGCTGTAAAACAAATAAATAATAAACACTGCGCTAAGATATCTTCAAGACCTTACAGACGAATTCTTTTGTTATAGACAGGTGATTGGTGGCAGTTCAAGTGATATCTATACAGCGTTTTATGTTTCAAACACTTCTTTCCTAACCTTATTATCTACTGACAGTAGATTAAACGAAACTTGAGATGGTCATAGTAATTGGAGGATAAATGTCGAATAGGGAAAATGAAAAACAAGCCTGCCAATAGAATTACACCATTACACTTTCAGGTAGCTACGTATAGATAATGCCCATCATCAAATCCTAACTCATCATCAGTATGCTTATCATCAGGTGCAGGTAATTCATGCTGTAAAAAATTCAACGAACACACCACCCTTTTGGTTCCTTTTATATTCGATCAAAGTAATGTTTTATATTCTTATGTTCGGGGCCTACGGTAAATTTCAATTACCAACTATTGTGGTTCTTTTAATGCTAACTCGATAAATGCCTGACATGGACTGACATTTCAACCATAATCCTCAACGCGATTGAAGACAGGAAGTAGTTAATTGACCAGAAAAACTTGATATTCAAAAAGACAAATTCGAAGTACAATAGCTCTGTATATATTTAGTAACAAACATAACCTTAAGACAGTAAAATTAGCAAACTGAAATGGAGGATAGTTAATCAAATGACAGCAAAAGTAAATATGGAAATATGAATTAGGAAATTGCTATCATGGTTATTCTTTCATATATGCACCAACATTTATAAATAAAAAACTAAATAACTTGTGGCAGTCTAAGCGAAGTTACCTTCATTCTTTAATTTTATACTGATTAATTCCATTTATGTAAATACCGTCTTCAAAATACTTCTTATATACATATTTTTTGCACAAAATTCTTTATTTATCATGATCTGACTACTGATAACGTCGATAAATTGTCATAATCTTTTTGTTTTTGTCTTAAATTACTGACTTGATTTTTAATTCTTAAGAAAATAATTCCTTGATAACATGAAAGACAAATAGAACAATTTTATTCATAAATACATGAAACTATGTCATTGAATAGAGAGCAGCCTGAAGTGATATTGAACATTTGGATTTGGCTATTATTATTATTATTATTATTATTAAAGTATTGGTACCAATACTACAATATGGATCTAATAATATTAGTATAGTTTTTCTTTAGCCAGGTATTGGAAGTGACTTACTAAACCATGATACTAATATAATTGATAACCGTTTGCATTTCCCATGCCTACATTGTGAATTATGCATGTGGCATAATACTCCAATTATATTTTGTCAAAAACTATTTAATATTCCTTATTACAGAGAACTTGACTTATCCATTTGTTGATAATATTGAATGAATTTTGACCATTCTTTGTTGGAATAGATGCATCCTGTGCGTATTGTCTCGATATTGCCATTTTCACAAGCTTTTCTGCAAGAGATGGATTAGTGGCTAACAGTAGAATTCAGGACACGCGTTTCATCCTATTTGGGACTCGTCGACTTGGCGTATATGCATCCTAGTGTTGGTTCCCACATCAGGATCCTAACCCACTACCTTTCGCTTCGAATGCCCAACGCGTTATTCACTGAGCCACTAATTCCTGATAGCAATCCACTTGTGCAACGAAGGGTTCGAGTCCCTGTGTGAGCATTAATACTGAGATATGAATGCATCTATCTGACATGTCTCAAATTCAAAATCATCCTGTGACAACCACAGAGGGATTAGTTTGACTAATATAGTATCTAAAATACTAGCTTCGATAATTTTCGGACGCCTAACTAAAACTCGTGAGCTGCAAACACGTGAAAATCAGGCTGGCTTCAGACCTGGTCGTGGCTGCATCGACCACATATTCACCATTCGTCAGGTTCTAGAACACAGGCATACTTATCGGCGTCCGACAATGGTGGTATTCCTTGACTTAAAAGCAGCGTTTGACTCTGTTGACCGAGAGGTTCTGTGGCAGTGTCTGTCATTGAAAGGCGTACCTCAGAAGTACATAAACCTTGTGAAGGCTCTTTACTCGAACACTACTAGTCGGGTCAGAGCCTATGGCGAACTGTCATCTGCTTTTGCAACCTCAAGTGGCGTCCGTCAAGGCTGTCCACTTTCTCCTTTTTTGTTTAACTTTATCATAGACATCCTGATGGAAATAACGCTCTCATCGACTGACTTCTCGGGTATTGATCTCCTACCAGGAGGTCCACTTATTGACTTGGAATACGCAGATGACATAGTCCTGTTTGGTGAAGACGCTGACGAAATGCAGAGTCTTTTGTTAGCACTGAGCAACAATGCCCGATTGTTTGGGATGCGCTTTTCTCCCTCTAAATGCAAGTTGTTGCTTCAGGACTGGTCTGCATCAACACCTGAACTAAGGATAGGGGGTGAAGTAGTCGAACGCGTTGACAACTTCACTTATCTTGGAAGTCTGATCAGCCCTAATGGGTTGGTGTCTGACGAAATCTCAGCACGGATTCGAAAAGCTCGCTTGGCCTTTGCCAACTTACATCATCTATGGCGAAGGCGAGATATTCGTCTATCAATTAAGGGACGAGTATACTGCGCGGCAGTTCGTTCCGTCCTTCTATACGGCTGCGAAACATGGCCTTTAAGAGTGGAAGATATTCGTAAGTTACTAGTATTTGACCACAGGTGCCTTAGAAATATTGCGGGTATCTGCTGGGATCACCGGGTAAGTAATAGTGAGGTTAGACGCAGGGTATTAGGAAATGATGGTAAATCAGTTGATGAGGTTATGAATCTTCATCGACTGAGATGGTTGGGCCACGTGTTGCGTATGCCTGAACACCGATTACCACGACGCGCAATGCTGACTAGTGCAGGGGATAATTGGAAGAAAGTTAGGGGCGGCCAAACCAAAACGTGGCATCAATGCTTGAAGTCACTAACTTCTGGTCTGAGTCATGTTGGGAGATTCAGACTGCCTGGTTGGGGTCCGCGTGACTATCGTAACCAATGGTTGGAGACTCTTGGTGACATGGCTCAGAATCGATCACAATGGCGTCGGTGTATACACTCTCTGTCTTCCTTAAATTAAGAGATTAAAATCGCTTCATATCTGTCTAGGAACTAATTCTTTCTTCCTGTACTATCTCCATATACACAATCTTTCTTCTATATATTACCACCACTGAATTAACTACTCCTATGAATCCGGTGTTCATCTTGTTGTGCTAATGCGGTATGGCAACTTGGACCGATGCATATACGTGCCTGGTCCTACGTTGCAGCTGACTGACTGACTGACTGACATGTCTCAAATAGGACAAAGCGCGAGTCTTGGATTCTTCAGTTGACAGTAAATCCACCGATCCTGTAAAGGACTATTTTGTCTAAGTATTCTCTTAATAATGGTTTTGTAATGGATATTTTTGTCTATGTTTATTGATGTCTTGACGAAGACAAGGCATAGAGTTAACAATATATTCATCCAACTATCTAACACTGCCCTATTTACAATTAACTTGCATAATCTTGGTAGTGGTATCATGCATTAATTCTTTTTGTGTGTTTAATGTTTAAACAGAAAATAAAAACTTCCTCATCTTTATTCTTTATCTTCCGTTTCAGTTTATCGGCTCTTCATTATTATTTGTTCATGATCAATCAGGCTATGCTAATATCTGGTTAATTGATTTCGCTAAAATAGCCAGTCCATTGAACAATCAAATTCGTGTAAATCATCGTTCTGTATGGAAATCTGGCAATTATGAAGATGGTTATTTAATTGGAATTGATAATTTAGTGAAATTATTTGAAGAAATTATTCATGAATGCCAGTAGTTGAAGATCTCATAGATTATTCCCTTTTGTTTTTCCGTTTCTATGTCTTTGCTAGTGTTTATATATCGGAAGAACATTACGATCTATATCCGGTTTATTACACGATATCCACATTTCCCATTTTTTACGTCGACTTCGTAGAATTAATTGATCTTTCCATAGAACAACTATCGTGTTATGCATTGACTCAATAATAGTGAGTTTTTCCATTTTGTGTTGGTTTATTACTCCATTATCGTATTCACAACTCCCACCACCTTTTGATCGCAACAGTACATTACAAAATAAATTCAAATAACAGATCACTTGAAAGCAACATCTATTTGTTTTTTTACGTTTTCATGTTTTTTCTTAAATTGATTTACTTGAGAATCAAAATTGTTTTCACAATGTATGTAAAACAGTCTTAATATCTTTTTTTACTTGTGATTTAGACATATTTTTGATAAATGAAATAGTTTTTTGTTCAAATGTTTTCATCATCAAATGTATTTCGCCACATCTATTTTTTTCTACAATTATTTTTGTTTCTTTGACATAGTACTAATATTCTCAATATTGATTTGCTATTGTAACATAAGTGTACCGATTTCAAACACATTCCAACATTGCCAATTTGTATAATTATAAAACGTTGAATGTTTCATATTTTTTCTTCTGACTTATGTGTGTTAATTATAAGTAACCTGTGCTGTGTGAAGGATATTTCGACTGCTATTTGACTTCATGACATAGTAACCGGGATTATTGATCTCGCCAGTTTAGTGCAGTTCTTTCACACAAACCATTACTTTCCTGAAGAGATTTAGCAAATATTATTTGAGTCCTGGTACACAAATGTCATTCAATAGATTATGGTCTCAGGTTAGTTTTAGGAATGGTTTGAAATTAACAATGTGTCTTTCTGCATCCACCAATATCTCAAGATATAAGACTTACATTTCAACAGAGAGCATATTTAAATTGGTCGAGAAGGTAATTTACTATGAAGTAGTGCTTGATTTGTAAGTTTGTAGAAACAGAAAATTTGGAACTAAGTGTTCAATATGTGTAATGTGAGGATCTCTGAAAATTATTTAGTTGTTAATTGGGACTAAAGGAAATGATTCTCGAAAAATTTAACGTATTATATATATGATATATCAATAGATTATCATAACAGTAATTAAATATCATAAGGCCCATGATAGTCAATTTCCACAGGGAATTGGGTATTGCCAATGAATGTGTGAATACTCCTTTGATTCGTACAATGATTTTGTTGGTTAGCAGCGATGTAAGTCCGAGTTGAAATACTTCGTCAGAAGTATGGCCTGTTGAATCATACAACTTAAAAGTTAGGCAGTAACCCATTGACAGCGTGGGATAAGGATCACGCTATTTCATATTTGTATATTATTGGATTTTAAATCACTGGCTTAAAAATATCATAGTCCCTATATTCGAAGGTCTTATGTTCCACTCTGCTGAGTATCGATATTTTTAATTCGCTGAATATTCTACCTATATATCTTAATGTGAAATATGCATGTATGTAGCAAGCCCATTCCATTAATGTATTATTTGTCTACACAACTGTGTTAATTTCCATATGAGTATGATTGAGCGTGTGTCTGCACTTCTATCCCTATTCTATTCCCCATTGGTTGTGACACATAGATAATCAATAATTTATCTACACTTGATTGATACTCAAAAATATATATGGATCTTTTAACACAGACACACACACTTTGATTTTTGACTCACTCGGTGCTTGCTTGCTGTATGCTTGCGGACTTTACCAGGCTTTCACAATAAACTATCTCTATAACTGATTTTTGGGCTTTTTAATGATCTCGAGTAAATCGATAATTCTACTAGGAGATTAAGCCTGTATTAAATACTCGGTTAATGAGATATCTTTATTTGGAGTCGAATATAGAGGAAATTTATCTCAACAAACTTGGTTAACCTCTACAAACTGGTGAGCCGCATTTAGAACACGCGCCTGTTTCTCTACAAAATCTGCTGCATATTCTCCAATCATAAAGAACTTCATATTGGAATTACTATTGCAATTATTAACAATACATTGACAGTCAGTTAATTCATCTATAACATTGTTGCTTTGGAATTATTACTTTATATTTGCCTATTTAAACTCAAAGTGACCTTTGTTTTCGGTGAGTCTCATACATATTTCTTGTTGTTATTTTCGACTTATTCATATCATATATTTCAATCCTCAGCTTATTATTATTGCTATTGTTATTATTTCTTCGTATCATGTCACTTCATAATTCACCAAGCCTTTCATCTAAGTCTATTTCCGTGGGTGCCATCTCTGTACCTTTACCTGCCTTTAATCCCCGAAAGGCCGAACTGTGGTTTGCACGCTTAGAAAGCTTTTTTGTTGCAAACAGAATCACAAATCAGAACACAAAATTTAGTTATGCAAACTCATTGCTGCCAGACGATGTTATAGAACAAGTGTCTGACGTCATTTTTAAACCGGATCCAGACTCACCATACGATTGTCTAAAAAGAGAGGTTATTCGTGTTACATCTCTCACCGACCAGCAAACAATTGATCAACTTTTAGCTAATGTAGAGCTAGGTGACAGTACACCATCTCAATTAAAACGCCACATGACAAATTTATTGGGGAATCGTACAGTAGATAAACGTCTATTCTATCAATTGTGGCTCAGACGTCTACCACAAAACATCCAACAGATACTAGCAATCGGAGACGAGGATATCGATTTTGATAGGCTAGCAGATATAGCCGATAGAATTTACGAGCGAACTAGGACGCACTCCGTATCTCACATACAATCAAACTCATCTGACGAGATCGCCGAGTTGCGACGAACAGTCGAAGTCCTCGCTAATCAGATAGCTCAGCTCCAATTTTTGAATACCTCCCACAGCAAGCGGAAAGGAAGGTCTAGAAGCCGTAAAAGTCATAGTCCAAGCACCACTCGACATAACATTTGTTGGTACCATAAAACGTACGGTAAGCAAGCTAAAAAATGTACTCCTCCCTGTAATTTCGCAAGCACACAACAAAGAGACCATCATGAACGTCGGTTAATGACGACTGCAGTCGCTGAACACAACTCTCAAAGCAGTCGCTTGTTATATGTTACAGACAAAAGGACTGGAACACAGTTCTTAGTCGACACTGGGGCAGAGGTTAGTGTAGTACCACCCACTACACTTGAGAAAAACACACCTGACCCCAAACTAAAACTACAAGCCGCAAACAGATCTGAGATCAAGACGTACGGCAAAAGGCATTTACAATTAAATTTCGGTCCTAAATCCAATTTTTCATGGAACTTCATCATAGCTGACGTCCTCATTCCTATAATCGGCATTGATTTTTTACAATCCCATAAAATACTCGTAGATGTAAGAAATCGGAAACTTGTCCTTGCTGACCATAGCAGCGAAATTAGAGGGATTATTTCTAACGAGACATCCATACATTTATTGATCAAACCTCATCGTGAGAATGACAAGTACGTTAGTTTACTTAATCAGTTTCCAGACTTATTACGACCGAATTTCAAACGGGACAAACTGACACATACCGTCGTACATCATATAAAGACAGAGGGTCCACCAGTGTTCGCACGTCCAAGACGCCTTGACCCCTCTCGTTTGGCTCTAGCAAAGAACGAATTCAACAAAATGATAGAGTTGGGTATCATACGCCCCTCCGATAGTCCGTGGGCATCACCGCTCCATTTGGTACCCAAGAAAAACTCTTCCGAAGTTAGACCTTGCGGTGACTATAGAACTCTCAACAGCCGTACTATACCAGACAGATATCCACTTCCACATTTGCATGACTTCACTCATAGTCTATCTGATGTGACGATTTTTTCAAAAGTTGATCTCGTCCGCGCTTACCATCACATTCCAATTCACCCGGACGACGTTCCCAAAACAGCCATTACTACCCCATTTGGATCATACGAATTTGTTCGCATGCCTTTCGGATTAAGGAATGCTGCACAAAGTTTCCAGCGTTTTATCGACCAAGTAGTACGTGGCTTACCTTTCGTATATGCTTACATAGATGACCTTCTTATCGCAAGCAAAAATGAAAATGAACATCTAATTCATCTGAAAATGCTTTTTGAGAAGCTAAACGAGTATGGGTTAACAGTCAACCCTGACAAATGTGAGTTCGGAAAACAATCCCTCACCTTTTTAGGTCACGTAATTGATAGTCAAGGCATCAAACCAGTTCCTGAGGAAACACAAGCCATCAAAAATTATCCTTTACCTGATTCATTCAAGAAACTACGACGTTTCCTTGGGATGATCAACTTTTACAGACGTTTTATTCCGAAATGTGCAGACATAGCAAAACCGCTAACTGATTTATTAAGGGGACGAGCTAAATCATTGACAATGACACCGCAAGCAATTCAAGCATTTGAACAGTTAAAAAGCACATTAAGCACCGAGGCATTACTAGTACGTCGAAAGGTTGATGCACCTTTAGCAGTAATGACCGATGCCTCTAATGTAGCAGTAGGCGCTGTGCTTCAACAACATGTCGATCAACAATGGCAACCCCTTGCATTTTTCTCAAAAAAGCTTAACGCAACGCAAACAAAATATAGCACATTCGGTAGAGAACTGTTAGCTGTCTACCTAGCCATCAAACACTTTCGGTATATGTTAGAAGGCAATTCTTTTACGATATATACGGATCATAAACCTCTAACTAAATCCTTGATGCACAATCATGATAAATACAGTCCGCGCGAAATTCGTCAACTAGAATTCATTTCGCAATTTGCAGCTGATATACGATACATAAAAGGCAATTCAAATGAGGCAGCAGATGCACTGTCGAGATTAAGTATCAATACCTTCTCGATCCCTGATATAAACTATCAAGACATAGCAAATATTCAAAGGCTCACTGCTGTTAGCATCAACAGAGTAAAACCACCGTTTTTAAAGTATACTAAAAAAAACACAACCATAAAACGGTCTAAACCTGCATCAGAGCAAGCACCATACAGACTAACCGCAACAAACATTACTTCACTCCGAAGTACGCCAACAACAGAAACCACAACAAGATCAGGAAGAAGAGTACACTGGCCAGATAGGTATGTAGCAACCACCATATTTATCTAGACCAAGTCCTGAGATTGCTCTTATACCACAAAAATCCTTCTTTATTTTCATTACTATATTTTATTGGCCCCACGGATCTTCATTATGCTTACATTTTAACTTGATGAAATTCGTTGATGTTAAATATACATTTATACATACATGATACAAAGCGTTTCAACACACAAGCTGTTATGACAACTTAACGCTTACTCATCATCATATCAAATTGTACATTTATTTTAAAGACAATTTCGTTTTTCATCTTTTTGTCGAACATAGATGTTAATAAAATTTTGTTTTGTAAATAAAAACATCAATGTTCTGGATGGGAGCTTATGTAGCAAGCCCATTCCATTAATGTATTATTTGTCTACACAACTGTGTTAATTTCCATATGAGTATGATTGAGCGTGTGTCTGCACTTCTATCCCTATTCTATTCCCCATTGGTTGTGACACATAGATAATCAATAATTTATCTACACTTGATTGATACTCAAAAATATATATGGATCTTTTAACACAGACACACACACTTTGATTTTTGACTCACTCGGTGCTTGCTTGCTGTATGCTTGCGGACTTTACCAGGCTTTCACAATAAACTATCTCTATAACTGATTTTTGGGCTTTTTAATGATCTCGAGTAAATCGATAATTCTACTAGGAGATTAAGCCTGTATTAAATACTCGGTTAATGAGATATCTTTATTTGGAGTCGAATATAGAGGAAATTTATCTCAACAAACTTGGTTAACCTCTACATGTATCCTTGTTCGAATCCAGACGAAATGAATGATTTATTTCTAGCCAAATGAAATACTTCTGTGCAACAAAAATGAGTTAAAATGTATGTTCATGTTAGGTGTGGGCAATTATGTCTATAGACACACCGCCAAACTAAGAAATTGAGACTTGATGATAAAACTTGGTCTTTGCCATTCATATCATGCACTTACTAAGAGATTAGAGTTTATCTACCAGTGTTGAGTTCTGTTGATAAATTTGCATTTATGGAATTCGAGTGTAAATGATATAAAGAACACTAACTGAATTTTCAGAACAACGCGATGAACTGTGAAATGTTTAACCAGTGAAAGGAAGTGACAAAGAATAATTAATGGGAGTTTCTTAGTCTACATTAATTGTGTTAGTATAAGGATGAAAACAAAGCCGAAAATCATCAGAAAAATGGGAAATCTTGTTATTATTCTTGTAGTTGATATAAAAAGCTATGTGAGAAGATAGATTATCTTTTTTATATCTCAGTTTTGTTATTCTTATTAAGTTATTTGATGTAACAGTTAATTGTACGGTTATGTTCATGTACAAAATATTTCATCAAAATCATGAGCTGATCTAAGTCAGACCATTGAAAACCTGGGAGCATCAGACGGCCATTTCGTTCTAGTATGGGACTCCTCGGCAGTACACGTCCAAAACCCCATAAACATGAATCGAACTCAGGACCTTCATTCTCACACGAATGCTTAATATCTAGACCACTGAGCCGGGATCCAATGGTGTCAATGTTTAACCTCAGTGAAAGGTGTTAAAATGGGTTGCCTGCAACTACTTACCTTACTCAGTAATAGATATTCCCAATTTCTTTCAATAGTAGTCTAGCTTAGAACGGTTCGTAATTTTAACGAAGTTCAATAATTTCAACAACCACATACTGACAAGATATTTGTCCAGAGTTCTATAAATTAAATACATCCATAAATCAATTTAGTATAACTTACTTATTGGAATGTTTCGTCAATTAGATCTATTTAATAATTCTGATTTAAAGTATTCCTTAGGTGAATATATTCACTACAAATCTTTTACTGTCATGATATCTACTTATGTTACATGATATAACAAGTAATTCTGTTATATATCGAACTCCTGGTTGACACTTAAATACTCATTGAACTTTACTAGTTCTGGGGTTAATTGTTATTTTTAATGTTTAAATTCCTAGTTCTGTGTATAAACATGCATTAAGGTCCTGTAGGTGACATGATTTTCATTCAGTGTGTTGCTGAACTACTGATGGAAATAACGCTCTCATCGACTGAATTCTCAGGTATTGATCTCCTACCAGGAGGTCCACTTATTGACTTAGAATACGCAGATGACATAGTCCTGTTTGGTGAAGACGCTGATGAAATGCAGTCTTTTGGTAGCACTGAGCAACAATGCCAGAATGTTTGGGATGCGCTTCTCTCCCTCCAAATGCAAGTTGTTGCTTCAGGACTGGTCTGCGTCAACACCTGAACTAAGGATAGGGGGTGAAGTAGTCGAACGCGTCGACAACTTCACTTATCTTGGAAGTCTGATCAGCCCTAATGGGTTGGTGTCTGACGAAATCTCAGCACGGATTCGAAAAGCTCGCTTGGCCTTTGCCAACTTACATCATCTATGGCGTAGGCGAGATATCCGTCTATCAATTAAGGGACGAGTATACTGCGCGGCAGTTCGTTCCGTCCTTCTATACGGCTGCGAAACATGGCCTTTAAGAGTGGAAGATATTCGTAAGTTACTAGTATTTGACCACAGGTGCCTTAGAAATATTGCGGGTATCTGCTGGGATCACCGGGTAAGTAATAGTGAGGTTAGACGCAGGGTATTAGGAAATGATGGTAAATCAGTTGATGAGGTTATGAATCTTCATCGACTGAGATGGTTGGGCCACGTGTTGCGTATGCCTGAACACAGATTACCGCGACGCGCAATGGTAACCGGTGTTAGGGATGACTGGAAGAAAGTTAGGGGCGGTCGAACCAAAATGTGGCATCAGTGCTTGAAGTCACTAACTTCTGGTCTGAGCCATGTTGGTAGATGCAGACTGCCTGGTTGGGGTCCGCGTGACTATCGTAACCAATGGTTGGAGACTCTTGGTGACATGGCTCAGAATCGATCACAATGGCGTCGGTGTATTCACTCTCTGTCTTCTTTTAAACTAAGAGATTAAAATCACTTCAAATCTTTCTTTCTACGAACTAATTCTATCTTCCTGTACTATCTCCATATACACACTCTTTCTTCTATATATTGCCACCACTGAATTAACTACTTCTATGAATCCGGTGTTCATCTTGTTGTGCTAATGCGGTATGGCAACTTGGACCGATGCATATACGTGCCTGGTCCTACGTTGCAGCTGACTGACTGACTGAACTACTTTCAAACCCTAGATGTATTTCCCTTTCTTTATCAAAACTAGTCCCCACATTGTAATTCCAATATCTCATTTTCTAATAGAATATAATTCTACGGTGATGCTGATCAACACAAAGCCTAATCGAATAACCTTATAAATGCAGGAAATGTTCTAACCTCAGATAAAATATACTCAGTATAACTCTATGCTCTTTTTGAATTAAAATGCAAACATATTTGAAAAAAAAGTACACAAATTATAATTTGTCCTCAATCAGTACTTTTTGTCAGATATTTATTCACACATAGAATACATAAATAGCTCTAACTTTATTGTTTCGTACCATTTAACAATATAGTACTATTATATTTATTTAAGCTGAGTATATTGGGTCAGTCACGTGCCAAACTTTGCAAACTTTTAAAAAACCACATACTCTTGAATTGTATGGATACTAAAATTATTAGTATCATATTTAATATGACTGTATATGCATATGTATAATTTTATGTACTTTTGTATTGAGCAAACTGTAAATTTTAGGAAGTGACAATTTACCAGAACTATTTATTTTATAAGATAAATTATGAACAATCAATATTCCATCTGAAAGTTCATAATTAAATACATACTTAGATTTTATAGTTAAATATATCAAATAGCTAAGCTAGTTTTATTTCAAATTCCGCTTCTTCAAAAAAGAAAAAATATTGCAAAAATTTTTGTCAAGTTTAAAATCTATTTCATTGACAGATAATTCCCATTTAAACATTAAAAATTAAAAAAAAACACGAAGTTCAGCGAAGGAATCTCCTTTCAATGAATGTAATAAGATGATTAAAATGTTTTTGTTACAATAATTAAAGGTCATAGAGGTGTAAAAATAAATAAGGTGATATGATGAGCATTTATGAATAAAATAATGAAACTATAAAACATGAGTAAAAGGGGAATGCAGTAATAATAATAATAATAATAATAATAATTAAGGCTAAGGTAACGATAACGTTAGGATGTACTTCTTTTGTACGCATAGTTCTGGTTTGAGCTCATGGATGGTAAGAGCTTCAGCTTTTTTTAGGAAGTAAATTTAAACGAATCATATATACAAGCTTAAAATCAAACTGTGGATCCGTAGAATGATTGCAGTCGATTAGGTGTCCAAGTATAACATAGGCCGTTTCTTCAGAGTAAATAAATGAATTAAATTTGCAGATGTTTACTACGCAATACTGTTTTTTTTAAACTATCAAGTTCAACTTTGGCATTGATGACTACAACTGTTTTACTACTTTATTATCATAAATAGACACATTATGTCCAATTTGTTTAAAATTATCAACTCAAACTTTGGCAATGATAATTGTTATTCTTTTGCAGAGAATATGGTTGTCTCTTTAAAATGATTTCAGTTTACTTTGGCTTGTAATCTCATTGGAACATAAATATCAAAGAATATGAAAAAAATGTGAATAATTTTAGTCATAATCTTATGAAACCTTAAATTTGACCTTAATATCATAGATTTTTTAAGAGATCTTACTTTATTTCTTTACCTAAAATCTTAATTTACAAACTTCAGGTATATTCATAGTCAATGTGAAAATAATTGAATGTGAAACAAAGAAATGAAGATTCTGTTATACTTATACTGTCATGACAACCGCAAATATGACCTTCAGAGACGATTTCAAATTTTAGCAGATCTAAATTATATATATGTATATATTGTTTAAAGAAATATCCACAACCACTTCTCCCATGGCCAAATTCAAGGTCAATTAATCAATAGTAATCTTAGCTATTGAATGACCTATTTTGACTATTGTACTTACGCTTTTTTGTAATCAAATGTAGTAGGTTCTGAGTTCAAATCTCGCGTACGGGATCGTGGATGCGCACAGATGAGGAGTCCCACAATAGGATGAAACGGCCGTCCAGTAATTCCAGGTTTTCCATGGTGGTTTAGCTTCAAGTGATTCATGATCTCAACCATTAAAATTACTATAATATCCACAAAATCCCTTCTGATACAAATGTAATTGTCTCTGTTATCTTTATTCACAAATCTTTGTATTATTATTATTATCGGTTAAACATCACTATTAGTCTCCCCAATATATAGTTCATTTACTTTTCATTCACCCTACCTTATTATGTCTTACTAAAAACGTTTTACAAAATATAGTCTACGAACCCAGGACCTTCGGTCTCTTGCGCGAATGCTTAATCTCTAGACCAATGAGCCGGTATCTAACGGTTTTAATGTCTAATTTCAACTAATCTTCGATCGTCTTTGAATGTCACGTGTGGGATCGTGGATGTTCACTGCTGAGGAGTTCCATACTAGGACGAAGCAGTCATCCAGTACTTCCAGGTTTGCCATGGTCGTCTAGTTTTAATGGAACCATGAATTCAACTAGTAGAAAATGAATTAGTTTATTGAAGAGTTTTTCTTGTTCTTTTAATCATGCCTTATATCCATCAATGTTTAATGCACGAAACCATATGTGGTCCATAAAAGTCCCTAAAACTGCACATCTAGCCTCATCCCTCGGATATCCGTCTCCGGCGGTAAGGTCTCAACAAGTACGTAGCTAACGCGAAAATTACAAAAACGTCATGTGTGACCGACCTCAATCAGTTGTCACTTGGACACAATGGTCACGCTCTCAGGTCTGAAAGACCACCTTTAATCCAATTTCCTTTTCATGTACCTCCAGAAGAACCCTTCCACGATGTAGGCAACCGGGAAGTGATAACCGCCCTCATACCTCTAACAGCACTCAAGACCACTGTCTTCATAATCAATCTTCCTCAAGGCTGACTCTTAAAAATTAAGTATTGCTTAATTAAAATGATGCATGTGTATTAATTCAATATGGTAAAAATGTGTTAACTTATTTAAAGCCCGAAAACTATATTCTTACAATCTAAAAAGAAATTAATTTAAGCAACAATACAACAATATCCAAGTATGCAGTAAATTATAATAACACGAAATCACTCAGTTCAAAATTGTCCCATATTTCATTCCATAAATGTATTTAAAATAATTTTATTAGTGAATGTGTACCTTACCGACAAGCTAGTCAAATTTAATATGGTGGTTATCCAATTTTAGCAAGAAATTCCAAACTCGATAATGGATAACTGATATCATATTGAGAGTTAATTAACACCCATCAATGTTTAAATACTGCGATATTGAAAATTGATAAAAGTAGCGATACTTCAGAATAAAGACTAGTTTTGAATTTTTGAAGATAATATTTGTAGTCCGTAATATTTAAAGTCAAATAAATAACTGTAGAAGTCTTAATTCATATGACTACAGAGGATTCTTCCAATTTATTGTTAAACATTATCTATAACTCTAAATCCAAATCCCATGCTAGACTGTTGATACTAAATTTTAACTCTGACTCCAAGCCACGAATCCTAACCTAAACGTTTTTATGTTACTGATGTGTGGAAGTGATAATGATTGGTTGTCTGCTTAGTCAGACATATAGATAGTTTGATAGGTGTCCGATGAGTTATATATTCCCTTATCCTTATTATTGAGACTCACCCATTATTGATTGTTCATTGTTGTTGGATTGTGTCGGGTTTTTGGTGTGGAAATATAATTACTTTGTGGTCAGACTAAGCGCGTGTTCTTGATTTGAGTTGTGTTGACGTCCTATAGAATAGACACTGGGAGGGAATCTAGTGTTTTTGATGGAGTTTTGTTCTCTGAGCTGGATGGTTTGGTCGTGGAGCTTTCATCGTTCTTCTGAACGACATCATCAGCACAAACTTCAGATAGAAGTGAAGTGTTCGAATTTCTCCATATGCGTTTCGCAGCTTGTTCTGTGCACCTCGATGTTGATTGGTTTTTATTCATCAGCACAAACTTCAGATAGAAGTTTCATCAGCACAAACTTCAGATGATGTCGTTCAGAAGAACGATGAAAGCTCCACGACCAAACCATCCAGCTCAGAGAACAAAACTCCATCAAAATCATCCACCTGAGCTACAAATCTTCTCCACCATCTGGGGAATCTAGTGTAGATAATCGTTTAAGGTAAATTAATGTCCCATACGTGTAAACGTGGAAACCCAACCGTTATAACATTAGACGAAGTAAAACCGAGCGTTATAACAGTCACAACTTAAATATTTATATTATCCGCATTCTGATTAACTAAATGTTGGCTTTCTTTTCTCAATATCATTTCAAGAGTAGCAACAAGTCACGTGATATTATACTTACTAAACTTTATTTTCAGGAGTGATACTTTTTTCTTAATTTAACAATTTATATTTTACCGTTCAAATAATTGCTATCTACGACCTTTTTTCAGCTGAATATCAATGTATGCTATATAAATCAGAGGATAAAATTTAATTGGAGATCATTGATCGATTTGATGGTTTATTATTATACAGGCAAACATTTACAATGATCAAATGAAAACTTACACTTCTTTTCGAAAATACGCACAATTTGCATTAAACAGAATTTGGGTATTTGTAGCATTGATCACTAGGCTAATACTAAAATACAAGTTGTTTTGATTCATTTTGGAATATATATTTCTATAAAATTGTTTACCTTATTTTGATTTCCACAAGATGAAATTAATTTGAATAAAGCTCTAAACATTGTTGTGTCGATAGGAACATATTTCTCAATAGTGAATTATTATTAAATCAACTTCCTAATGCTCTAAGTAAATGTTATAAAATATGAAGCTACTCAAGTCGTTACTGGATCTTGGGTTAACTGACAACAAATGATAATAGTTATCAGTTGGTCTAAAAGAAATTTAAGAACCATAATGTTGATAAGATTTATACTACAACAAGTCATATGTCCAAATCTAGTTGGTTTAAGTAATTTCTGTAATTAATTCCAGTCCATGTTGAGGACAGTCTTTTAGTGACACGATTCTTTACAAACGTAAAATTTAAAATAACTAATTTATAAGCATTTTTATATGCGTTACTGAAAATTTCATTAGATTCCAGGATGGAACGTATTAGAATAATGCTAAACATGTTTAGGGGATTTATCACAGGTTAGTTTAATGAAATCTCGACCTACTTCTGTTTACCATTGATATCATGAGTGAAATTTTCAGCTAAAACATAGGCTTGAAGTAATTATAATACCATGCTATAACTTTTAAGTTCATTACTATTTAGAAACCCAATATATACTTATTGTTGCAAGAGTAGTTCTGTATAGGTTTAGCGAATTAACAATGTTTCACGTTTAAAGCAAGTATAAATGTTATGTTTAATTTTTAACTACTTGTTAGTAACTATGAATTTAAAATTTAAAAAAACTTCAGTCGAACAATATTAACGTCAATATATAAATGAATTCTCCTGAAATCGATCACTATTTCATTCGTAATTTATGGTTTTTTCCTACTGAGTTATGATCCCATGATTTAGAGATATTTCGATATTAGCTGTAAATTCATAAAGTTTGTTGTTTAATTAACAAATATCATTAATTAATAATATTTGGTTGTTTGACTAACTTAAAGCTTTTACAGTAGTTGCTAAACTTTAGGTTGATAATAATTCACTTGTAGATCGGTAATTGGAGAATTCTTTTTAGTTCAACCAAAGCTTTCACTAATAATGTAGATTCCATTTACACAAAATAAATCATTCATTAAGTCATCTAACTGCTACTTAATCAACAGATTAGTGAGCGTCTACCTTTATAAACTGAAGAGGGTTATATGAAACCAATAGTGAGTTCTGTTTTATGACACCTGGGCGACAATGATCACGTAATAGACTAAAAGATAAAAGGGTCATATGTAACAATCCTTTCTGTTCTCATAACGAGATCTAAACTTGTCTCTCATATATGTGTTAGGTCAAAAACACTAAGCCGTACATCTAAAGTGATCTATTATATCCCTAATTTATCCCAGGGTAGAAAAGACTTTGTTACTAAATTCGTAGTCTATGTCGTTTAAATTTACGTAACTTTTAATGAATATAATTAATTATGTTTATTTTACCATATTCTGATTTATTTTCAGCATTGAAATAACCATTTACTTTATAAAACTGTCCTCTTTGCTAATACATTTATCATTATACCATTAATCTTTATCGCATGTGATTAGAAGTTTAATGTACATCACTATATTTAACCGCCAAAATCTTGGTTAGTTGGTTTGATTTTCTCATTTCTATAACTGTATGTTAACGTAAAATCTGAGGATCTAATCAAAAAGAATAAGACAAACTAAAACGTTTTCATGAATATAAGGTCAATTGTTTTACGTCATTTCAAAATATAAATGGCTTTATCTGATTAATCTACGTCATACAAAGTAAAATCATGATACAAAACCTGGTTTAAGATAATTTATTTGAAACAAAGTTTATTCTGATACTACAAAAGCATTTTCCACTGTTGATGATTACGTATTTTTGAAAATAATCTAAAGGTGTTTGTTATTTGAAATTAAATGGTCCTCTTCTATTATCATCTTAACCAACACTAGTAGTCCCAGACCCTAAATCCTAATCCTAACCAAAACATTTAATCTTAACCTTCAATCCCAACTATTACCATAGACAATTTTTAGGTTTCATTCAATAAATTATTCATTTATGTCGTCTGCATTTGGACTAACTACAATTTTACATTACTTTTTGAAGGTCATCTAAGGCATAGTTTATCAACATCGCTACTGATATGCAGAATTAAACCATACAATCTTATATGGTAATTTATTACTTTTAACTGTTTTAGGCTTACCATAATACCAATATATAAACAGTATACTAAATAACGAATTTTAGTCCTGTTTTTATTATACAACCCCCCATTATGTCACGGTTATCAAGATAGTTTATACTAAAACTTATGATTGTTATATATGGAAAAAAAGTCTCTTCTTTTAAGCAAACAGCTGGAATATTAGTGTTGTAAATTAGAGTACGATTTTTCTTTTTATTAACGATCTGTCTGGTTAGTTTTATTATTTCTTTTATCAAACATCCCAGTTGTGACTTGTATACAAAGCAAATGTTTTTTTAGTTTTTGCAGGAATAAATTAGCTTTTATTTTAAATCTGAAGTGTATGTATATACAAACACAAGTTCAGTGTGATCAACTAGGAAGTTGTTATTTTTACCAAAGACAGTTTGAAGTAGAATTGTTAGAGACATTTAATAAATAGACAAGTATGTGGAAATGACTTGAAAGATTTACAGATAACATCAGACGTTTTTTAAATACTGAGTCAGCATATGGTAACCATTATTTACCATTTAAATCAATTGAGAATATTTTGAAAACTAGACTATTTCATAAATTGAATTTTTTTTATTCAATCAGTCATAATTAAAAACAGAGCCTAGTAATAAGTTTTCATAACATAGTTACATGAAAAGATGAAATTAACAAAATGAATAGCAAGGAATTTTAAATAATGTATTAGCATTAATGATGAAAAAGACTTAATGTTGACAATATGTTATAGAAAGACAATATGAAAATGTATATACGAAAGCTAAGTGGAATTGAAAATCTAACGTGAAATAAAAAAGAAAATCAATGTTCCTTATTGTGGCCGATTTTGAGTTACGTAATCCAAGATCACCAGTCATTGGTTGCGGTTATTGCACAGATTCTAATCAGGTAATCCGGTTCTACCACAATCATTCAGGTTCACAGTCAATGGATTCATAAACTTATGGTAATTTCTGATATTAATATCCTTGGCTATCGTCTATCCTATTTCTAAACCAGAAAATACTTTCCCAGAATTAGTCATTGTATATTAATAGATGAACGTAATTCCTCGACTGATATTAATTACATAGTAAAAATCACATTTAAATGAAATTTGAATTGATTCATGTGAAGCAGAGGATTGAAATTGTTACATGAAGAAATAAAATTTAAAAAAAAGATAAGAAAAGACAAAACTTTATAAATAATAAAATATCGAATTGAAAGAACCGCAATTAATAATTCTCGATAAATAAAACTAGGATGAGGTGAAAATCACTATGAAATATAAATAAGGAAGGGAAGGAAGTCCTTCAGAATTTAAAAAACATTTTTTTCTTTCACTTTTATAATGATTATAATAAGGAATTTTTATTTAAGACAAGTTTTTTAAAACATTATTTATTTATAAAGTTATATTGTTTGATGTTTAGGGTCATCGCTGGGTCACAGATTATCTATTGTGAAACAATCAAATGAGATTAACAACTTATAAGGTTGTGAATGACACTATAGCAAACACAAATGTCTATTATTGTGATTTGAATTTTGTTTTATATAACTTGAGCAATATAGCTGTTCTAGGGAAAAACATGGTGTTTAAGTCACGAACATTTAGATTTCCTTCCTTTATGCTGAAATCATAAGTAAACAGATTTAACTACATTTATGAATTAATATCATTCATGTCACTTCTTAGAGATTTTATAAGTAAAGATGGATAGTGGCTAGCAGTGGAATCCAGGACGCGCATTTCGTCCTATTTGAGACTCGTCAGCTGGATGTACCTACAAATAGAACGAAACGCGCGTCAAACTGGATTCCACTGCTAGCCACTATCCATCTTAGCGTATAAAAGCTTGTAAATTAAGGCAATATCGAGGCATACATACAGTATGCACATATGCCAATAACAGACTGATCAATTGCAGTCTTAAATCACAATATGAAGATACAAGCAAAACAATACCAAGTGAACTTCTTAGATATGTTTTGAAAAAGATGCAAACTTGAAAATATGAATAAAAATAGTGCAGCGTAAAATACTGATGCTTCTATAAGTAATAAAAAATATCTTAGCTTCATTGTTTCACCAGAAAATTTTATTTTATAAACAAGTATATTTATCTTATAAATCACTTAAGTGGATAGGAACATGTGATTATTAAGTGATTTGTTTTTTTTTGTTTTGAAAAAGTGATTTTTTAAAATTTTATTCACTGGAGACCATGGAAGACTTAATATTTGAAATTCTTTTAGCTAATAATTTGCTAACATATTATAGCATAATGATAATTTACATTTTACGTTCTAACAGTTTACAGCAGGAACGTTAACATTCACCTTTTTAACAGATCTCTTGTTTTTGTATATGTTGTCAATGTAATGTGAATGTTAGAAGTTTCATATATCTAACAAGTCATGATTAACCGCCATCATTGAAAGTTAAAATGAATTTCTACGACAAACTTAAACAATAAGTTTCAACAAATGTAGTATAGATGATTAGTTAGTAGTGCTTTATTCAAAATCTCTTTATTTCTAAGATCTGGTTGTGAAAAATACCTTTACAGTGAGATAGTGAAGTTGGTAAAAGAAATCATTTGTTTTATTCATTATAGTACCACTTTGAGTCCTCGAATGATATGAAAATAGTCACGTATTTTAGATGTTTTGTTTTCTCGATTAATGTTCATCATTTTGAAGCCTTGCTGTTAAGAACGAAATTTTTACACTAAACGTGTTCATCAGAATGATTATACAGGCTTCAAAATATACCTTCGAGGATTTGGACTATAAGTCGTTGATATGAATGACTTGAATCTGTATCATAATTAAATTATTAAATAGTTCCTTTTAGTTTTGAAGCTTTAATTATATTTCGACTTCAGCTAACAGTGGAATATAAAGACATTAACGCGTAGATGTACGTACATACAGCTAATGAGTTTCTGTGTCCTACTGCTAACCACAATTAAAATATATTAGAATGAATTATCTAATATAATTTTTCTATCAAAAAATATATAAACTGGATGAATAGGACTAGTAATAATTCTTGTGATGGACTTAGCAACACATTGTACAGATCATTATAGATTACTCACAGTTTCCAGTATAGGAAGACCGAAGGCCCTGTGTTCGAATCCCGCGGGCGGGATCGTGATTGCGCACTGCTGAGGAGTCTCACAACAGGACAAAACGGCCGTCCAGTGCTTCCGGGTTTCCAACAATAGTCTAACATCAATCAGTTCATGATCTCAAACAAATACTGACAGTTTATCTGTATATACTCTTGTAAAAATTCTCTTCACTATTTTAGACATTATTTTAAAAGAATCCTTATCTCAGATAATATTTGTGACTTCCAACACCACTGAAAACATAAATCATTCAAATTGTCTTGAAGTGACATGTGTATACGTATCTATGTCCGTGTTTATCATTATTTATAAATAGTATGTTTATTTATAGTATCATAAAAATCATTCCATACATTTATTCGTCTATAGTCAGTTCATTAGTACATTTCAATCTATTCAAAACAAAATTAGAATAAAAACGTAGATGAATTTGAGAAGAAAACAAACAAAACAACAACAACACTAGCTTAAAGGGATTAGATTGTAATTGATGTGAGTTATTTAAAAGATAATGATAATAATAATAATAACAAAGTACACAAAAAAAACATTTTACAAACATAAACAAAAGAAATATACATCAATTTAATTGGACTTCTTTCATTCCACCTTATCCACTACTGTAAATTAGATTTAGTACAGTACATTATTATTTTTTTTTTAAATGTGTCTAGTTACTGAATAAAATCGGTATGTGAACAGCTGTCTGAATAAATATCAAGCAAAAACAAAAAATGGAAGAAAAGAAACACAGTTGATTTACATTATGATTAAACATGATTTTTTCTACTCATTTCAATCTGATTTGTTGCATTTAACTTTAAACTAGATAAATATAGATAATGTAATCAGAGTGATTTTTTACAATTCAATAGTTATCTTTGTATATATAGTATGTACATTTTTTTGAGACAATAACAAACCAATTACTATAATTATTTATTAAAGATAAACTAGATTTTGTTTTGAATATTGACATTTGTTTTTAGTGTCTGAATGGATTTAGTTTATGTGTTGAGGGTGTATGAAGAGCAATGTGTGAAAGGATTTAGAAAAGAAAAAAAACTAGGGAAAAAGTGAGCCGAGGATTCAGTAAGTACAAAAAATGTACTTACATTTAATATTTTTTTCTGATTAGCGTTTTTTTATCGAATTAGTTTTCTACGGGATGGGGTCATTAACCCCATACCCAACTCCCTTCCTTTACACGAGCTAAGGAACAGCAGTAAATCTAGAACAGCTACAAGCGGAGTTACATTTAATAATGAAAGCAATTCAGGAAAAAAATTAGAAATAACATAATTGCAAGTTTAAGAAAATCTGATGATCGAAACTAATATTTGATAGCTGAAGGTTTCGAATACGTAATCAGAGTGCTTGTATACAATTTAACAGTTATCTTTGCATACATACTAAAATAATATGTTAGAGATAAACTAGATTTTGTTTTGAATATTGACATATTGGCATATGTGAAGTATTTTTCTTCAAATTGGATCTCTCTTTTAAGTTATATTAAGGAATAATTTGTAATGAATGTTTATATATCGCAAGTGGTGGTTAGAAAAGCAACAAATTAGAGAAACTGATCGAACGACTGATCGATTACAGTCCTAAGCACTAATAAAAATATTCAAACAACCAATACAAATGGATTAAAATCCACTCCATTTTACTGGTCAGTGGCTACCTGGACTAAGTGACTAGGTGGATAATGTGACAACGTTTGAAGTGAGTGGTACTGGGTTGAGTCTAAAAATGAACATTTACTTTGGGATGCAGGTGCATCGAATTGGCGAATCCCAATTAGGATGGAAAGTGTGTCCAGTATTCCACTACTGGCCACCATTCAAATCTGCTCATAATCACTTTAAGGATGTTCAAAATTAACTTTTTATTCAAGGTTAGTCAGACTAACTAAATATGTACACTAATAAGTTTAAAATCATGATGATATATGTGTGATACGTAAAGGTCACAGACATTTCAGCAACCTACGTAAATACTGAACTAAATTAGCATCATTATCAAAATAATTATGAAATAGTATAACAAGCTTCGGAACTGTATATTATCTCTAGAGTAATCAATTAATACCAACGTCTCGGGGTTGAGTGAACAAAAAAGCGGAACTGTGCTAACAGCTTAGTCATTTTCAATTATTATACTTCATGTAGTGGAATTCTAAGTAGCCTCTAATATATTGGGAAAAAATTTTTAAAATCTGACATAAGGGGTCTCAACTGAATGATTTTTTATGATGTCTTGCCTGCTACAAGTTCTGGAGATTATAAGTATATTAATTTCTATGGTCACTTATTCTCATTATTTCCTTGAGTCAAATCTTTCTTCAGTTGATATCAGTTATCCCCAAAATACTCTCTCAACATCCAAATACATACTTCGACAAGACCAATCAGATTGACGATAACAAGTCTTTAATATTGGCGCAAAATTAATTGATCCATTTGGCTGAATAGAGTTTTGACATCATAGCTGATATCAGTTGGTTATGAAAACCATAAATCTAATCCCTAACTATCAACTGTAAATATTAATCACAATTCCTCACATTGGATTATAAACGAGATTTGGCCGTAGTATGTACGTGGACATTCTCAAGGTCTTTTTAGCGTTGCTCAAAGATCGTCCATAAATTATAGTCTCACCAATACTTCAATATTCTTATTAAAAAGAAATATGATATTCTAAATACATAATACAATTTCAGTATTATCAGTAATTCAAAACATATTCGTTTAAGTGTTAAATGACACAATTATATTTTTATTTTAATATTTATTTATTAAAAATAAAATTTACATTTTGTTTTCTCTGAAAATTTCAATAATTAACACTGAATCTCCCCACCCCCCGCCGCAAAAAAATAAAACTTTCATTCTATACATACACTGACAATCAAAGATATATACAATCAACTTTTTTGCTATTTTTGTATTTACAATCTTTTGTTTACTTTTGCACTCAGTCTCTCTTTCTCTCTTACTTTGGTTATTTTATTTATTTATTTATATATAGGAAAGCAGAAAGTAAACAAACTTACAAATTTCAATTTATTCTTAGTATTTAATATTGTTATTGAGTGCAATAATGAGGTTGAGAATAAGAATGACATTGTTATTGGTGGTATGTTGTTCATTTTATTACTTCAAAAGTGTTAATTTTTAATGAATGAATGAATGAAAAAGTGATGAAAAGAAGAAAAATCTAGGTAGCATATTAATAATAATAATAATGAATGAATGAAATTGTTTCTTTTAATTCGGTAAACTGATTTTATTTATTTATTTTTTATAAATAAATTAGTTTACTGTTGTCAATTTTGCACATTCTCATTTGATTTTATTTGATATTTTATTCATAAAAATAAATTGTAATAAATAAACAAAAAAACTTTTTTTTCTTTTTATAACAATTTATTTAATAAAACTGAGTTTATTTTTATATGTGAAGTTTCCAACTCACATTAGAATCAGCTAAGGAAATTTATTTAAAAGTAAATAAGTTATATAGTTAATATCAATTCTGAGATGCAGATACATCCAACTGGCGAGTTCTAAATAAGATGTAACGTGCGTTCTGGATTCCATTGTTGGTCACTATCCATCTATGTTTAGAATAATTGTGAATTAAGGTAATATCGAGACAATCTGTACAGGATGCATATATGCCAATAAGAGACTGATCAATTACAATCCTAAACAACAATAAGCAAACAACACTAAATGAAGTTATGCAGTTCTGTTTCCTTTTTTAATGGCAACACTGCCAAGACGATGGTACAATAGATAGGTTTATATGCCTACTATTGTGCAGTAGTTTAGGTTTATATCATTTCATGGTTGAAAAGTATGACTTTTGAAGGTAGAAGTAAGGGGCAAGTTGATAGTATTTGATTTTCAATGTCTTCGGTATATTGGATATCTATCATGGAACAAATGAGTGACCCATATTATTGCTATATATGGTGGCAAACACTTTGATGATATTGATATATTTTATTGACTAAGGTTTTCGTGATAGATGTCACGCATGCTTCACAAGTCTTGGTAACTAGGTGACTGGTAAGTTGAAAAAAGGTTATAGGAAACGTGAAGTAACATCAGTTCTTAAATTATTAAATGTTATCCGAAGCCAGCCCAGGAGTTGCAAACTTACTGGTTCAAGAAACAATTATCATCCATGGTTAAATGTTTTAGTCAATACTATATGGTATTGAATGAATTCATTGCTTTAATTTTTCAGAGTTTTGAGTTTTGACATCATTCCATAATTTTTGATAATTCCTTCCTTACAGTGTTTGTTGCTACCTCATATTTGTAAATTTGCTTTTTAATATATTTAAACATTAACACTAGAATCTAGGTACATCCTGATGATAATTCTAAAATAGAACAAAATATCTTACCCCTTATTCCACCTTTAGTTTCAATCCAAATATTTTGAAAATGATTCACTGAAAGTATTAATCCATTCTTTGAGAACACATTTAAGTCAGTAGAGACTGACCAATTGCAGTTGTTAATGACAAAAACTGGAAAATCCCAACCCTTACAAATTTTGTTTGAAATTTACTCAACTTATTGGAAATTGGTTTCTTTACAAAATATACAACCTCAGGAAGACAGCTGTTTCAATCTAATCATTAGTACCAAGTACCCTGGTACTGAAGTATGTTCAAATCACAGATTGCCTTGTCTTAATGTAAGTTAAACAAAGTTCACTTACCGAAAATGATTTGGAATTCACACATTATAAGACTTAAACCAATTCACAGTCATAAGTTTGTACTTATATGACATCAGTAGTGTGTAATGTTGTGATGATCTTAGCAATAATGAAAAAGGCTACCAGTGCATTATGATTTTTCAGCTGATGAATGTATTCATCGTTTTTCCGATAGTGGAAGCTTATATATATTGAAATTTTTATCGCACTACTATCTTCTACGAGACATAAACTACATAAATGTATAGATCAATGCTATAAATATTATTCGTACTATATAAGACGTTAGAAGTTCAATAGTGTCATTGAATAAGAAAAAGAGAATTCAGTGAAGGAAATTTCCTTTTCGTCGAAATTATTTACTTAAGCTGTACACTCGTATATATAGTTATATGAAAAATTAGTATGTAACCTCATTTGTTATTTATTCTCGAATCCATTTTTGTGATGCAATCTTTTCTGTCCTGTTATAGACATATATTTTCCATATATATATATATATATATATACGAATGTACAGCTTAAGTAAATGATTTCGTTGAAAAGAAAATTTTCTTCACTGAATTCTCTTTTTCTTATTCAATGACATTAAAAGTCAATTTTATAGATTGTTTTAGGAAAATTCTACATATTTTTTTAATACATCCACATGAATAGGTAACTAAACATTAAGTGTAATGAAGTTCACTGTAGTTAGTATTAAGTGTAATTACGCTTGTCAACTTAAAAAAATCAAACAATCATTATTGATTATTTGATATGAAGTTCTTGTAATATGTACTTTTTAAAATTTTTTGTGGACAATTGTAAAATAAAACATGTATTTTGTTCTAAACAATGGATGATTAGTTTTGTAAGTTTAAAGTTTTAGTAACGGCAAAACTACAGAAAACAAATAATAGTCATGTTAAACGTGAAATCGTTGTATATTGTTCCAGACATCGTATTTAAAAATGTTGTATTGTAGTGAACGAAAACACAAATGGGGACAATCGAATGTATTTGAACACAAAACTAAAGAACATCTTAGTATAATCTGAGAACCATACAATAAATACTTCATTTGCAAAATGTCAATCAAGCATCTCAGATTTCATTGTTCTTTCGATTCCACACCAATCCTTTTTTGTTCTCGTCCCCTTTTATTTGATCTTCTTAACCTTTTGCCGCCAGGTATTTCACTTTCGATTGATGATACATTCTACTCATGTTTGTCGATATCAGTAGCACATATCATAGTATATACCAGAATGATCGTTTTACAAGTGATTATTTACAAATGTGACAATGAAAATGAAACACTCTATTTTCACGGTTTAACTGTAGTTGAGGCGACAATGTAAATAGGATTATGTTAGATTTCAAAAAAGATATATAATGTTGGTAGAAACTTAGTTTACTTAGATAATGCATACACAATGGTATACCTTTTGTATAGTTGTAAGTTTGCTTATTCAGAAATCACACATGAAAAGAGACTGGATAAATGTGAGAACAAAAGTCAGACAGTTGTAGATTAAACATAGAAAATAGATCAAAATTATCTGTTAACAAAATGTTTTTCTTTATAGATTTTATTTGCATTGATTTATAGTTAAATTTTGAATAAGCTTGAACCGAGTACCATTAACTTATTGTATAACACCAGTTCGAATGAAAATTAGAAACGATTATTAACTCACTGAGTCATGTTCTATACTCCATCTATAACAATGGAAGTTTATGTTTGTTAATTGATCAAAGTATGACCAATTATAATCGGTTTAAGCGTTAAACCTATATACATTAGTTCTACATTCAGGACAAGTGTTATTTATTTAAATTAGTATAGTGTACATATTATATTTTTAAAATAAGTAAACTAAACCTGAACTACAGGGTTAACATAATGCAAGTCAGGTAACCTTCTTAAATAGTCCACTTTCTTGGAAAGTTATTTTTGAGTAGTTTGATTTCTAGGTACCGATGAGAATAGTCAGGATAAAGTGAGTCACCTTATAGAAAAGAATTAACCAAAGTGCTAACAAATATGAAAACTAATCGTCTTTAACAACACAATTTCAGAAAGGTCATTTGATGATTGATCATTTTTATTAAACGGAATCAAATTATAATCGTATATTGATCTATAGCTGTTAATTGATTTACTGAGAGTTGTGTGAAATCAGATAATAGTTGTAGTTAGAGTAAGTTTTACATCTTGTAAAGTAATGCCGTAAATAGCAAAATAAACTACGAGATTGTAAATTGGAATTCATGAGAAACAATGATAATGTATAAAGTTGAAGCAAGAATTTATCGGGTATATAATAATAAATAAATAACTAGTATTCATTAGCTTATTAATAATATGATTATCTTCTTGTTTATTTGAATACAAAGATAAAATGAAAATATTATAATGTGAGTACAAAAGTGTATGATTTCAAACAGCTTTAAATTCAACCATCGGAGTATAAATACCAATGTATAATCAGGTATTTTGTACATTAGCTCGTAGTTTCAATAAAATAAAAGTTGATTTGTACCAGAATGGGTTCTGTGGAGACTGTAGTAATTTCAATGGTTGAGATCATGAGTCTATTGAAGCTAGAAAACCATGGAAATCTCGAAGCACTAGATGGCCGTTTCATCCTATTGTGGGACGCCTCAACAGTGCATATCCACGACTCAACCCTACGAGATTCGAACTCAGGACCATTAGGTGCCGGCTCAGTGGTCTAGTGCTTAAGCGCTCGCGCGCGAGACTGGTAGGTCCTGGGTTCGAATCCCCTGTAGCAGGATCGCGGATGAAATGGCCATCTAGTGCTTCCAGATTTCTATGGTTGTCTAGCTTCTATCGACTCATGATCTCAACTATTGAAAAGTTGATTTGATTCAATTTTCATTTGACCTTCTATCTTTAGAAGTTATAGTTTCATTTATTGATTCTTAAACTTTTAGGTAAGAGACCATAGAACTATGTCAGAATTTATCTAGTCACAAATTAAATTAGGATAAATTCAGTAGTAAATTTTCGATTTATAACATAAATACTTTAGGAAAATAATAAAAAGAACTTTTTGTTTTACCAAAACACTAAGGTTAAACATTGAATCGAAAGATTCTTTCATTTAATTTTAGAATTTATGGTTAATCTAACCAGAGTATTTAAAGTTTTTAAAATGTCCAATGAAATTTCGACTGTATTTTAATTTAATCTCCTTTGACGTTTTTTGTTACTTCTGTACAACATATCATGTACCTTTTATACCTATATCCATCCATCAATTAATAACCTATCTATCTATATACTTATTTACATCACATTGTAAATTTAATATGACTAGTGAACCTGTTCAATTGTTGACATATATTGACACATTCTGGTTTATACAGTGTTGGTTTTGATATGCCTTCCGATTATTTAGTTAGGTTGATTCTATCATACAAGTCATATCTAGTAAACTAAGCATTGTAAATTGTTAAGTATATTACTTTAATTTATAAATCATGTTGTTCACTAGGTCTAGAATTTTACAACTTTAGAAAAACTTAAATGTTTTATAATAAATACAATGACTTATTGTATTTTACATTCTTTTTAACCTCGTTAATTCGACCGATTATAATGGATAGTTGGTTTCGATTGTAGAAAAGTAAAATATTATCCAATAACTTATTCTATGATTGCTTTAACCAGACTTGCTGATATTAATTCACTTAAATAGGATAGTATTTGTAATGTATAATGTGATGTAAATTATAGGGATTTACTACCCAGATGAAATAGTACTTTTCACTGTAAAATATGTAAAATTTATTAAGTAACTGACTGCTGGCAAACGACATTGTTAATATCAAATTCATTTTGGAATTCACGTGTGAATTAGTTGACCAAATTTTATGTGTTACGTATACGAAACCTTCGATTATCCATTCGCATCTCGTTCTGTGTTCTTCAATCTAAACTGTTTTCTCATCTGATCGCCAAGTGTTCTACCTAGGGTGTGTTGTTGATTTACCGGAACTCTTTACTTCGTCTGACGACTGTGAAAACTACAGGACCACGTTCTGCAACATGCTACCGACAAGCAGTCTTTTGGTTAATATCTACTACATAATTTCTTCCTTTAAAGTTTTAAATAACAAGATAAAAATTTAGTTTGGTATGTTTGCGTGATACATATGTGAGAGATATGAAAATCTTATGATTGAAGATTCTTAAAACTAATCTAAATTGCCAAAATCATCTGTAACATAACACTTGAAAGGAATTTTTGTTTTAAAACGTTCTAAAGTCATACAGTTGCTACATCCTTAACTTGAAATTTTCAAAAAAGCTGTGTTACTTTTACATTGAAATGAAAATCTCACAGGTTATTGACTATTTCAATAAAAAAAACGATGTGTACACATGTTTTTCCTTCTTTATGACACACTAGATCACAACATATTGTCTCAGATAAACAAAACTATGGCACCATAATGCTGCCTTAAGACTTAAAAAGGTATTCTGTACATATTTACTTATTCTTTTATCTTTTTTTCTTCATGAAGAACTCTTATTTCCATCGAAATCTCTCTAAGTTAGATTTACCATTTTCAAACATTATTTATTTCCATAAAATCGTACCCTTCGGTAACGTATATTTTCTTTAATATCTCAGCTCTTATAAGTGTCTGCTAATCAATCAGGCAAAATGTTTACAACAGAAGATTCAATTTTTTAGATAATCGTAAAGGATTCGGTAATAATAGTTTATCCATTATTAGTCTTTTTTCATATAAACAGAATATTTCATCTTGAAATACTACGATCTTGTCAGTGAAAATAAAATTATACAATTTATCAACATTCATTTTGTGTTATTTGTTTGAATCTTCCCATTGATATTTAGGATTGCAATTGATCAGTCTGTTATTGGCATATGTGCGTCCTGTGCATATTGCCTTAATTCACAAGCGTTTTAAGCATAGATGCATAGTGGCTAGCAGTGGAATTCAGGATACGCGTTTCATCCTATTTGGAACTCGTCAGTTGCATGCACCTGCATCCCAGAGTTGATGTTCACTCTTGATTTAAGTCAAAAGAGCAATTATTGTAGATCATTATTATTGTAAATTGGGAGGGTTTTAGTTTTTCCACTGGTAGTACTCACAATTGAAGTTTTCACACATAATTTCTTTGATCAGATGCTCTGATAATTTTCTTCATTTACACACTGATTAGATTTTAATTCAAGGTTAAATAGAAAACGCTTGTTTTTTTTCATTTTGTGAATTAATGGAATAAGGTCTCAACATTTAACGTATGTGTATAATATACCGCAGATCATTGTTTTGGTAAAATAATTAATTATTGTTCAGTTGTTTACACATGTGCTAATATCCAAGTGCAGATTAAAGAATAATGAGGCACCTGAAAATTGCAGATATTGTGCTGAAACTGCATTTTGCGTTATTAAAGATTTATAATAGTTAACTATTATGAGTTTAATTATCAAACCTACAATACTTTCTAGATCGATTAGAATAATCATTTTTAACCAACAACACTAGGTGTATTCTAATTCTTGTTAAACCGGTTTGCTCGGTTATCTCATCTATTTGGTTGTGGATTTATATTCTACATCTCCACGTGAAATCACATGTAAAATCATTCTTTCCTTCTTTTTGTCCAATAAATAATTTCCATCTTTTAACATACTATCTTCTACATAGATTGTTGAGACAAAGTTTATAATACTAAGAAAATCAAGACAACATGTTTTATAAGGCATTTTTCTACTATTCCCTGGCTATAACTACAGTAAGTAGTAACCTGATATTCTTTGTTATCATTTCTAAAATAAAACAACCGGTTTAACTTTATCAATGAAATGTTGAAATATAAAAACATAGAATTGAAAGCATTATTCGATTTTCAATCTTTCTTGACTATCATAAAAACGTGATTTCATTGATCAAATTGTTGTTGCAAAATGCCAATAATAATTTCGTTATGAGTTATAATCAGTATATGGGTTTGTATTGTTTCTCTTCATTAGTATTTTTTATATCTAGAGCTTAGGTTCTTAACATACCAGGTATGACTTGAGCACTCGAACGCTAGAAACCTCCGAAGTTGCAAATAAAAAGATAGGAGACTGGAGAAAGCGCTTGTTGGGCAAGAATCATGGGTATTTATAGATATTAGTGTTTGTTAAATCAACATTATAATTCAACCAATACGCAAGGAGGGTTATTATGCTACTGACCAATAGTAGCATACCATGTTGATATTCTAGGATGCTCTATTGTGTTGTGATTGGATGAAACTCTTCTCCCCTCCTAGGGCCTCTGGAGGCTCCGTCGTAATTTCCAGAAGCCATCACAACAATATTGCATGTTGAAATAGAAATTCTTTAAATAGATATCTCCAGATTTCGATTAATGGCTACTATCTAACATATTCTCTATTCGATTGTAAAAGTATGAAAATCAATTTTCTGTATAGTTAACACAATGAAACAAATAACTAACTTTAATTTCAAATAAACATTATATTCTGAAATTTCATGCTTTATAACTTATTTACATGTGATTTATCATGATTTTTTCTAGATGGATGTCAGTAAACTTTATTACTTAATCTAGTGTTTCTTAATGAATTCATTGCTATTTTTCTAACTTTTAACTGACATTGTTACTGGTTGTTGCAGTGAAATAAAACAAGATTACTAATCGAAATAACACTCAATGATGTAATAAATGCAAGAAAGAGTTTGTTTCAAGAAACGTTTTAAGATGCAACGAAGGAATATTTGTCACCGAAACAAGGGAAGATTAATAACGATCTTCTTTTGAACACATAAATCAGGTTTTTGATGTCCGAAAGCAACAGCTTCAGCAAACTTCGTATTGATCAGTCTTAATGAAATGTAACAGAAGTGAAAATGTATAAATGAAGTTTATCATTATAAAGATAACCTATTCGTAGCTTGAGTTTGATTAAATGTATAAACTATGAAAAATTGTTTTAAATTATTCCCGCAACTGATACCCGTAGATGTATATTTGGGTAAATAATCTAGAGGAGAATAATGCAAATAAGATAAATATTTTTAGATTTCTGAACAAGTTAATTTACATATTACGTTTAATATAATAAAGTCTTATTTAACTTCCATTTGAGATTCATTAGTCACTGAGCAGGATGGTTTGGTCGTGGAGCTTTCATCGTTCCTCTGAATGTCATCAGCACACACTTCTACAACTAAACTGTCCAGTTCAGATAACAAAACTCCATCAAAATCATCCACCTAAATTACAAATCTTTTCCAGCGTCTCGGGATTTATTATTTCTTAACCTCTCTAAATGAAATGAATCCGAAAATTTAGTTGAGTTTATAATTGGCTTAAAGCTTTGATAAAAATATCAGTAATCGTATATACCGTTAACAAACTTAATGAGCTATGTAGATCTGCTTGAAAATCATTTACCCTAATTTTTGTCACTATTTACAACTCCGCCTGTAGCTCTCCTAGAGTTACTGCTGTTCCCAAACCCGGGTAAAGGAGGAGGGTTGAGCATGGGGTTAGCGTCTTCATCCTGCAGAAAACTAGCTCGCTAAAAAAACGCTAACCAGAAAAAATAACTCAAACCATTTAAACTCTCACCTGGGATAGAGAAAGTCTTTATTTAGAGGAAATATGACGCCTCATGGTGAAAGCCGAGTTCCTTCGGAAGTCACGAGGTCGATGCCCCTTCTGACAACCAGAACAACTATTTATTTAGGTACATGGAACGTCCGGACAATGTAGGAAATCGGGAAGATCAGTCAAATAGCAACGGAAACGAGAAGATACAAATTGGCAGTACTGGGAAGCAGCGAAACCCATTGGACCCAATCTGGACAACAAAGGCTAAATACGGGAGAGATACTGATATACTCCAGTCACGAAGAGGAAAATGCTCCACACACTCAGGGAGTTGCTCTAATGCTGCCCAAAGTAGCACAAAATGCACTTGTAGGATGGGGATCTCACGGATTCAGAATCATCAAAGAACCATTCAAAACAGGGAAGGAGGGGATCACAATGAATATTATCCAATGTTATGCACCCACCATTGATAGCAACGACGACGTCAAAGATCAATTCCACAATAGGCTGCAATCAGTCATAGAGAAGTGCTCAAGAAAGGACCTCACCATTCTGATGGGAGATATACATGGATCTCACCGGACCACACCACACAGAACCAGATAGATCATATTTGCATCAATAAAATATTCCGAAGGATAATGGAAGATGTGAGAACCAGGAGAGGAGCTGACATAGCTTCAGATCACCATCTGGTTGTGGCCAAGATGAAACTGAAGCTAAAGGAACACTGGACAACTAGAGGAACAGCACTACATAAGTTCAATACAACCTTTTTTCGAAATACTGACAAACTCAATGAATTCAAGATAGCCCTCAACAACAGGTTCCAAGCCTTACAGGGTCTACTGAAGGAAGAAGAAACTACTATGGAGGATAACTGGAAAGGTACCAAAGAAGCATTAACTTCAACGTGTCAGGAGGTTCTGGGGCGCAACAATCATCATCATGAGGAATGGATCTCTATAGAAATACTGGACAAGATCAAAGAAAGGAAGAACAAGAAGACAGCAACTAACAACAGCCGAACACGAGCAGAGAAAGTCCAAGCACAAGCTGAGTACATAGAAGCAAACAAGCAAGTGAAGAAGAGCATTAGAGCCTACAAGCAGAAATACGTGGAAGAACTCGCAACGACGGCGGAAAAAGCTGCAAGAGAAGGAAATATGAAACAGCTTTATGATACAACGAAGAAACTAGCAGGGAAATATAGTAAACCAGAGAGATCAGTCAAGGACAAAGAAAGCAGGCCAATCAATGAAATTCAACAACAGCGGAACAGATAGGCAGAGTACTTCGAGGAACTTCTGAATAGGCCGGCTCCAATGAATCCACTGGACATTGAAGCAGCACACACAGATCTTCCTATAGATGTCAATCCACCAGCGATGGAAGAAACCAGAATATCCATCAGGCAAATCAAGAGTGGGAAAGCAGCAGGACCCGACAATATACCAGCTGTAGCACTGAAGTCAGACATTGAAGTAACTACAAACATGCTTCATCTTCTATTCAAGAAGACTTGGCAGGAGGAACAAGTGCCGATGGACTGGAAAGAAGAACACCTCATTGAGATTCCAAATAAAGGAGATCTGAGCAAATGTGAAAACTACAGAGGGATGGGAACTTAAGTCATTTAGTACCATAGTTTTAAGTTACCACTCTTTAGTTTCTGAGAGGTTGTAGTGAACAGATTGTTTATGAATTCTGAAAACATGAAGTACATCACAAGAGGTTTATATGAGATTATTTTCTGGTATACAAAATTATTTGATACCCTCACTGGAATAAACATGAAAGCTGTTTACTTTAATAAGTCATGTTAAGTCAACAGTCAAATCTTAAGTGTTTATACTAGAGACAATCAAGTATGAATACAAAATTTTGTTGCTTTGAAGCGCCACCATATCGTGAAATGAGATTGTAATTGTTAATAACAAATATTTTTTGAGTTAGAAATCATTAGTAAGCGATTCATAATTATAAACTGGTCAAAACATGGAATAGAAAAAATATCATTAGTTGATTTGTAGACACATGTGATAAATTAAGAATAAGACAGAAACCATCTCATACATGGATAACCAAAACTAAATGAGAACTAAGTTGAAAACTGTAATTGATTACAATTACGATTGAACTGATAAGTTCCTATCCCCATTCATCATCTGCTTAAATCAAAATGGACTTTTTAACATAATAAATTAAATGACACAATGCGTAAGCTCGATCTCACTACAACATATAAATCTTATACTACAGTCATACATAGTATAAATGTGAATTCAACCATATTCATTTTTTAACCGCTGAGAGATTTGATAACCTAAAACGTCAAGCATGAATATTGCCGTATGTCATAGAACGAATGAAAACAAACTGTAGTCACTTACTGATTCCCATTTTATTTTCTATACATACATATACATTTAAAATTGTAAATAACTGGTAACGTTACGGAAGAAAATAGATACAGCCCGTTAAACTTGAGATAATTCTGCTTTAACATTTCAATAATTAAGTTATGTACATATAGATATGTATATTCATATGGTTAAACAGAAACACCACCTAGATGACCATACATTAAAGAAAGATCAGAAAAGTCATTAGTTTATTTCTTCGATTCAGTGATAAAATATTTCTATATCTAGTATATTATCTAGGTGTTAAATGATTCGAAACATTTTATATTTTGATCATAGAAGTGAATTTGTTTCGGTTAAATTAAATTACATAGCTGTATCTATCTATCTATCTACCTAGTATATATATACAATTAAATAAGGAAACCTTTTATAAATTAGGTAATCAAGTTTTTTTCTCTCAAGAGAAAATAGGTAAGTTTATATCAGGTCATAAGAGTAATTGTTTACCGTCTCAGATCAATTGAAATGCAAATAATTCCAACAATAAAATAGATAAAAGATAATATTAATGTTTTCAGTTAACTAATAAGATTATCATTATCAATTTTTTTCTCTTATCCATAATAGAAAAAGGGAGAAAAAGAAAAAAAGAAAAAAATCATCTTATCAAAATTAGGATTCTGTTTTAGAAATCACTGTCTTTTTATTTTAAAAAATTTAATAGGTAATAATTTTAGTTTTATATGTACAAAATTCTTCCTTGTTTTTTTTCTCTTAGTGATATGACAGGATTAAACAGTAAAATTACATTGTTTTACCCAATATGATTTTTGTTTAACATTACTTCCGTTTTTCATCTAATTTGGATGACTATTCAGTGTAACATTGGTATTGTTTTCTAGTGTGATATTTTATCTGGTATAACATTTGATTTATCCAAGATATGATATTCTTGTAAATTCTTGTTGATGAAAGTGTACTACACTTGGCATAAAATGTAGCATGTGATTTGCTATAACTTTGAGCATTTCTTTTCACATATGTAGTTTTATCCTAGTTGTGTTGGGGATGTTAGATTCACAGAACTCAATTGTTAAACATCTTATTTTTGTAATTCTATTTTAAAAATTTGAATTTCTTATTTTTGAGGCCAAAAGCGCTCAATTTTACCTTCATGTTGTATTTCCCACTTGAGAGGATCTTAAACTCCATTGATTCGTTGTATCTTTTAGTATGCTACTTTGTAACGCTTTCTAAGGACATTTTTATGCTGTATATATACGCTTGATTTGTGCTTATTGTTGTGACGGGATCGAATCCGCCAGGGAAGCACAAGTTTCCTCAAGATTACAGGTACACCTTACTGACGGGTGCCAAATAGCATGAAACCCTGGTTCAGGGTTTCCTGTTGACTTCATCCAACCACCATTTTATCTCAACATAGTGCACTCAATGTCGAGTCACCTAGACTAGTGGCCACATCGCAACACAGTCGATAGCATTTGATATGCACTAAGAAGGACTTGACACACATAAAATTGGTCGCCACTCAGTGATCAATCAATTGTGAGAAATTGATTCTGTTAAGCATAGAAATTGTTAAATAATTTTTTTAACTGAACCGTCTGATGTGCATTTATCCAATTTATAATGTTTGATAGATTTTTATAAATTTGAGTAAATAGGTTTATTTGTGTATAGAAGTTAACAGATAAGATTCACGAACCACCAATAAAACTGAAATCTTTATTACTGAAAGTTTTGAGTCTTTTTTAACTGGTGAAATTAGACCATGTTAAGTGTGAGAATATGATTACTGATATTATACGAATAGACTGAATTTGGAAATTTATTTGGGCTGGAATTCATTTAAATCCAGTTGTTTTTCCCAGCACAATGATGCACTTATCTGGGTAACAAAGATCTATCTATTTGGTCTTATTTGGATTTTAAAAAATGGTAGAAAACAAATTAATCGCTTTTTTCTACCGAATACATTACAACAAGTAGGTTATTAAGGTCCTTTACCAACCTAGGCTAGACATCTACTGCAAACCTGAATGCATCGGACAGTTGTTATATTATAATGTGGAGCTTAATAGCAGTTAGCATCCATAGCCCCACTGAGGATTGAGTGAAGAACCTTCATGCCCCGCGGCTAAGGTTTAAACTTTAGATCACTAAATCAATAAATGATAGTTTGCATGACGGACTTCAGTTAACTTCTATATGCACATTAATATTATGTTTAAATAAGATTTGTTTCAGGCTTCATATTTCACTTGTTACAATCTTATTTTTGCAGTAATTCACTAGTGTTATTTTTCTTTCAAACAGTAAACATTTTGACCCTGATATAAGTAATTACATAATGATAAATATATAGTTATTGTTATTAGGTGTGAGACAGTTACCTACCAAAGACAATCGACGATGGTCGCACAATATCGATTGAACTGGAAATAGTTACCATGGTTTTATTTCAAAAAAGTCCATTACCATGAATAGTCTTTATAATGCAGAAGGAAATTTATAGTGTTCAACATGGGTTTAATTAAATATCACTACTTGACTAATAGAGACTGATTCAACAATAAGCAGTGAGCTGTCATTAAAAGAAGCAGTAAGTACATAATTCTTATTATTGAAGAGTACGCATTTTAAATCATATTGATTGAAAGTATTTCACATATTGTGCAAAGGTTTTAAGTATTTTTAATTATTTTAGATTTATCTGGCACTTTTATTATTATGACCTTTTGTTTAGGTGATGCAAATGTCTAAATCTCAAGACAGGTCATTAACAATACAGAAAACTTGGTGAAAATGTTTTTAACTGTGATAACCGTTCCAATCTTGGAGAGAGCATCATTCCCATTAAGATTCTATCTAGTTTTATTTAAGAGTTCCAACTAGAACAAAACCTAGGCCTAGAGTTTCCTGTCTATTATCTTCATCCAGATAATATCGAAACACTGTCTACGTGATAATGAGTTACTTGGTTTATTGACAAAATTTTAATTGTTTCATTGAAATTCGATCACTCCCAGGTACAACAATGATATCATATTTTATATTTAATACTTGACATTTTCACCAGGTAAATTATTTTCTACGTCATAATAATAATAATCAGTATTTTTTAACATTTTACATTCAATGAATCAACAAAACTATTGGAGGGTGGTAATAATAAGTATCCTTTATGAATCAGCTGATGAATTCATTCACCATAAGTACATATTTGTTATGTTTGTTCTATTCCTTAGTATGCTTTGTTTCTAGACATAATTCCTAAATATGTATGTATGTATATATGTGTATATTCATCAAAATTAATATTGAAATATCGCTCTTTTTTTTGGAAAAAGAGAACAACAACAGCATTGAGTGATTGACAAATTTTTTCTAATGAACATTAAAGTTTATGTTATGACATCATTTTCACTAAAGAATAAATACTCTAAAATTTACCGGGAATTAAATCAAGTTTCTGTTGTTTCTTTGTTTGTTTGTTGTTTTTATTTTTAGAATATTCAGTTACAATAAAAATGTCAGTAGTTAAAATCATGAGTCAATTGAAGTTAGACCACCATGGAAAACCTCGAAGCACTAGACGGTCGTTTCGTCCCAGTACAGGAATCCTCAGCATTGCGCATCCACTATCCCGCCCTCTGTGAGATTCGAACCCAGGACATATCAGTCTTGCGCTTGAGCGCTTAACCATTAGACCACTTAGCCGGCACCCAACGGTGTTAATGTCTGACTTCAACCAATCCACGAAATTGCACCACCGTCTACCATTGTCTTCAGTGGTCTAATGGCTAGGCTATCGTGCGCGAAAATGATAGGTCATGGGTTCGAATCTCACGGAGTGCGGGATCGTGGTGGTCTAGCTTCAATTGACTCATGATTTCAACTATTGAAGGTACTAAAATCTCCGCGAAACCCCTTCTAGTAATTAAAAATGTGTTTATTTTATTTTATTGTTAAGTAAATAGTCGATATTCAATTTACCTTTGAAACATTATTGATTTTTAAAACGTTGTTTAATCAATATCATAATCTGTAGTATTAATGAAATTATATCGATTGATGCTACAATTTTAACAACGTACTAAAGTAGATAAATTTGATACTACTGACTAACTGAATCTTGTGTAATAATTTCTATAGATATGTGGGACTTTATTATCATCCATTCATTGTTATCTAGTTCTCATTGAATTGTGAAAGAGTTTCTAATATAACAAAAAATATAATAAACTATCTTAACGTAAAATTCACTTGGTATTGTTTGTTTGAATCATCCCTGGATTCCACTGCTAGCCACTATACATCTTTTTATATAATGCCTGTGAATTAAGTCAATATCGAGGCAATACGCACAGTATGCACATATGCCAATAAGAGACTGATCAATTGCAGTCGTAAACATCAATGGGAAGATTCAAGCAAACTTCAGCCGATTGCACAAGCAAGTGGCTATCAGGACTTAGTAGATAAGTTGATAACGCGATGACGTTTAAAGCGAACGGTACTGGATTCGAGTCACAAAATGAACACCAACTCTGAAATGCAGGTGCATCCAGCTGACGAGTCTCAAATAAGACGAAACGTGCGTCCTGGATTTCACTACTAGCCACTATCTATCTTTGCATATGTCTTAACGTTTTTTTAAGAATTATTAAACTGTTGAAATTTAACATTTAGTAACTGTGATTTCCGCAGCGTAGTGAGATAGAAGTAACTTAAAATGTTTACAATATAAGCTGCCTTATAACCAATGAAACTCATTAAGCTTCTCTTTCAACTTTCATTCACAGAGAATGCTATACCAAGAAACACATATAAATTTCTTATTCAGAGCAACCAATATAAAATAAATATCCTCGTTCTGCGTAAACAACACAAAATGATAACAGTCTTCTAAATACCTATACTCTTTTATATCTGTCAGCAATAATTTATTACAATTATAATTTGTTAAGATCTATTTGATAGACTGTAAAATCACATTGACATTGTGTGTAACATTTTCATATTATTCTTTTTTAATTAATTGAAATTATGTGTATAACTAAGTAGATTAGTCAACGTTATACATACACTTATCTCAATATGATACCGTTCCTCTGTTTATCTATCATTCGTTCATTTGTCTGTCATCTGTAAACTGATACTTATCTCTGACTTGTTTTGTATTATACAGTCAAAAACTCATATATTTTTTTCTGTTATAGATATTTTTTGTCTCTATTAAAATGTGTACGTATATGCAAAATGATTTACTTTTGATAAAATGACACCAAAAAGATTTTTACTTTTATTATATGTTTCAAGAATAATTTAAGTAGATTCTTCATTCTTGTTAAACAACTTGAATTATCTCCATGAGTTAATCATTGAAATCTAAACATTTTTTCAAAGGTGAAGATAAGAGACTTAAAAAAATAGCAACTAAACGATAGAAGAACACAAAGAGGAATACAGTATATATATATATATATATATATATATATATATATATGATTTTGACTACTTACTGTGACACATTTATTTCAATTTCCTATGTAGGCATGCGAATGGATGAATGAATTAGATTGTAGGAAAGAGAAGCTAGTAATTTATTTCGTCATATCTCCGTAAACAATCTGATTTGTTCAAGTTGAATTTTTTTCTATTTTGGAGTGTTGTTTTCAAAAAAAAGTTTATACTCTAATATTTTAACGTATTGTTAAATAAGAGTTTATTTTTCTTCATTTAGTCACGTTTGATAAATTTGTAACTCCTGAAATAATGTATATATGTGTATTATCACCAACAGAAATTGATTTCAATATTTCATAGGTTCAGTTAAGTAATGTATAGAGGAAAAAACTATGAAATAAATCGGACTAATATTTACTTTTATTTTCTTGTCTATAGTATATCAAATATTTATAACAAAACAGAATGTTTGACAGAAACTAGTGAGTTTAGGTAACTTTCTTGTCGCTTGGTAGACTCATCACTTGTCAATACTTTATTATGAAAAAGTTATTCTGATTGTAGTTAGTCAAGTAAGTGGAAAAATTATTGTTTGCCTTCTTTGTTTGGTTCAAATTTTATGTATTACCATGGAACTGGTTAAAGATTTGTATAACACACCATATTGTAAAAATTCTTTGTTTGATATTTTTTAAACTCAATATTGCTGATACTACATGTTAATAGTGATAACCAGTCATTCATCTACATCTGGAAATGGTTTCTTACTAGTGTCATGTGAATACATAAAATTTAGTGTTATTGCCTATCATCTCTGTTTAGAGATAACATAATAAATAAAATATGACTAACCGATTCATTATAGTCGAAAAAGATAAACTCAATACTTCAAATCAGTATGAATTTCATGAATAAATAAACAGGTAAAATTTTGGGACTTTGATTTATTTTCTACATTAAACAATACAAAGTCAACTACTGTAGTGGACAAGAACACCAGTGGGGACAATCGAATCTGTTTGACAACAAATTACAGAACTTGTTATTAAAATCTAACAATCATATAGTAATTGCTCAATTTGCAAAATGTCCATCAATTGTCTCAAAATGACCTGGACTTCATTGTTCTTGCATTTCCATACAAATCGCATTCTGTTTTCATTCTTTTCAGTTTGATCATTTCTTGTCTCTCTGCTGCCAGATATTCTGTTCACGACTAACATCATATACTACTTACGTTGATATAAGTAGCACACACCACACTACTTTTATTTTTTAGTAGATTGTTGTTAGGAGTCAATTTTGTTTCATTTCATTTGATTTAGTAATGGACTTTTAAAAATCACTGGTCAATCTGTATACATTGTATGAAAGTATTTCACAATGGCAAAGACTACCCTGATAAAGGTAATTATTGGAAACACATTTTTGGGTTTTTTGAAATAAAAAGTTAATATTTCTTGATTGGAATCAACTCGAAGTATTAGATTTCATCATCATATATTTGAGAGAGTTAATAAATCCCTACCAATACTTGTTTTTGGATGAACTAAGTTAAGTTCTTTTGATTGTAGCTAACAAACCTTATATCATAGTCTTTAATTTGAGCCTTGAATGAGCACATATACGACAATGACATAGTCAAATTATTTTCTCTATGGTAGATACTATTTGTCGACGAATAGTTTTTCAAATGACTAAAATATTTAAGTACACAAATTAACCAGCAACTAATAAATATCCTAACGAAAGATTCATGATAGAATTAACATAAAATCATAAAACGATCTAAGCAAGGGAACAAATAAAAACCTGAGAGTATTGGACAGCCGTTTCGTCATAGTATGGGACTTCTGCCTGGTGGGCACCCACGAGTCTGCACGAAGAAATCAGACTCAGCACCGGTATTGCTAAAAACGCTCAACCTCTAGAGCACAAAGGTGGCATTCAGTAGTTTAATAGGCTAACTTCAGTCAGCCCATGTTATTGTACAACCATCGTCCTATGTCTTCATCGGGTAACTGCCTTTCATCCTAGGGAAAAAACACAGATTCCTATTACGATTCTGGAAAATTCCGCTCGAATTCAAGCACTAGAGAGCACATGATCATTATCAATATGATGTTGAGGAGATTATTGAATTTCATTGAAATCATGGTCTAGATCAGACCATCATTGATTTTCATAAAATTCAACAATCTCCACAACCCCATACTTTGAGTAAAAAGTCATTTATATTTGTTTATATTTCCCTAAATAATGATCAACATTATTGGGACATTCAGTAATTACAAATTGTCAGCAAATAATTTATAAATAATAAAGAACTACTCGATCTACATTTCTTTAAAAAAGGTATTCGAACAAACGTTTAGGATTTATGAAAAATATATTTCAATATATTAAAAAATAAATAGTCGTTCGTCAATTGTCATACTCAACAAAAAGACAAAGTATCTATTCATATGATAAATATAGTTTTTTTGTAGTAATGAAAACTATCAGTCTACTTAAGAATAGAAGTAAGCTAGGTGGAAGCCTGCCTAAAATATGTGATGCTTATCTCTAAGATATTTTAGGCTCTATTATTTTCATTTATATTGTATACAGGAATATTCTCAATAAGAACCAAATAATTATCGCTACAAAGTTTATTTCTATAGTTTAGTCAGGTAGTATTGAGGTTGTTCGCAATTTCATTAAACTTAATCGATCGTTCTACTTAGATTGAAAAAGTTATTTGTTTATGTTAAATGATATATATAGTATGTATTGATAATATTTATTATTCTCCGTATTTAGCTACATGCCGTTGCTTTATATAAAAATGGCGCAGTGTATTCTTCAAATATAACTTATGAACGCACATTACTGAAGAGTCGCATTACTCGTATATAACAGCTGTTGAACTCTTCCCAATTGTTAATCAGATATTAGTCCATGATATAAATTGTGCAGGCTAACAACCTCCACGAATCCCTTATTTCATTGAATTTTGAAATTATTCTACTTCACAATAGGCTGAAGCATGCAATTATATTCGACTGTTAAAACATCGACAATTAACTAGTTACATTAAATTTTATTTGATATATATATATATATATATATATATATATATATATATATATATATACTTATTTCGGAGATTTTGAGTTTCCTTTGTTTTTATAAAAAACTATCACTCGTTTCGATGACACAATGTTTCGAGTTTTTATTTAATTAACTTCTAATGAATTAGAACCACTGTTTACATCTTCACATTAAATATAGTTGCAGATTTCACTAACAGAATGTTAATAAATAAGCTCTAAATTTTTTCCCATCAACTTAGACTGAAACATAGAAATGTAAATAATAAATATATATTTTTTGATATTCAAATGAGCTGAACAATTGTATTTCTGACGTTTCGTGACTTAATGTAAGTCAATTCTTCAGAGTAAAACAAATAACCGAACTAAAATTAACACAAGTTTAAATAGTACAAATGAAACAATGCAGGAAAGTTTTGGGACAATTGAAATCATAATAGGTCTGAATATGTCAATGACAAGTTATTTTGGTCTAGGTGATTTCAAATGACAAATCACTATAAATTTGCGCGTATGGTGGTGGATAAGAAAAATGTATACATTTGTAGTTTGAATTAGTGGGATTGAACTTGAGTGGATATGTGTGTAGATTGTGTAGAATAAGGTCAAATGTAGTCGTTTGAATAAACAGTCAAGATTGAGTGAATAGTCAGGCCTTCTTTCCTATTTTTAGCATCAAGTTGATGATTTTAAAACATAATATGTACTGTTACTGCTGGTTTAGCTTGTAAATTTTCCGACTCTACAGGATTATTTGGTCATTTTGTGTAACGTTCATGTTTGTTGACACCAGCCGAGATCTCACGGACAGACTCTTCAATGTACAAAGCATTCCAATTGACACAACCTTATCTGTAGACGCAATTTTGTGTAAATGTAGACTTTATCATATCTTTCTTAGACCGTTGATTGTCTTATGGAAAGCTTTAATTTTGCATGTCTTCAAGATCCACTGTAACTCTTCTGTTGTTCCCTGGCGGTAAGGTAAAATTACAGTACTAATCCAATCTTTTTTATTAAAATTGTTATTTAAAGAAAGATAGTTTTGTTTTAATATGTGTTTAGTAATATTCTTAAGGAAATTATTAAACAGTAGGTTATTTATATTATTATCCTTTTATTTTAGCTTGCCTTCTTTTGAAGTAGTGATCTTCTTTGTTCTTCTGAAAAGATCCAGAACTAGGGGAATTTCCGCACTAAATAGATATACAGAATTACAATCAATACAATGATTTGAATGTGTAGTTTTTTGTTATATGACTATATTAAGACTACCATTAGAATTTCTTTTGACAAAACAGTCTAATGTTATAGAAATGTAAAATTTAAATAAAAAAATAATCAACAACTGAATTTTAAGTTATCTGATGGAGATTACTTTTCATCATCGTATTCAATCCATTGATTTAGTATATATATATATATATATATATATATATATATATAACGTGATAAAATGTCTAAAAACGTACATCCCGGTTGAATATAATCTAATATTCAAAGTTAATAGAATCTATATAAACAATTCGATATATCTAAAGCTGTATGATCATCAACACCGAATTTAATATATAATTTATGATTAAATCTGTACTTAATATTAACAACATTTACTTCTAAACATCTTATACTATTTGTAATCAGTAAAAAATAATAGTTGAATAAATTCTTAAGTTAAATGTTCTAATAAAACGAATGTACCATTTAAAATATTCTATTTACTCATAGTAACAGTTCTTTGTTATTCAACAACAAAAAAACTTTCATTCATACAATTAATAATTTGATTAAAGTATAAATTAGCGACAAAACAATTCCTTTCTTCATTAAACATTTATTATTATTATTATTTAAATCTGATGAAAATTAAATTAAAATTTCAGTAAAAATGTTTTTAATGTTTGTTTACTTATTCTTTGAAGTCAAAGAAATTAAACATTGAAGATCGAATACATTAGTGTCTTTTTATTTTCTTTCTTTTTTTCCTTCTTTTACCGATTTTCTACATAATGAATTTATACATTCTATTAATGATGAATCATTTAAATTATTAATGAGATAATTAAATTCTTTTTAAGTTATTTTATATTTTGTATTAGTCAGGTTGCTATATACTTTCTTATATCATGGAATGATTTCAACTGAAGGGACATTGGAAATTATAAAATGTTAAATGTTTGTTGCGACTAAATATGAGATTCTTCAATAGTGGTTGATCTAAAAGGGATGATAAATAAGAGTTTGAATATCTTTATTAAAATATTATATAATCAACTTGTCATTTCTGTTTCAGATATCAATCGATCATAACATTCAATCTAAACTGTTACAAATAAATATGTGTTTAGAGGTTGTGGAGATTATTAAGTTTTTGATTGAGATCACGAACCGATTGATGTTAGACCACCATTGAAAACCTAGAAGCAGTGGACCGAATTGGTTGAGATTAGACATTAACATTATTGGATGACGGCTCAGTGGTCCAGTAGGTTGAGCGTTCGTACGCAAGACTGAAGGCCCTGGGTTCGAATCCCGCGAGCGGGACCGTGGATGCGCACTGCTGAGGAGTCCCACAGTAGGACGAAATGGTCGTCCAGTGCTTCCAGGCTTTCGATGGTGGTCTAACATCGATCGGTTCTGCATACCACAATTATAGAATATTATTAAAGAAATTTCGTTACCATTGTTAGTTACGTTGATATACGTACAGCTTTCCTGGTATTATTCAAAAGTTCATGTATGCTTAATGATTCCACGACTTGATTCTGTGGTATACGTATATTATCAGGTTAATATCTCCTTAGGATGTAGCATATAATGTTGATGAATGATTCGAATTTCATCATGTAATGGATATTTTCTGAAATTCCCTTTTGATCAATAGTTGAATTTCGTTAACTTTTGTTTTAATTCAAGTACAACTATGTCACCTAACGTAATTTTAGGCAGGAATGGATGGTTGTTAGTAGAGGAATCCAAAAAACCCGTTTTGTCTCATATGGCATTCGTCAGCTGAGCGTAATTGGATCATAGAGTTGACGTTCACTCCAGGACTCAGGACATGTACCTTTCGCTTCAAACGACATGGCGTTATCCAATTAGCTATTGAGTCTAAACAGATATTGACTTGGGAAACTGGGTGAATTCTAATTCTAATTCATCAGTCGGAGTCCTAAACATCAATTAAAAGATCCGAACAACCAATATATATATATATATATATATATATATATATATATGAATTAAAATCATCTACCATTAGTTTTTTAACTGATGATTGCTAAACTTATGAAGGATATATGGGTAGTAGGAACATAATAGCGACAATTATTTTGAGAATAATTCTTTATTTTATTCGAATAATAACGCATTTATTATCTTCTGAACGTGTTTAATTTTTCGTTTTATCTATTTCTATCGATCACTGGATGAATAGTCTGATTATGTAAATTACTATGGTCCCATACTACTGTTCGAATGTCAATGATTTTTGTACACATTAATGAAATGTAGCCAAAAAAATCTTGAGCATAAATTCACCACGTAAGAATGTCAATTTTAATCAGTTTACGCTTTCAGAAATAGAATATTAGTAGTAGTAAAGAAAGTAATAATATTAGTATTAATAGTGTAGCCTACGTTTAGATTAACCAATTTTAAGTGGATATCAATGAATAGGTTCAAGCATGTAGATCTATAACAAAAAGAAAAAATAGTTAATCCTATCAGTCAAACATTAAAATATATGCCAATCTATTCTCCTGTCAAAAATGTATGTTTAACAATTTAGTTTTATTGACAACAAATCAAAACGAGAAATAATATCGAAATCTGAATGACGACTTCTTCAATAAGCACATTCTTGAAATCCACTAATGTCACTAACTTGATTAGCATAAATCTATAGTTGATAAATTTGCAAATGAACCATTCTCTTTCTCCCCTTATATATATATATATATATATATATATATATATATATATATATAAAGTGTATTTTGAAATAAGTTTTGATTTGTAAGCTGGTACTGACAATAATCTAAATTTCATCCTTGAACACTGCCACATCAATCTACATTTAGGTAATAATCTTTATCTTTCAGTAGTCACTCAATATGATCATCCGAGTAAAAGTATTTCAAATTGCATTTCAAGGAATGATAATTTTTATAATAAGCACACTTTACATGGTCATAAAACGACAAACATGTATTGTTTGAAAATGTTATAGCTACATTTTAAACATTGATATTCCCATTAATCACAGAGTAGAAATTAATTCTATAGTGTAAATAATCGAAAGTTAGTGTATTCACTGACCAAAAACATTTAAACAACAAAATAAGTAATGATGATTTATAATACAGAATTTCAGTATAGTAAAACATTTTCTTCTATAATTTAGTATGAATGAATTATGGACAAAGTCACATACTATTTCTAATACATTATAAGAATATAACTTTAAAAATATGTAAAAGTGAGTTTTACTTGTACCACTTTAATAAATGTTGAATACATTTATTTGTTAGTTACAAATGATACACATTACTTACAGTTTTATCTCTCCGCAAAGAAAAATTTTTTAGTAAATTAACAGATTTTGACACCATTTACTGGAGATATTGACTTTTATTCAATAACATGTAGCTCATAACCAAAGAATATATTTTGTATTTACGATTATACAATTGTAGTAATAATAGTTATTATCAATATGTTACCTTGATATTTAAATATGTAGTGGTTTCATTTCCAGTAAGATTCATTTTGGAATAGTTTCTTCCTGATTCTAGGTACGTATTTCAATACGTGTATCTTCAATAGCCTTTCAATGTTTAGTGTTGTATTTACCTTTAATGAAACTAAGTGAAAAATAATACAAAGTAAAAAAAAATCTGATAGATATTATGTAACATACTGATAAGATACAAATTCATATGTTTCTTTGCGTATACGTAATTATGGCTTTAGAAATATGTAGCTGACAGTCTATAAACTTTTCTGAAAAAAGTACCTTAGCAAACGTAATGGATATATATTCAAGAATATAAATTTGGTTGTAAATCTATAATAGACTATTAGTTGAAATGAATGAATTTGTCTAGGCTTCTAAATGAAAATGATTTAAGTTGTTTTATATCTTGTAATTTTGAGAGTTCTACTAATAAGTGTTGCACACTACAACAAAACATGACTAAGTTTTACGAAAGTTTCAAATGTTTCTTTACTTCAATAAAAACACTAAATGATTCAAACACGATTGTAAATTTCAGCATAGTGTGGATGAGTAATAACAAAAAAAACATGTATTTTTTGCATAAAAGTGGAGAAAATGTTTAAGACTAAATGTTATCTAACTTATGCATTATAGTAGCCTAGAGCAAGGTCTACGAAAAATCCAGATAGTAGGCCAATAAATACAGGTTCAGAGTAATATATGGAAAATAAGTTTTGCCATTAGAAAAAGTTATAAAGTATTCAACATTTTATACACTCTTAGACACAGACTGGTTATCATGTTATACAACTGAGCTTCATTGTATATTGCATTATTGATTGAAAATCCATACAAGCTTTGATAATATTTGTTATTCATTAAATTGGAGTGTATTTTGAAATGCATTTATTGCAAAACCAAATATTCCTTGGTTTTGTTTGAAAACGATCCATTGAAGGTACTTCTTATAGTGCTTTAATCGTAAAGATCAAACAGGTAAACCATTCATGGATGAATAAATTCATTATATTCAAAGTTGTAGATAGATTTTAAAGTTTCATTTTATGAAGTCATCTGTGTATTTATCTATCTAAATGAAACTTGATTCTTATATATTGAATTCTAAAAAATTATTTACGAAACCAAACTATGTATATTTAACTATTTTATCAACAAGGAAAATCATGCTAATGCATAATCCTGACATTATAAACTAATTTTAGATTATGAGCAAAGATGGATAGTGGCTAGAAGTGGAACAAAGAACACGCGTCTCGTCCTATATTGGACTCGTCAGGTGAATGTACTTGCATCTCAGATTTGATGTTCACTCTGGGACTCGAATTCAGTACCGTTCGCTTCCGACGCCATCGCGTTATCCATTTAGCTACTGAGTCTTGATAGGGTTTGAGTTCCAGAGTGAACATCAACTCTGAGATGCAGATACATCCAACTGACGAGTCTCGCGCGCATCAAACTGGATTCCACTGCCAGCCACTATCGATCTTTGCTTAGAATGTTTGTGAACTGAGGCAATATCGATGCGATCCGCACAGGATACACATATGCCAATAAGAGATTGATCAATCGCAGTCCTAAACATAAATGGGAATATTCAAGGAAACAATACCGAGTGAATTTAATTTTAAATTAGTTATAAATATTTGATTTTCTATATATTCTTA